>JAHLJT010002406.1:124392736-124775350 GCA_031308135.1 Acheta domesticus | reverse complement strand
GCGATAAGATCGAGTCGCTTAATAATTGTAAAAATGAATTGTGAAAAACTCTAACTTCAGATTATACTTGCATTTTATAAATGACATTAGAATAATTTCAATGATTTTGAAGAGCTGAACTGCAATTATTGAATTTTTATTAAAATTTAATCTGTGCGTACAAGACATATTTCAAAAATATATACTATTAGTAGAATATTAAAAAATCTATAATTAAAACAAAATATAATGTATCTTTAAAAATCTTCGTACGAAGCACATCACAATGTTCCCTCCTGACTTGCTATTTTGTTAAAAAATCTTAAATTGAAAAATAATGTGATCATTTTAAGCTCATTCGGGAAGCTTAGTGCGTGAAGCCCGGAATTTAGCACGGAAGAGCCTTTGTCTCAATAGTCGTTATCTATGGTAGGGTGGATGCTGCTTTTTACTCACATGCTTCTGGAGGTAACTCACTAATCATGCTGCAACATGGAGCGCTAAGCTTTCGAAGCGCGGTCCTTGTCGTGCAGTTATCTACTGGGAACTCGCTCGTACATTCCTGGGTTTGGGCTTAGGGACGAGGTGATAAATTCGCTTTCCGGAAAGTTCGGTTCTCGGTAAACACCGCAAATGAGTAGAGCAGAACATTCTCGGCCCAATGGAGCGAGTGCTGCCAATAACACGGCGATAAATTCCTCCGTCCTAGGGGAAATGGGGAACGGCAGCCCGACAGAAAAGGCTCTGGACCTGGGACTGTTGAGCTCGAAGTATCTCTCATTGTCACATACAACCCCTAGAAAAATTGGGACAATTTGTTGGAAGCCTTGTAACGCTATTGCAAACTTGGACTAATGGCATTTTTCTCTGTTTCTAAAAAACGATTTCCCTTCTCGACTGTGACGAAAATTCACGCAACATTATTTCTTGGTTAATTTTACGCTGAGTTACACGCATTTTAAAAATGGATGAGGCGTGGTATGAGAAAGTATTGCCAGGGGCATATCTCACGTTTATATATATATATATATATATATATATATATATATTATATATATATGATCATATATTTATGAAATGGATTAATCTTCTGTTTTATTAGTACGAGTCTACAAAACAAGTAACGATCTAATTGACAATTTCAATTCCTGAATATAGGGAAGTTTGAAGCAACTAAACCTTTATCTGTAATATTTTTGAAACCATATTTTTCAAATAGCTTATTTAAGACAATCACTGAATGCCGGAAACTTCCGTGTCTATCTTTACACCCATAAAATTATATTTATGCTTCTAGAATAATGATTTGACTAGATTATTATAATATAATAAGACAATATTAGTACAACATAAAGGAAGATAAGAATAGATAAATTAGATTATTAATTACATCATAGTTAAAATATAACACCACTATGGCCAATATGAACATATAATTTAATTGAATGCGTCTTCTAGTGAATGTATCTTTACTATTTGGTTCTGTTTAACTTTCCATGTACAATATAATCCATTACTGTAGCCATCATACTTCTAAAAGAAATGACTGCTTGGTAAATTGAACTCGTCGAATAAAATCCACATCAGTCTTCACAAATAAAACTCCCAAAGGCCACGAAAAGGCATCTCCAAACCCGAAATCGTGACTTCGATCATCGATTGCATCTGCGCGGTGGACGCCGTGAGACGCAAGACCCTCGCAATTAATGGATGAGGTGCGTCTCCGTCAGCGAGCCCACGGGGCCTCGGTTTCTCCCCTGCCCCGTTCTCGCTTTCGGCTCCGACGCGCTCCCGGAGGACCTACGTCGCCGCCTCCCCCGCCGCTCCCGCCGCCCCGTCGCCACCTCGCCATCCGCCGCCGCCGCCTCCGCCACAGGGCGCTCTCTCTACCTCCATCTCATCATCACCACCATCACGTCAACCCCTCCACCTATCCGGCTGCTCTCACCACCTCCATCACACCCGTCATCCCGACCGCCGTACACCTCTTTGTCCTCCCCGTTGCCATTCCCGCCTCTAACACCATCTTCATCTTCCCCGCATCCGCCGTTCCTGTCACCGCACAGCTACCGTCATTCCCGCTGCCAGCCCGGTCGCTCCCATCGTAATCACTCCTGTCGTCGCCACATCCACCGTAGCTTGTACCACCCACGTCCTCCCCTTCTTCCGTCCTCTAACACCCCATCTGTCTCTACCTCCAATTTCACCTCTCCCACTGCCGCAGCTGTCGCCTCTGCCTCCGCTTCAAATTTCAACGCCCCCGCTGCCACCGCGCCTTCCCCTCCGCCGCCCGCAACAGCCACCGCTGACGCCCTCACCATCCGTCGCCGCTTCGGCGTGTTCCCGCGCTGTTTCTCCGGCTAAATATAGGCGCATAAACCAGCATTTGATCTCGTTAGTCGGGAGCAACGAGATGGCGATGGCACGGCGCGGCGCGGCGCCCCGGGGACGCACGGTGGGCCCAAATGACTCCAAAAGCTGCTGAAGGAAATGCTTTCAGATCGCAGATCTGGCATTCAGATAGCTCTCAATTTCGCGCATCTTAAATAGAATTCCATATTTGGAAACGAAATTCCTAACAGATATTTTGCCTCTCGAAGTTCACCATTTCACCATTCCTTTAATCCACCCTACATGATAATCAAGTTTATTGTTCGAATTTTTGTCTGGAGAGATTAAGATTAAGAAACTAAACCTTGTTAACATTTTTATTCCAATGACAATCAAAATATTATTTTGTGTTATTTTCATTTTCCTTAATATCATGCGCCGTAGCTTGCAAATGAAATTGTGGAATTTTGGTCGTTAAAGATGAGGTATTTGGTTTATTATTAGCAAAACATAGCTCCTCCCAACCAGATAATTTCTTCATAAAGGAACTCAGCTCACACACTATATTTTATTATATGAAAATATCAAACTATGAACATTTTTATTTCATTACTCGTCTTGTCTGAAACTGTTTCCCCGTTGTGGGAGATATCTGGGTGGGGAAAGTCTCCGCAAGCCCACTTGGTGGTCGGCCCCGGATCACACCATCCAGTGAGGGAAGAACATCGCAATCTCCCTTGATAAAAATCACCACCCACGCTATGTACTACAATTACGGCTAATGATCGTAGTACTTGACGTGTTCGGAAACACGAGACGATGAATCAGTGCACTTTCTTGCGTGCGGGTCGTTTGTCCGTCGGGCCCACAGGGCGCAGTGCGGGAGGCGGTGGCGCGCCGCAAGGAACCGCGCAACTGCGCCAACCACCGACATGTGGCGCGCTCCCACGGCGACGCGACGCGTCGAGCGAATGAGGGCAGGGGGTGCTCGCAACCGGTTAGGCGCCGGGAACGGAAGAGAGCAACGTGGATTGTGGAACACCGTTAACAATTTGTTGGAGGTTGATGTTGCCTGGTGATACTGTAATGGTTGTTTTGAATGTCGGTATTATGATAGGGGCATCATTACGCGATTGTTCTCCATTAAGTCTCGGGAAATGGGGATTCGGGAATGTTCCGGAAAACAGTTAACTTCAGAAATTGATAAGGTGCTCGTACACTTTTGGATGGAAATGGTTAATGGCAGGTGATAGATTAGGAATAATGGCAGGGTGATTGGTATTGTGTTCCGATATAATGTTGCGATGATAGTTGTAGCTGTACTACTTGCGAAGTTAAGGATTGGATGAAAAGCTTCTAAGTGAATAGGGAAGTTCGGAACAAAATCGAAATAGAGGTCACCTACAGGAGGAAATATCCGTAATGGAATTCAAAATGTAGTAAGGAAGGGAAGATGTTGCGCATTTAAATAGGAGTGTGTCGATGAAATATAATCTGCGATCACATGACTAGCAAAACTTCCTTGGATACGAGTTGGAGTCTGGGAGGTAGAGATATGATAATAAACACGACGCAATATCGAAGACGAAGTTGACAACAATCCAATCAACAGTGGGTGACTGAACTAAGAGAAAATTTAGGTCCTGAAGTGTCGAACAATGCTGCGATGGACGGCAGTTCGGATCTCGTACTTAGTTATTCATTCCAAGCATTTGCAGCGGTACCCCGTGAACACGGCCGTAGCAGAGGCGCGTCTACGGCGGCTGACGAGGACCTGACCGCCGCGGCGAGAGCTCGTTTGTGGGCGTGTCCGCCCGCACCGCCAGCGCCACCGGCCTCTGCGGAGGCATAGGAGGCCCGCGAGCGGCGTGTCGCTGCCACTCAGCGCCTGCTGGGCGGGCGCGGGCGAGGCAACGGCGAGCGCGTGGGTTGCCAGGCAGTGTCACGCTGTGGCAGGTGCCACTCGCCGCCCCGCTGCCCCACACCGCACCGCTCCACACCATCTTGCATCATCACAGCTCTTTACACCCCGCGCCACCCCGCCAATCCCCGCACCATCCCAACTCCTCTCGCCATGCCCCGTCCCGCTTTGCCGTTTCGCCCTGCTTCTCCCTCATACTGCGCCGGAAGAGGTGGCTAAGGGTATTAATTGACGTCACTACGTGAGGATTTTCGATATCAGATAGATAACTATGTCGAATTCTGCTCGGCCTGGAGAAGAATTCTAGTAGTCGGCTACTTTCATCGGCAGTTTTCTGTTGTTTTTTTTTCTATCAATGTCAGGCAAACACCAGAACAGTAGCCAAGAACCGCACGCGATTCTTCCTTTCCATTCCTCGTCCGCCCATCCTTTACTTTCACCCACTTACACTTACATGCACTACACTACCACACATGCCGAGAGACCGGTCGGGAGCTCCGAGCTTGTCCTGGCTGGGGTGGTGCCCCTGTGGTGGGAGATAGCTGGTTGGGGAAAAACCCCGCTAGCCGAGGGTAGATCGGCGCCGGATCTCACCGCGCAGATCACTTCAACCTCCCGAGCAAAACAATAACTACACTTACGGAACTAATGACCTTACCAGTTGACGCGCCCGGAATCAATAATCAATCAATCAATTAAAAATCTCATACTGCGCCACTTCCCTGACGCACTCCGCGCTGCTACACTCTGTCCTGGATCACAGCACTGCACACTCCTCACCGCTCCGCCAATCAACGCATCATCCTATCCTTTCCCGTCCCTCACAGCCCCACCGAATCACTCTGCATATCTCACCATTTCATCCTTCTACTCCTTGCCATATCGTCTTGCGCCGTCCCGCTGCCACGCCCGCCCCGGTCCGCAAGTCACTGCCCGCCGGTAAGCCCTGTGTCACCCTGTCACCTCGCCCTGCTCCGCCTTCCGGAGGCATCGTCCTGCGCCGCCTTGCTGTCCTCAGCTCGCTCCGCGCCATCCCGCTAAATTGTCCTGTGGCACTCCTTCCCGCCACGCCACGCCCCACGCCTACTAATCGGTTCACTCTATGTCATTTCTCCGCTTCATCCGGCGCTGCTCCGCCCCACCCCGTCCCCTCCCACTCCGCCTCGCAGCGCAGCTCTCCGCCCTGCTCTGCCCTCCGGATCACACCGCAGCCCATGACGTCCCAACCCTATTCAAGCCGTCTCGGCCCGCACCGTCTCGTCCCACTCCGCCCCGCCCCGATCCCCTCGCCCCACCCCGCCCCGCATGGCACCGTTACCGACCCGCGCCATTTTATCTCATCCCACCCCGCGCTGGAACAGAGGGCGGAGGGCGGCCGAACCGCCCCACCCAGCCCTTCCCTTCGACGTATTCTCCACCCGCTGCAGACGCCGCACTCGTCCATGCCCTAGGCTCTCCTCCCTTTGCTAGCCGCCCTCCAGCCTCTGCCCCGCGAGCTTCGCGTACGGCCATCCACGTCCACTTGCCGCGTGGGGGCGGAGCTGCGCTCACGAACTGCGACCGCGAGGCTATAATTTACAGTTTTCTGTTCGTAATTGTATCCAAAATTTGCTGGTCAATATGACAAGGATGAATGTTGGCAAGTGCTTCAACAAGCGGAAAACTTTAACGATTTAAGAGTTTAACTGGCTATGAAAATATAATCAGAATTATCCTTAAAATAACGTCCTGTATTGGCAAGTAACACATAAAATAAGCATTCAAAAGATAATCTGTGGAAGTAAATACATTTTTACTGCATATTGAGGAGTTGTTTCAAAGAACCACTAAGCTATTGTTTGTCATTGGATTTTAGAATTGCAGTTTTTATGAATGCAATTCGTTTCATCAATTAATTCTAACAATTGTGTTTCAAATTAAAGTGTGATAGTGAATCTGCGTTTCGCTTCAAGAAGCCTATCTACTACAAATATCCATGAAATTTTTAAATTTAAAAAATGTATTTAATCAAAATTTTTGTGCCTGTGAATATAAAAAACATAAACTACAAAAATATGTTTAATTTTACATCAAGATATTATTGTTGAAGCATCTCACAATTTTATTGCTGCTTATTTACAAGGGATCTCATTTTTTCCCTTTTAATAATGGCGAAGGCCGTTGATTTGATGGTGCTTGAAGCTCCAACAAGATGAAAAGATGAGAAAGGATGATGATTACGCAAATGGTGACGTACAAGGTTTGCTCATGAAGTAGCACAGGGGCACGTAGGAACGAAAACAAATGATTACGTCCTCAACTCTTTCACGCTGGTCTCATCAACTGACAAATTTCAAATTTATTATGTTTCATTTAATGATTATTTGAAATACATGTTGAATATTCTTTAAATTGTTTTAATTGAAACGTGAATATATATTGTTTGTTTTTATTATAATAATAAGTATAACTGTGTGGTCCTTGCATGACTCACTTCATGAGGTCACATTACGTTCTGAACCGCCAAACGATACTGCCTTGCTGGTTGCCTACAGGCGAGGGGCATCGTTCGTAGACGTCGACACCAAACTGTATTTATTTTTTGTGTTATGTAAGGTCGCATCATCATCTAGGTCATTAACAACCACAATTGGTTTTAAAGTTACAGTAAATA
The DNA here is from genome assembly GCA_031308135.1 of Acheta domesticus. NCBI lineage: Eukaryota > Metazoa > Arthropoda > Insecta > Orthoptera > Gryllidae > Acheta > Acheta domesticus. The sequence continues at coordinate 124,768,466 of JAHLJT010002406.1, read as the reverse complement.
AAGATGGGGTGAAAGGACAAACACAAATACAACCATCCCGGAGGCAGGACTCGAACCCGCGATCCTTTGGTCCAAGATCGTTACGACACTACTTTCTTAGCGATTTCGTCCACCGGGTATCAGCAACATTATTTATTTGTTAGGACAAGGAAGGACGAATAGGCGAGTCAAATGCATCACTATCATCAGCTCTAATTTGCAACCGTGTAGAACGATATGATGACAGTGTTATTAATGGGGTAAATTATAAAAATTAACGATGACGCGTCTGATTCGTGACGGACATCTTGTTACTTCGAGGAATACTTTCGAATTACACGCTCATTTTGCGATGCTGAGAAGTTATGTCCGAGAGTAAACAGGATTCTCGGTTGGCATAATAGAGGCAGGTGGAATGCAGGCATTTAATGAGTTAATGACAGAGCAGAGAGCCTTGTTATTATGTTGGATTACACACGTAATACTTTAATATATCCACATATTTATATATTAATATTATATGTAAGGACTGAGAGATTCAAATGCGTACATTAAACACTTTTATTGCGAAGAAGATTTTATACATGTAGTTCTGGGTGTGTTTTGCTTTTTATCTAGCTAATGAAATAATGATTTAATAGTTCTAATAATATTAAGATACATAAGTTAAGGTACATAATTTACTGAAACGTTGACACATTGCGACCCTTAACATTTTATAGTATCTGTAAGAAAAATAAAATGCGTGGAGTAATTTACAATAACTCGGTATTTTGTTTGTACCGATTATACTACATGTTTAGGAAGTAAATTCTTAATTTACGCAAATTTATATATATATATATATATATATATTATATATATAATTTGTATATATATATACAAATATATATGATATTATTACTTATTATTACAACCCAATTTTTATGTATTTACTTTCTTTATTACAAACCCAGAACTTTACATTGAAGCAATAATGTAGAAATGCAAGGGTTTGCGTTTCTTTGACAAAGAAAGAAAGCCTTTTAGATCAAATAAACTACTCTCTCTCTCTTTCTCTTTCTCTCTCTCTCTCTCTCTCTCTCTCTCTCTCACACACACACACACACACACCACTTATCTCTTTCTCCACGCGACTCATTCACTAATAATGCACACTCCATTCATAGGAAATGTACAGTATTATAAGCATTACAATGTATAGTATTATAAAAGCATATTTATAATTTTAATTTCTATGATGTTCAATTTTTTGACATTTGGTTTTAATGTCTAATGGGAAAAAATAACTCGACTCTGCCGCTAAACGTGGTGACTGCAAGGGCATTCGTAAAAGCCACACACCGTGGTGCACGAAACGTTAATGGAGCGCAGAGGACGCGAGAGCGACCGGAGCAGCTTTTCTTGTCGGGGATACCGCAGTATCGAAGTCTGTAACTCTGCCCATCAACAGAGAAAGCGGCTTCCCAGGGACACGCATGTCGCCGAGACACCTGCGTATTCTCCCGCCGCGTGTAGGGACTTTTATGGTCGCTACAAGGCCTGCGGTGCCAAAGAACGACGTGTTTCGCGCTTTTCACCTAGAAAGATTGACGAAACCTTTTCCAAGCATTGTTTTGAATTGAAAATAAATAGCTCTACTCTCGTTCATTACGGAGGAGTAAGTTTTAATTATGAACGAATTTATTAATGAAAAAGTTATGTATTTAATTATGGACGAATTTATCAGTGAAAATGTTATGTTTTTAATTATGAACGAATTTATTAATGAAAATGTTACGTTAAGAGAGATCGTTTTTGTTTCAAAAGATAGAACAACCAATAACTGACCTGAATGACCCATGTAATCGAAAAATGGAAACATGTCTTTTCGAGACTTCATATATGACCATTTTGTCAATAATTTAATATTCTAGTCTCGTTAAAAGTATTATTTTATTTACTATTTAATTAAATGTAACATTATTACGTCCGTTATTCCAGGAAAGGTTAAAAAAGGAAATGAAACGTCAGCTACAGTACAACTAAGGAACGCATCACAATGTACAGAAACAAAACTAATAAAGAGCGAAGTTCTCGGAATAAGAAACTAAATTAAGTGATGAATATCGGTATCTGATTCCTTTTCACTGTTTTTTCAGTTCCTTTATAAATGCATACGTTTAACAAGCTTACTCTTAGAAACACCAAGCCCCATTTCCTTAACACATCCTCTTTCCAGATATTCCAATGCATCACTTCAACGAAACACGTTTCGGCCCGCGACCAAACGCTGCCCCTCCCATTCTCTTGAGCAGATCGAAGCGATGAAGACACGCGTGTGCTGTGCCCTCGCCTAACACAAGACGCGCAACCGTAGCGACGCTGCGCAACCTGCCGGCCGCCACGCGCCGCAGGGCCACGCCCCCTTGGGCGGCCGCCCATTAGGGCGTTCGCCGATCCGTCAGCGGAGAAAGCCGGTTCCCGCGCGGCGGCACGTGCGCGCGGCGCGACCGACGCCACCGCCACGACGAAGCGCGGCACACCACGCACAATAGGCACGTGACGACACACGCGCGCGAAGGACGGGAATCTGATTGGCGTGGGAGCGTACAGCTAAGAAGTTTTTTTTATTCGGAAACGGTCTAAAACAACTGATGTTTATAACCGCTAGTATGCCTGCAACAGCAAAAATTCTGCTGAACAATACCATATAAAATTGTTTCCCAAAATGCAGCATGTGTATTGACCAAGAACAACGTATAAAATACTTTCATGTACCACTGAGCAATACATTAAATATTTGAACGAAGTCAGCTTTCACGTGTACTACAATAACGTGTCGTGCATGTACAGTATAATTCTTTACCAACCAATAATATCAAAGTATTTACTTCTTCAAAACGTAAAACGTAAATAGCAAATATTTAATGAGGAGGCATCTTCCTTGGAGCCTTGCTGTCACATGGCGTGAGTGTTGACGCACTTAGAATGATAATTCTGATGGTATGCGCAAGATGATACATTGCTCATTAACATAATCAAATATTTCCATTTTTCAGCTGAAACGGTAACTACTTGATTGTGTTTGTATATTTCCCGGGTACGTGGGCTTCTAACAAAACCATAGATACCTCTCACATGTACGGTCGCTGCATAGTTTTCTTTTAATTTTTTCTCGCATTGGAACGTAGAAACATATATATTCTTGTATTTTCCCCGAGTTGCTTGATTTCTACGGAAACCATAATCACCTCTCATATAGCCGGAGGCTTCATAAAGTCCTTTCCATTTTTCCGCGCATTGGAGATTAGTTACGTTCCGAACATTTTTAATCCATTTCGGGGCGAATGCGCTGCGCGACGCGGTGCAGCGTGTCGCTGCGTAGCGTGGCGTGGCGTGGCGCGGCGCGCGTCCCACATCACGCGACGCGATCGCGGCCAAGGGCGCAGGCGCGCGTCAGCGCAGCGCGCGCGGTGTGGTCATCGCCCCGAGAGGCCCGTGCATTCGGAATCCTCCTTACTCACTGCGCACTCCACCGATGACATGCAAACGAACGACCGGCGAATTACAGGCATTTATCGTAACCCGGTATTAGCGTAAATGAATTATTCTAATGGTTGGCAGTCTTTCAGTACCCAGTCTCACAGGTGAACATTTTTCAGGCTCGTAAGTATAGTAAAGCGTCAATCAAATGTGTAATTGGTGAACTTAGGGATAGGTTGTGATGAATTAAGTGGAGCTGTTGTCCCTAATGTGAACTTCATCTATTTTCATAATTACAGGGATTTGTTTGCTTGACGATCGTTTTACGTTACCAGTTCATTTAACATAAATTTATAATTATTTATTACTTCCTCGAAGGTCGTTATTATCGAGGTTTACATTGACGAATCGCTTTTATTCATAGAATAGAATTTTCTTGATTTGTTCTCACATTTAGTTCATAAGTTATCCTTTCTACGGACCAAGAATTTCAATACTCACAGTGAGTGAAGCAAGTAATATAATTAAGAAATGTTCACGAATTTCAAAGTTTTTTAAAAAATGAACTAATGGAATAAGGTTTGATTGCTAAGTAGCGTTTTCCAGATTTCGTTATCGTTTAATTAAAAAAGTGTTCTGTTGTAAACAGCATTTAGGATTCTGTTTACTCTAGTGTCACTTTGTGATAATAACAAAGCTTAGTATTTATGTATGAGTCTCTTACTTGAACAAAATTATCAAGCAAATATCTTCAAATTACGACTTATGCTAATCCCTGTCTTATTTTACCTTTAATGAGAAGGAATGTGTCTCTTTCCTAATAATTTATATAAATAAATAATACATTTAAATAAATAAATATACTATTTATATAAATATATTTAAATAAATAAAAGCTCATGTAAAGCGAAATTCTCAAACCTTCACAGAAGTTCTTACACAGCAGACTATTCATATTCTCTGTTAAGGAAATGTGTACATTTACTATACCAGGACTTTGAAGATATCCAAAACTTTTCTCAAGGTGATTTATACTTTTAATAACAAATTCTCAAAACGTATCTAAAATCCTTTTCCAAATGTTCAGAGCACAAAAGAAAATCGTCGAACGACCTGGAAGATTTAAATTTCTCATTTACATTATGTTACGGGACAGTGACGTTTCCAGCGTTCAAAGCTTCTTTTCATTTCATGAAAATAATAATTCCTTCTTCAAATTCGTATTTAATTTCAATTCTTCGTAGGGGCGGTGGGTCACTGTGATCAGTACCGTAAATAAAGCCTACACAACTAAAGAAGCTCATAGACCAGAACTTTCTGGAGACTGAGTTTGAAAACGCTGAAAATTTAACGATTGCTTTTCATCAACAAAGCCATTGCTTTTCATCAACATAACCTTTATAATTTTGTGTTCGAGCGAGCGAGGACAGTCAGAGCTTCACCATTAGAATTTCTGCTCTTTCGCAGATTTCAGCAATCTTCTCTTTTCTGTCGTTTACAATTTTCTTTAACTAACTCTGTCATACTTACGCTATGCCCCGGGTGTCAGAAACGTCGAAAGTTCGGTTCCAACATAAAGCAATTTTCATTTTCAAACAATCATTTACCAAGAGCAGAATATTTTCACGTGTCGTGGTATGTAGTATATTTAGGCGTTACCTCTACGCATCACATAATAACATTATTATTATTATTATTATTATTATTATTATTATTATTATTATTATTATTATTATTATTCCACTACATCACGACTAAAGATGTTATGAGTCAGCTGAAAATATAATCTACTCCAGATTGCAACCAGCTGATGATTGCAAGCAATCCAGAAATAAAATAGTTACTGGATATTTTATTTATGTTATTAGATTTTTTGAGAAATCCATGGTTCCGCGGAAATACGTCGAACTGAAGAAAACATCAAAAATAAATCATCGATATCTGTGCTCGAGAATGTAAATGTTTTAAAAACATGGATGTCTTGTTTGCCCTCCCTAGGGGTGTCTCCTGCAAGTAAGCGATGGGCGCGGTGGGCGCGTTGGGGCGCGTGGGCGTCCCGCATCTTCCGGGCGGGCGGCGCGGCGCGGGCGATGTGGCGTTGGCTGCGGCGCCAAGGCCGCGCGGGGGCCTCGCGCACGTCCGCGACGCTGGCGCTGCGATGGTACGGCGGGCGCGGGATGAGTCATTCGCCGCGACAGAGGGCGTCGCGGTGGGTTGCGCGCAGTGGGTTGGATGAGAAGCGAAATCGCTTTTAAGGTTTGGGTGTCAATGGGAGATGTTGTAAGAACATGTTAACTCAGAAAACAATGAAAATTGAGTGAAAAGATTCCAATCACTTTTCAGTAGTATATCTGTTCATTCGGGGAGTTTAGATTTTCTGTTGTAAAAATAACATGTTTAAACGTGTGTTTAAAACATTTTTCTGAAAAATTATCAGAAGTATTGGAACTTCACAGCCACTTTTTGCCAAACGAATGAAGTGCTAGCATTTTCTTGCCTTGACATCTTCAACTGATAACTTTATTTAAAAAAATGTTATAATAATTGTGTCTTTGGTAAGTGGCTACGTTTTACGTGTATTCATGTCATGACTTTGTGTATAACAAGATACAGCCAACCAATACGAGTATACGTCTTTCATTATACACGGGTACACGTTCACCCTGTACAAATACGATTAAGTGTATACAGAAATAATTAACAAAAACACATAATGTTATCGTTTTATAGAAAGGTTGATACCACTTAGAAAGCTTAAGAAATGTAACTTATACATACACTTGTTTAATGAAAAGAAAAAAGTGAAATGATATTATATCATTAATGTGCCCGTAAATAAATCGACATCCTACATAAATAATAGTCTATTAAAATAAATTATCTTAATATTTGTAGTCATTTTTCAAATTCTAGTGTGCACCTCCCTTTCAAGATTTTCTTGCTGTCTGAAAAGGCTGGTTTTGTGTCAAAAGTACTAAGTAGATAATATTATCTACTTAGTACATAATATTTACATTGATCTACATTTAGTTCTTGTACATGAAAGCATTCTTACGGCCTCGGTGCATTTAAACCACGAAGTACCATTTTAGTTAACGTTTTGAACTATTACTTTTGTCATCATTCGCGTTATTTACATGTCAACCAAAAAACAAAATTTTGCCCGAATACATCCTCATTAGGACCCTGTGCGCATCGATGACGGCAGCGTAAGTCAACGACGACATCTGTACGGCGGCGGCGGCGGCGGAGGTGGCGTGCGCGGCGGAGTCTATACAAGGCCCGCGCGACGCCCTCGGGCGGCTGGGTTGCGGCATCCCGCGGAGAGTTCCTTGCGAACGACGGCTCCAGCCCCGAGGCCACAGCCCGGGGGTCGGAGGTCAGAGGTCTCGCGTGCGACCCGCTCGACCTCCGTCCCCTCCCCCTCGGCCGCCCTCCCGCACGTCGCCGCGCCGTCACTGGCCCCTCGCCACCCCCCCCGCGCCCGCTCCACAACGCTCGCGCACGCCCGACACGCTCATCTCTGGTCTTTTGTGATCGCACGTTAATGAGTTCCGGTTCCACGAAAAATGAAAAGCGCCCGGAGTTGTAATTAGCTCTTTACTGCGAATTTGCAATAATACAATGTGGAATTAAAATTCTTGAATGTATTTGTGAACATTTTTGTTACTAGATAAGTCAGCACGTAAAAAGGACATAATTTTATCACATTTGACGTAATGCAGTTCTGGCTTATTGTATTGATTTCTTTGTTACAAATGTCGACATTGTTTCTACAGTTTCTACAGCTCAGAAACAAAAACATACTGAGGAACACGCAGTAAGTTGACTTTGTGCGGCGAAGTACAAGTTAAAACCTTAACGAAGGACCAGTCTCATGATGTTACTTGCCTGATTTGATGAAGAGCCATTTCGTGTTATCTTTGCGAGAGGAAGAAGATGCCATGATAAGCACCGGGGACTCGTTTGAACACGTTATCTGCAGCGTTAGAGAAATGTTTTGCCGTGAATATTGTTACAATAATATCACGGTACCATCATGACCAAGAGCTTGTTGAAGCTCTGAGAGTTCAACTTCTCTACTCTTTTTGTCGGGAGTGTTCTGTAAAGAGAATCTTCTTGATAAATATTTCTATTTATCATTTTATTTCAGTTTGCAATGTTTTGAGGTTTCCAAAAGTTATTCCTAACTGTTGACAAAGTTTTGCATAAATTCTACTAATTTTATTACCTACTTCACAAAGATTTCCCCTTCAATAACAAATCTTGCACCAGATTGTAATTTATGGAAATGTTCCCAGACACTAGAAAAATATATTTGTGCCCTGTTATCACTTCATTCGAATTACAATTCTCTCGCGATCCCAAAACAGGGAGAGAAACTGTTTATTTTCGGGCACACACGCGAATTAATTTCAGGAACGAAAACATAAACACGATTCGCCACCCAGCACATAAAAAACAACATGACCAACGCTGACGAGGTGAATAATTACGGGTATTTGATTCGGTCTTCCAGCGAGCAGGAGAGAAGGGTTAACAGTCGCATCGCGTGCCGCGTGGCCCTGCGGGAGTCGGAAGGGGCAAGGGCAGGCGGTGCTGGCCGAGTATTATAATTAATAGAGAGGCCGTGTTCCCACATTAATACGGCACGCCCCGTGGCGTTCGTTACGGCCGTGAAATATCGCGTTATTCGATATTCGCGAGTTTCGCAGGCGTTGAGTTACGGAGTTCGGGACGTTGGGAGTCGCTTCATTGTCGAGGCTGGATAGTTATGCATTGAGGCAGTCTACCCTGTGCCAATGAAAATAGCTAAAATATACATTGTTAAATGAAAAATTATTTCTTTTCTTTGTGAGTGGTGTAGGCAGTAATGATGAATAAGGACACGTTCATATTGAAGAAACTTCCATTTCAATCTAATTATTAATTACTGAAGAAAAATAGTTCCATTCTAAATAATTTTTATCCAATGGGTTACTTGTGATTTTAATGGAGAATTCTATGCTGAAAACTTTTCATTTATATACATTTATTAAAATACATTAATCAGTGTGATTTGCGAAGCAACATTTTATAAAACAGTCTTGTGACTCTGGTCAGGATTCTGTGTGGTAAGTCGAAGTAGTGAAAACATGGCCATTGATAAATTTAGGATGCCTCACAATGAAAGTTCAGTAATTGAACTAAAATATATCTTACTCTTCCCTCTGTGAGATAAAAAAGGTAAACTGACAAATGTCAAAATCGCAGGGTCATTCATTTTTATACGTTCTTGGAACCCACGTATACGCCAATAATCCACAAACTCTCCGAACAATACAACAAATTTGCGAAAATCACTTCCAAGATTCTCTCTCCCTCTATAAATGATTATTTCGAAAAATCTTTCGGCTTAATTGTTCAAACGAAGACCACCCACTTCCCAAACGACCTACTGATTTCACACCGCAAATGGCAAACATCCCTATACGAGAAATAGCCGTTTGTCTCGTTCTTTCAAAAAACAATCCCCAGAAGACGAACCGAACGCGAAAGGTTTCTATGGGAAGCCATGCGTACGCAAGGCGACGATGGTCCCCGGACCTTTCGCTGCGAGCGCGTGAGCGAGCGGTAACTCCTAATAAGGGCGGGAGAAGGATGCGCCACTTTGCCGGCGCGTCGCGCTGGGCCGCCGCGACGCAATTAGGCGCTGGCAATTAAGGGACGGACAATCGCGAAAGGCGGTCGACGTTAATTGCCGACGTTCGTAAACGCACACGGGAAAGGCGCCTGGGTGTCGCTTACTCGATGGTTTTCTCGGTGTTGATGAGATGTTACCTTTACAATCAATGTGAGATGCTCTCCTTTCCGATAGAATTAGGAGGGCGTTATCCTTTTGATTTGACTAGCAAAATTGCAGAATTTCATAAACGGAAAACATATTTAATCTAATTATTATAATAATATCTAATATCTAAATATCTAATGTCTTAATTATATAATAATATATAATATATAATCTTAATAAATCTCTCCTTAATAATTTAAGGAGAGATTAGACATTATTTTCAAATCGTTATTTGCTTTTAAGTCGCTTTAATGTAGTTATTTACTATGATTTGAAAATTTGGGATCACACATATCTCCTTTATCGTCATCGAAATGTCTTTTTATTTGATTTAAAATGCTTTCACAGATATTCTGAAGATTGGATTTAGTCACTGAGTTTTAGTTTTGTACTTTATAAATCATAAAAGAGCATTTCAAATCATCCGTGGCAAGGAACCTTGGTAGGAACAAAATCAACAATGTCACATTTAGATCAAAGTTTTCTACTGAAACTCTCTCCTACTATCTGACACAATGTAAAAATGAAAGTTAATAGTTCATTGATTCTTGATCAGTGATTATGGGAGCTTCAATTGCTAAGGTTATTAGTCTCGTAAGTGTAGTATATGTTTTATCGCATGAGGTGGGCCTATGTAGGCTTGTGGGGATGTTCCCGAAACAGGTTTCTCCCAACAGCGAGGCACGGCCCAAGCCAGGACAAGCTGTAAGCTTCCGACTTGTCTCTCGCAAAGTGTGGTAACGTTGTGCATGTTAGTGTAAATGTGTATAAGGGGTGAGGATAGGACAGGGAAGAGGAAGGAAAATCGCGTGCGCAATCCGTGGCCCATGTGCTAGGGTTCTGCTCCTGCATTTGCTTGGTATTGATTGGAGAAACCTCGGAAAATTACCGATCAGAGCAGCCGACCGTTAGAATTATTTTACCCATAGCGCCCGAATCCGACGTAGTTATGTGGCTAATATCCAAAAATCCTGCCACGGTCGGAACTCGAACTCTAGGACTTCACGGTCACTGCAGCGGCATCAGTTGATGCCCTGAGCCACCTTTGCCGGTGACAAGAGTTGACTTTCATGGCGTAGAAAACTTCTGACGGCTATATTGAGTAAGAGACTAATGTTAGGTAATCTCTGTCTTCAGGAAAATCTAACTTCCCCTTCGCATGTCAGAAACGACGATGATCAGTAACTAACTTGCAAACACACCGCAAGGAAATTGCACACGTCGTTGGGAAGTCCTATGAAAAATGCAATTTCTTATTTCCATAATGTTAATTATTTCGTATTTTCCCTGCGGGAATCTCATGAATTATGGTACATGCAGTATATCATAAAGATACAATGAATGCATCTTTGAAAACACTTCATTCATTATTTAATAATTTAGATTTTAAATTATTTAACTTTTGCGTTCATTAACGTGGAGAAAAACATTTACAGTCACTACTTTTTCTGACATGGCAACCTGCAATTACTGAAAGTGTGTTGTCTTCTTTACTTCTTTATCAACACGCAGCCAGAAGCACGACGCAAAATCACGTGCTCTCCTCCTCTTTCTCCCCGGGCGTGTGAGTGCGTGTCTGCGCGTGTGTGTTTGAGTGTTGTCAGTGGCCACGAACGCAATTAGAGCTGCACGTCGGTTCAAACGAGGTGGTGGAGCCCAGCGAGTAGACACGGAGGGAGACAAAGTGCAAGAGCAAACAAACGCCCTGAGCTCTGACTGCAAATGCACCAGGCCTCTAAGAGATATCACGGTTGGCAATCACCTAATTACGTCTTGAGCTTCTACTGGCGTCTTCATTATTTCCTACGTTTTTGTCCTTCATTCTCCTCGCATTTGCTTTTGTTCGCTCTCTAACTCGTCTTTTCTTTTAGTTTCGTGTGTTACGTTTTGTCCTTTATCATCGACTTTTGTTACCTAATTGGTCTTCTTATCTACCTACATTTCGCCAATAACAATTGAAATGCTAATGAAATTTGGATTATGTGACACTTTCTCTTATATTCCCTGCTTTTTAGGAATTCAGTGTGTTTCATTTTTTGGGCCAAAATGAGTCTTCTCGTATTTAAACAATTTAACCATTTACGATAATTGTATGAGTTATTCTGAAATTACACTTCCTAAAGATGTGCTGTTGAGCATTCAATAGGTAAATTGCAGGTCTTGTAGTGCAATAGAAATGTTAAATGAAAATCATTTCAGGAAATTCAATATTATAAAGTTGTAATGAATAGTTTCATAGATTATGTCATATGTGTGTACATTGTAACTCCTGGAAACGTGTTGAGCTTCTGCAGCTCTTAATTAAATGTGTTTTCCCTGCTGTGTCACCTGCTTTCGACCACCCACCTCATGTCTAGTTCCTCTCTCTCTACCATCCTTTTCACGCACGCGCAGCCCGGTGGCGGATTTGGACAGGGTACAATTAACCCTATTAACTAATTACCCGCCTCGCGCAGTCGTTGAGAGCTTCATTCCCTGGGGGGAGTCTTCCTGGGTTATCGCGTCGCGGACAACAGCCGAGCGCTCCCGACAGCTGCCTTGATAAGGCTCCTAATGACCCTTCGCATTATCGCCCGCCGCGGCGATGTTCCTATTAGGCCGGCGGCTTTGCTAAATGGATATTGTGTTCGCTTTCGCTTTGTGTCGGCTGGACACTGCGTATAAGCTGGGCTAGAGTTTCTGCCTCCCTTTCTTGCCCGACGCTTTCTATTTCGTTATCTCTAATTTACAACATATCTGGGCCACAAAATGTCGTAATCTTCATCCCTGTAAAACGAGAATATTTCAACTGGATTACGCCACGTTAGATTACTCTGCTAAGAGTCCATTCAAATTTAATTTTATCTCTACTGAGGCCATTCAGAACTTAAATTGAAATATTTTTCTCATCATCAGGACAAGTACTGAATAGCCATTGTGAAAGCAGTCCAATATTGTATCGTCTCTCCCGACAGAGCGGAGCTGCAGGGACTACTAAGGCAAGACGCATTAGGGAAATGGGGATGCAAAAACAGTTGGACATCGGGGGGGGGGGCAGAAGGGGGGTTCCGAGACTGGCGACGGAGGGCGTCCGACGTCCACCGTGACCTAGGGGTTCTCGCGCAATAAACAGGGCCGAATAGTCGAGGTAATTTCCCCTGAGAAACGCGCAAGACACGCGCCCCGCGTTGCTTAGCAACTGACAAAAAAACATGGCGGGCTCGGAGGCGACGGACGGAGACGGCGACGGAGACGAAGCGGCGGCGCGCGCCCGCGCTAACAAGCGACTGCGTTCGCAAACCGTCAGCGGCAGAGCGCGCCAGCGAGGGGGGACATCATTCATATTCCTTCACATTATACTGTTGCCTATCCGTAGACCTCACAGCCACTGTTCCTACGTCCTTAGACATTTACATACTCTGTCGCGTACATCACATGGATCAGTCTTAAATTCATTCTTCCACTCAATTTATTTCTGTGTCATTCCCAAATCCCATTATATGTTAAAAACCAATTATTGCATGCTGCTTGATGGCACATTCACATCCATACCAGATTACCCTCCTACCTCGGTCTATCAGTCATCAAAACTAGGCGCGTAGGCACCGTTTCTACCCACGTCTCATCTGAGATTGCCTTGCCATCTGTGCGTACTTGTACATATGCTGTTGCTTTCCTCATAGGAACACTCTCATTTAATGACTCAAGCTCCATCCAAATATACCACCACTTTGAAACCAAAATGTTCAACTTTGATCAATTCAGACAATACTCTACGGAGTTCCTCATTGAACAGTGCCTCATTGTAGTTCCGCAGGCATCACGGCGACATGTCATTACTCCACACCATGCATGGCGTGGCAATGTTGTGCAACCACGTGCGCCTACTTTGCACCGCTTCTGTTGTTTCGCCACGTTTCTTCAATTCTCTGATGCTCCATCGAACTACAGAGCAAATTCCAAACCAAATTTATTACTCTGCTCCAAACCGACAGTCGTTCACCGCGGAATCCCGCCCACCCAGCAGTTCCCGCCCCTTCGCGGTCCTTAGTCATCGCAGCGACGCCGGGGCCATCCACTCCACTCCACATCAACCGACACACGGCTCGGCCGTCGCGTCGTGGCGCTGCCACCTGCACCGACTGCGTGAGAGGGGCGTGGCCCTGCGCATGCATTACAGCGCCCGCGCCCCCTTTCCCTCGCCGCCCGCGCCGCCGCCTCGCCCAGCCCACCCCCTTCTTCCCGCCCCCTTCGTCCCGCCCCCCTTTTCGAGCCCCTCGCGTCGCCCGCACCCTCTTTACCGCGCCGCCCACAGCCACTCGCGCCGCCCGCCCGTGCCGCCCGCCCGTGCCGCCCGCCCGTGCCGCCCGCCACACCCATCCTGCCCACCCCACCCGCCCACCCGCCCCACCCGCCCCACCCGCCGCCACCCGCCCTACCCGCCCTACCCGCCCCACCTGCCCCACCCGCTCCACACCCCGCCCCTCACCCGCCCCCACCCGCCCCACCCGCACCAGCCGCCCGCTCTCCGCTCACGCCGCCCTCACCCTCTTTCCCGCGCCACTCACGCCTCCTGGGGTGTTGTCTCTGCGGTAATGGGGCGACTCGAGCCTCGACTGCGTCCGCCCCCGCGCCGCCTAATCAGAGCCTCGCCATCTGATACACGCGCACGCCGCGCCGCCTAGCGGACGAGTATTAATTCTCCGCAACAATTAGGGGTGTAAGAGTCTTGGCAGGACTGCAGTTGAGAGCGAAAAAAAGTAACGGTGTTAAGAGCTGTGTAGGGGAAATGAAATGTGTTAGTGTGAACAGATTCTTGTGGGTGATACTTTCCTTTTTGCTGTGTATTCGTACGGGAATATTTCAGAGAAAAAGTATATGATGATCTATAAATGATACATTGGGATGAATAGTCATAAACTCATAATATGTGATCCTTTAAAAATGTATTCTTTAAGTCCAAAAAGATTTAAAGAAAGTTTGGTAGCTTACGTCATTATTAATTTAAAAATTCAGATACCTGAAATGAATTCCGTTTCACTTCAATGCTTTGTCACTATTCTCGTTGAATTCTCTCTGTCGCATAAAGAAACTCCATTCAATTTTTAGCCACAATTCGTCTTTACTCTTTATACTTAATAGTAATGTCGATTTTGCAATACGTAGGTTTCATGCATGTAACTTTCTGCTTCAGTATCTTACTTGATGTAGTGATAAAACCTTTCTGAAAATTTACTCTTCCTTTTTTCTTCTTACATTCATGTTTTATCTTACCCATCTAAACAAGTGCAGAAGCTCTATTTAAAAACCTCCAAGGCTACTTGTCCGGCGTGAAGATTTGTAGCGTGGGTTCGGTACCACGAGGGCGCGAAATCGTAAATCGACGATAAGAGCAGTGTTCTGCGACGAACAACGCGCGGGGGCGGTTGCTGGATAAACAGCGACCGCCAAGGATTTACATGGGCCCGTGAAGGAAAAGCTGCGGGACGTAGGCCATGAATATTCGCGGTGGTTCGGCTACGATTTAGGGCCGAGCATCCAGCTAAATCATCATGCAATGGAAAGATTAGTTCCATAAATCGACGTATGTTTACGAGCGAGAATCACGAACCCTTAAGGGAGTAGCCTGGTTCTACGAAGGGAGGAGAATGAGGATGAGGCTGTAGTGTCTAACGGGGTGAGAGTGTGCACGTAAGGAAATTCAGTCATACTTCAATTACTACTCAAAATTGCATTCGTGCATCATATTATTTAATGTGTTACAAATGTATACATATTGCTACATTGCTTAGAAGAAATTGATATGAATAAACGAGAAGAACAATACGTTTTCTATGCAATAAAATTTTCTACCCTTCTGATCAATGTAATGCTTCCAGGCGAAATAACAAATCTGGAATAATTTTGCCATTTCGAAACCTGTTGCTTCAGTACTGTAAATTCATCAAGATTCATGATGTTCTCTAGGGAAGTAGAGGTATGTCGTTGAACGTTCTAGGCTGAGATTTTTATCATAAAATAATTTGAAAAGAACTCTTCCAACAATATTTCTCTCGACATAATAATTATCTACATATCTACAGCCCCATCTTATATAGCAGATGATGTTTAAAGTAAGCATTGATTTACATTCAAAACGTTAAAATAATCGTTATCGGGAGGGGAACGCAGTGATGTGTTAATTAGGGATGATTAGGAATATTGCGTGGTATCCGAATAGTTGGATGGACGAGATTGCTGAACACGACGCGAACAGGAAAGAAAAGTCCGATTGCTGCCAAAGCAGGTTGACTTATGCAACTAGATAGTATGGTTTAAGGTAAGTATTTATGTTATTAACTTGAAGTATTATTCAAAAACTAAATAACTACATAGGAGCACATAACAAAAAGTTCCAGTTTCATCAACTAACTTGTAGATGTTGCTTTCTTAAAATTATTTCTTTAGTTGCAAGCGTATGAACGTTACTTGTAAATATATCTTCAATTCCCGAACTTTCCGTTCGCATCGTGGGAAAACTATACAGTTTTAATATTCACACTTTTTGCAGAGAGAAAAAATTCACCGTTGTTAACCGTTGTTATTCACCGTTCACCGTTGTTATTCATCGACGCCTTCTATGTTGACTTTCCTTGAACAGGGTATGAATATTATCATATTAATTTAACACCTCTTACTCGTTATTTTAGCACTTTTCGTTCTACCGGTAAACATCTTTAGCCAATGAAGGAGAAGTGAGAAATATAATATCATGGAGTTCCACGTCGATGTGTCTCCGAATGTCTGGCAATCTGTATGCACAGGTGTTCGGCAGGCCCCTGAAATATCCTTGACTGCGTCAGAGCGTGATCTGCAAATCCTCTGTGCATAAGATGTTGCCTAATATTCAGAGCCAGAAGTCATGTGTGTAACTCCGTTTTAAGAAATGTCCCACTATGTGTTCATTGGTCAAAGGTAACTACCTGTAGAGTTACATGTGCTAAAATAACGAGCAAAATATGTTTAATTGTTCATTAGCAAAAAAAACTATCGTTTTCG
Organism: Acheta domesticus; assembly: GCA_031308135.1. NCBI lineage: Eukaryota > Metazoa > Arthropoda > Insecta > Orthoptera > Gryllidae > Acheta > Acheta domesticus. The sequence continues at coordinate 124,752,175 of JAHLJT010002406.1, read as the reverse complement.
ACCTTTTTACGTGAGCTGTAAGTTTATAATATTTATGCTGAGACACTCCGTACTAGCGTGAAAATAATACATTATCATTATTCTGATGTTTGAAGTGTTGCGTAGATTTGATAACAGGTTAATCCGCCATGCTCCACTTTTGATCCATTTCGGATGAACGCGTGATGGGGAGACAGGGAGTAGGCGGCGCGGTGGCGGCGCGGGGCCGGCGCGGGGGCGGCGCGGGGGGCGCGGGGGCGGGGCAGGCGGCGGCTCGGGAGGGTGCGGGGGCAGCGCGGGGGCAGCACGGTGGCGCCGCGGGGGGGCGCGTGGACGGCGCGGGGACGGCGCGAGGGGGCGCAAGGGGCACGGGGGCGGGGCTGGAGGCGGCGCGGTGGCGGCGCGGGGGCGGCGCGGGGAGTGTGGGGGCGGGGCCGTGGGCGGCTCGGGAAGGGCGCGGGGGCAGCGCGGGGGCGGCGCGGGGGCGGCGCGGGGGCGGCGCGGGGGCGGCGCGGGGGCAGCGCGGGGAGCGCGGGGGCGGGGCCGGGGGCGGCTCGGGAGGGCGCGGGGGCAGCGCGGGGGCAGCACGGTGGCGCCGCGGGGGCGGCGCCGCGAGGGGTTGAGGCAGGGGTCGCGCGGGGCTTAATCGCGGCACAATGCAGCTGTAACGAGGTCCCGCGCGGCGCGCCGCTCCGCCTGACCGCGCACTTATCGCCGGCGCGCGCGCTGGATTAGGCGCGCACAATGGAAGAATCTCGCCGCTGGGGGGCGCCGGCTCTCCGCTCCGGCCCTGCCCCGCCCCGCCCCACCTTGAGCTGCCCAACGTCCCTCTCCGCCCGCCCCGCCCCACCCTCCCTCGCCTTACCCAATCTCTCACCGCCAAGCCCTCTCCCTTCCTCGCCCCGCCCTTCGCCGCCTCACCCTGTCACGCCCCGACATCTCTCGTCCAAACCTCGCCTCAGTCGCCCGCCCCCAACCCTTCCAGCCTCTCGCCTCGCCGTCCTCACCCACCCACCCACTCTCCGCTTCGCCCCCGACCTCGCTCCCGTTTTAACTCCTTCTGTAAGGCTCGTTTTGTTAGGTATTTTCTTCCTAAAATTTTGTATTCATACTTTCCTCCTCCTCAGTCAACATTACCATATTCTTCATAGCGACTTCTACATATCATGTAGCAACTAACATTTAGATACCGAGTCGAATACACATTTTGCACATAGCAAATTCCAGGGCGCATTCGTCTGTTATAAGTGTATTTTCGCTCGTGTGCAAGGAGTTCCTTCACTGACAGGGAGCACGAACAGTCACATTCACGTCTCCAAACCCGGACCTTGAGTATGCGTTTTCCCCATCCATGTTCTTGGTTGCCATAACGTTCACTATATGTTTATCGGTATATCCTAATACGCCTATCCGCAATTTTGTTAGGTATTTTCTTCCTAAAATTTTGTATTCATACTTTCCTCTCCTCTCAAGTCAACATTACCATATTCTTCATAGCGACTTCTACATATCATGTAGCAACTAACATTTAGATACCGAAGTCGAATACACATTTTCTCTCAAGTTATTCGTAATGAAGTATGAAGTGCTTTGTAATCACAGAAATCAACAAACTTTCTATAACAACGATTTGAAATTATTTTTGTATCTACTATACAACGAATTTGCATTTTGCAATCGCATCCACAACATCAATTTCAGAGTAATAAATTCTACATCACTATTATTTTTAAAGAATTCTAAATTAGCCGATTAATTATTCAGGCTCAAAAACATATTTAATTATTGAATATTTCTGTCAGAATAAGCATTACATAATTTAGAATAATATTCATAGTCCTTTAAAAACAATCGCCTGAGCACGATTGGTATGACCCGCCTTGCATTCCTCCACATATCTCAATTTATCTTCTCTTAAACCTCCCTTCTTCTTCTTCTTCTTCTCTTCTTCCCCTGCTCCCACCTTGTCAGGCACCGCAAGCTCCTCCAGGCCTAGGCCGGCGGTGGCTTGACGCCGTTGGCCCCTCGCCCCGCTGCCGGCCGCCGTCGCGGGTGCCCTGGCCGGCGCGGGCGCTGGCGCGGGCGCGGGCGCGGGCGCGGGGCGCGGCGATGCGGCGCGGGAGATAGGGCGGCTCCGCAACGCCGGGGCGCACTGCTCCCCGGGGCCCTCGCCGCCCTCGCACGGCACCCGAGGCGCCGCTCCGCGCTCGGAGGGTCGCCGCCTTTATCGTCCCTCCACGTCGTCATCTTCGGCTTATCTCCGACGCACTTCTGCGCGCCGTTGCGACGTTTCACTACAATTCGCCGACTTTTCCAGCAACTTCTTGGAATTAATGTATTTAATTATCAACCTTGTCTGTACGCTTGAATGCTAGGAATGTGCAATTATACACAAAATGGAATAAGGTGATTACATGTGGCGTAAGTAATAATGAAAGAAAATTATTACAAATGAAAGCAATAAAGGCAAATGACGGAAATAAAGTTCTCTTCAAGCGTGCTGATAATATAAATAAATCATATTTATTATTTAAAGTTTCATAAATAGGAAATGAAGCGTAAGTATTTGCTCAAATTTACTACCATTTGAATCAAATGTTGGGGTTAATGTAGTGTCTTTATCTTTTCAGGGAAAATAGTGCTTCAATTCATTTCTCACAAGAATCCTTGTCTACCGTCTACTATAGAAACCAATTACTGATAAAATATTATTTAATTTTGTATTATGTATGTTTTTTGTTTGCTATTTTGACAAAATGACAACATCAATATTTGCAATGTATTTACCTTACTCAATGCGCAAATTCTATCATTCCTGTATTAATTTTTTATATGTTTCCTTTGATTCTTCTCCATTGAATAAAATGAGAGTATATTAATAAATGACGTACGAGAAAAAGAAAAGGGTAACGCTTTTGCAATCCAGTCCACTACAATATTTTCGACAGCACTGCGAAACCCACCGTTTTTACTTCGACACTCTTTCGTCTCTCTCGTCTCCTCCCAAAGAGTTCCCTGCCTTGCCTCTGCCAGGGAGTGTCTATAAGAACCCCCTAGAAGAAGGAGAGGGGCTCCTCTCGCATTCACGACCGTGCCCCATCATTTCCTCCGTCCCTCCCGCTTCCTCACTCTCTCCCCTCCTCCATTTCTCTCCTCCCTTCTCTGACAATGAAAGAACCACCCAGTCCACCTGTCACTCTAGAAGTCCCGCTCTCGCCCCCTCGCCGCCTTCGCCTCCACTTCCCATTCATTCCCCGCGCACGCGTGTTTTGTTTTGCGAACTCTCCAGCCGGCTGCACCTTCGTCTCCGCCCCTGGAGACCTCGTTGAGGGAGGAGCTTCGTGATCCACGAGTCGCCACGGACATCTCCCTTTTGACAGAGCAAGTGGAGTGTTTGCGCAGACGAGATGGTCGGTGTGGTATTCGAAAGCGATTGCTGAGTATGACAAGTATCCGCTTGTTATTTCGAGAATACTTCTTATACTTCGCAATTTGAGCGAAGAGATGTTCTTACTATTTGGAGAGCATCACATATATTTTAGTTACTTAAGCATATCTATAAATTTGTTTCTGTTAATTTATAAAATATATTTTTCATACTGAAAATTATTAGCCAATATTTCCCTTATTAGAGAAGATTGTTTAGGACTAACAGACTTTTTTTCATAAAATAATGAAAATAATTCTTACACTTATGAGAAGTTATATATATTTTTGCGTTTTAAGTTTTTCCTTTTTTGCGTTTTAAGTATCTTCTTAATGAACACATGAATGATAATTTTAATTATTTTGAACCAAAGTTGTTACGAATATTCTTCGATTGAATGGAGTTACGCTAATACTAAATAATATGAAATCCTAATAAAGTTTTTCATCTGATTGTTCACGGTAACAAGAAACCTGGTCAGATTTTCGTGATACTTTATGAATTCTTTTTCTAGATTCGAAATGCCATTTACGACTTTTCTTGCTCTCCACAAGCACTGACCTCTCTTCTTCGTAATTCTAAACCGCGATCCTCTCTGAAAATAAGAGGCTGGCTACGGAGGTACACGTCTTTACACTTAACCCATTCCCCTCCTAAATCGTGCCCGAAGACCACGGAGCATGCGACGAGAAACTGAGATTGGATATATACGGTTTGACCTTGTCTCTTAGAAGTGTCTGAAGAAAACTCTTTGTCCTTAGACACACGTTATCCCAACGTAGAATGTACCTTCCTTTTTTCCTCAATAAATCCATATGTCCCAACATCTTCACATATTTTATCTCATTTCGATCCTTTTAACTTATCTTGTCTTCATTATCTCATTATCGTCTTTTTTATGAAGATACCTCTGGGAAATAAGTATCATCATACACCATTTAATTTTTTGCTCTAGAGAGCTACTAATGAATTCTTTCTTTCAAAGATTCTAAAGCTATTTGAGAATGTAGTGAATTAGTTTGATGTCTTGGTAAATCAAAGTTCTTGATGAACACAAAAGTGCAGGTGATCAGGAATTAATGCTTTTGAAGTTTTTATAATAAACATTTTTATTGAGTTCCGTATCCTGACACTCAGCAATCTGTTCTAAATTTTTAGTATGTAATAAAATTATTGCAAAATCCTAATAAAGGGGTGAGTACTGTCTTCAATGTATATGAAAGTTGTTGGAGAATGTGCAGTCTATTGTGTTCAGCTCAATGGAGAGAACAAAACCAATTAAGAACTGGGAAGATAGGACTAAAATTTTGAGTTTAGTGTGTCATTGGAAGATGAACTGATACATGAACTTCTTTCTCCATTACAGTATTGTGCGCTATCAAATAAAACGTATTCAATACACCTAAAATGAGTCTAATACTGGCGTAACATTGTTTGGTATCAATCACCAATAATTAACATTGCGCACCTTGGTCAATGAATGGGTAGATTACTTCCCTCTCAATCCCTAAGGCATGATTTGATCCGATTGCGCATGAAATTTCGAAAAATTCAAAGTAGACATGATTTACTTGCCCCATGCTAAAGAAGTCTTGGTTAAATATTCGGCAAAATTAAACCCTCAAGTAATTCACGTCCTAATTAGATTCCTTATTTGCTTTTCAGATACATTAAGTAATAGTTAAATATTACTGAGATTGTAATTGTCGGGCTTAGAGCTCCTGGCAGTGGATAGATAGAAAGTTCCAGAGTGAAATTGTGTCGCTAGATACAAATCCAAGACGCTCCCACATTGGAAATCTAGGTGCAAGAAAAAAATTACAGGCATTTAGTCCGAATCATGGGTACCCCAATGGATCCACCTTCAACCTCACATTACAAACATTATTACAGGTAAATTACAACAATAAAACTCCACCAGCCCGCTTGGGAACAGTGGCAGCCAAGGCCCGTGGGCCTCCGCCAACGGGAAGTGGGTGGTGAGCGGCAGCTCCTGCGCGGCGGGGGGCGCTGGGCGGACGCGGGCGATTTGGCCTTCTGCCGCCGGACGCCGTATGAGTTAGGCGGCGTAATTGCAGCAGGGCGCCGCCATTAGCGCGCCAACTCAAGCGCGCGATCCGCCGCTTGGCGCCGAGGCCGCTGGGCGCTGGGCGCTGGGCGTCGCGCGGCTGCCTGCAGGCGATTGCGCACGCAGCGCCGCGGCGGCGGGGGCGACGGTGAGGGAGGTGTTGGATGGAGGTGGAGATCGGAGGAGTGGTCAGTTCGATGATGGAGATGGTGCTGAAGCTGCGTTTATAACGTTGGAGTATTGGAGGAACGATAGTAATACGAGAGGTTTGCTTCTTACTTAAGAATTCGCCTTAATTGTGTGGTGGCGATGGTGATGTATTGTTTTGAATGTTGTTGATTAAATTGTTGTTGGTGATGGTGTTGTTGTTGTTATTGTTGTTGTTGGTGGTGGTGGTGGTGCTGCTGCTGGTAGTTGAGGTGATAGTGGTGGTAGTGGTAGTGGTGGTGTTGGTAGTGGTGATGGTGTTGATGGTAGTGATGTTGCTGGTAGTGTAATGGAGGTGGTGGTAGTAGTGGTAGTATTAGTGATTGTGGTGGTTTTAGTGGTGGTAGTGGTGGTAGTTGTGGTGATGGTTGAGTTGGTGGTGGTATCGATGTTAATAGTGTACATAGTAGTGATGGTGTAGGTAGTAGGGGTGTTGGTGGTAGTGGTGATGGTGACAGTGATGGTGGTTGTGGTATTGTGGTGAAGCTGGTGAAAATGAGATTATCTGGTTGTGGTAATGGTGGTGTGGTAGCGGTGGAAATGGTGGTGATAGTGTGCTGACGTAAGGTAATATGATAGAGAAAATGTGTTTTGTGATGTTAGTGAAGAACGAAGGTTAAGAATTAACGACGTAACTGTACGATGCGCTATCTGAAGGAGTGGTACTCTTGATTTCATTAGTCTTCTTATGATACTATAGCACCGGCATTCGTAGTAGTAATAGTGAAGATGGGCTGTAGCACAGTTGTAGCCGACGTTTGTCCGACACGGAGAAGGGCAGTGCTGTATGGTACGAGGATGGATAGTAGTGACGGGGGTAGAGTCGGCTCTGGCAATAACGTCCAATAGGGGTGACGGAGGCCTCGCCGTATGTTTCGCGCGCGCTGCCCCCTCCCAGGCCCACGCGCTAAATGGACGCCGAATTTACGTTTCCTCCGGATAAGGAAGGGCGCCGTTCGCTCCGATGCATCAAACACGCAGACAAGGATCTGGCGGGTATACGGCGTCGTATTGTGTTATGACGGGCACGACCCCATGCCCGTGCGCTCTCGTGTACGCACGCGACGCGCCCGTGGTCGCGCGTGCGCGTGCCCGTGCGGGTGCGTGTGCGTGAGGTGACTGAGCCCCGTGCGTGACGCATTGGGCTAGGTTGTCGTGTGAGAGAGCAACGGTGTCGCTGCCCGTGTCGTGGTGGAATAGCCTGCCAAGCTCTCCTACTAACAACAGTGTGGAGAGAATTGCTATTGATTAAATATGCTCCGACTCCTAAAGGTCAAATATAAAATCGGTTTATGTGAAAGACATCAGTTTAATACTTGCGGGAGAATTTTAGTTTTATTCTAGATACCTAACGACATTAATAATGAGACTTTATTTATAAAATCATAGTACCTCAATAACCTGGAAGAAAGTAATATTTGTAGCTCTAGTGATAATACTTCAAAAGGGAGTCATGAATTCATTATTTTTATTAGGGAAAAATAAATGAAATCACTCACACATTTACCTAAGAATATAATGAAAACATTGTCATTTAATGAGTATTTCTAACTGAGTTCTCATTTCTTTCTAAGATATACTTTACTTTTGCCCAAATTAATGTCATAATTTCAGAAACCGAAAACGCAATACCTCACTAAGCGCAATGTCAGAGCTGCTGATACAAGAAACAGCATACTTCTACGAGCGAGTGGGAAACTATTTCGTTGCGCGAAGAGTCTCTACGGAGCGTCCGTCTCGAAATCTCAGAGTAGTTCTCACGAGGTATTATGTCATCTGGAGTCCGTGAGGGAAGGGGAAAGGGAATCAACTCTGACTGGGTTACCAGACGGGAAAGTGGCACTGGGACTGATATAGAATAGAACATTTATTCTGATACCTAGAAGTGCATATAATTACTTTTCCAAATATATTTTTTTTAAATATACACAAATATGGTGAATAAGAAGGGGTTAAAAATGAGTTGTGTAGAAATGATGTGGCAGTGAATTACGAAGCGGAAAGGGAAACTTCAGTAGTTGAGAATGCACAAATAATGTTAAATACAGTAAATAAATTATCATCGTTTTCTACTTCAGAAGAGAAATAGCGAATAGTGGATTCCAGATCAAAGTATAGAAAAATTACCTATGTGTGAAGCCTGAAACTGATGTGAGAAATATCCTACGTTTCAAGTATCTGTTTTACATTAATCTACGTTTCGGAAGTAATTTACATAGAGCTGTCAACGACGCAAAGTGCAAAAAATGCCGGAAATATCTTAATCTGCATTATGTTGGTTAATCCATGGGGTCAGCCCAAACATTTTTGTCTAAATCTTTCCGATGACATCGGGACGACAAAAGGGAGTATTGGAAAGGGAATCCTGCTACCGAAAGGAAGAGGGAGGAGACCGAAGTTTGGGGGAGGCGACAGCATACTGACGAGGGTGAAGAGAAAGTGAGAGTGGACAAGACGGAGTGGGAAGAGAAGGGCCGAGAAGATGCGACACACGGCGAGGTCGCGAGTTGCGACGCAGGGAGGTGGGGAACCGGGCCAGGCGGACGGCACAGCGCAGGTCGAATTTAGATGGGGGAGGCGGGTTTGGGCAATGCGCGGTTGCGCAAGGGGGGCGGCGGCGGTCAGACGAGGCGGGGCCTGGAGTGGAGCCGCCGTCCTAAGAGGATATATCGGGACGGGCGAGCTCAGGTGAGGCGGGAGACGAGGTTGAGCGAGGCGGGGTCAAATGAGGCGAGGTTAAGCAAGGCAAGGATGGATGAGGCGGAGTTAGTCGAGATTGTGCTAGTTTAGTGTTAGAATAAAGGATGTGAGGCAGCATTGGGCGATGTGGCGTTGACGTGTGAGACGACGTAGAATGAGGTGACGTTGTGTGAGGCGGGAGTAGGTTTGCTGGGAAGGGGCGACGTGTGGTCGAGAGAGGAGGACGAGAAAGACGGGGTAGGGCGAGGCGAGGTCGAGTGTGGAGAGCAATGGAGTCGAGCGAGGTGGGGTTCGGGCGAGACGGGGGGCGAGCGAGATGAGATCAAGCGAGGCGGGATCGAGCGAGGCAGGATCGAGCGAGGCGGGATCGCGCGAGGCGGGATCGAGCGAGGCGGGATCGAGCGAGGCGGGATCGAGCGAGGCGGGATCGAGCGAGGCAGGATCGAGCGAGGCGGGATCGCGCGAGGCGGGATCGAGCGAGGCGGGATCGAGCGAGGCGGGATCGAGCGAGGCGGGATCGAGCGAGGCGGGATCGAGCGAGGCGGGATCGAGCGAGGCGGGATCCAGCAAGGCGGAATCGAGCGAGGCGGGGTCGCATGGGACAGGGTCGAGCAAGGCAGAACCGCGCGAGGCGGCGTTGAGCGAGAAGGAGTCGAGCGAGGCAGGGTCGAGCGAGGTGGGAATGAACGAAACAGGGTCGAGTGAGGTGGATTCCAGCGAGGTGAGGTCGAGCGAGGCGTGGAGGAGATACACAAGGAAGACAAGGTAGAGATATACAATGGGGACTTCCGCACTTGGTCGCATCTTTCGGGGAGCGACCCTCGGGGTCAACTGTTGCGCCTTCGTGCGAGCGAGGTGGCTAAGCAGGAGAGCGTGCGTGACTCCTTTAGCGTGCCGCGTACGCTGTGACACGGGACAAAGCGAGCGAGGGCGCTGCTTAACGCGCGTGCCTGCTGGCGCGCTGGTGTCGCTCTCCATTTGCTTACTTTTCCGGAAAAGTTGATTTTGTTTCCAGGAGTGTTTAGTACGCACGCGCAAAGTTTGTTGGGTTTCGTGAAGTATTGATCTTGAATGCAAAGATATGTCACGAGAAGTGTTGATGTCATTTACCAGCTATCTATCGTGATGGCGACTCAGTATATCATCATTTATTAAAATAACTCCAAACTACGGCTAAATATTTTTCTTGTAAAGTTGTCATAGCCATACTTGTCTGTTAAATATTATGCAAAAGATTCCTACAATTTTAGAAATAGGTTGTATCATCGCGCCACATATCAATTTTAGGGAGATTTTGCTATCAATTAATTTTGGAAGATCATTGGATATATTTCGATGCTGGTTTGACACAAATATTGATATATTCTACGAAATACATTTAGTCATAATTGCAGAAAACCTCCTCTCAGGACGATCTATCCTTTTAAAACCCACGTAACTTCTACCTGGTTATAAATATTAGTGAACCTGTATCCTGATTATGTATGCATTGTGATTGTTATAGGAATAGGTATTAGTTTATTTGCCACGTAGAATTTTCACCACAGAAAGTCGGGTAAAGTAAGTCACAACCTAAATATATTTCCTTGAGGAAAGACTGCAAATTTCACTTTATCAACGCATGTTTATTTAGCCCCAAAACTCGGTCAGTCCGCACTTACGGTAGAGTGCTAATCTCTCTTAGATAGGCGTAGCTGTTGGCCTGGGCGTCCGCTGGAAAACATTCCCCCAGCCCTCACTTCCACCCCCGCTTCGCCACTCCCTCCGCCCTGACCACCACCGCCCTCGCCCTTCCCGCCGCCCCCGTCTCGTTGCAACCCACGCCCTCGTTGCCGCGATGCATATCGCCAGGGTCAGCGGCGTCGGGGCGCAGCCTGGCGGGAGGGCCGATAACTAATTTTAATGGTTGTGGCGTGCTTGTGGCTAGTCTCCGGAGGGAAACCCCCTCTCCCATCCCAGCCTGCGTCCCTCGCAGCCCTACTCCTTTCCAAGGCGCCCACTCACCCTTCGGCATATTCCAGCGTCGTTGCCATCCCTGCCACTCAACCTCTCTGCTTGTCGCGACCTTTAATTTAAAGATTAGACCGTACGACGAACTCTTGCGTGCCTATTACGACGTGTGTACAGCCTGAAGAAAATGGCATGAGAAACTCGAAAAAACTACACAACGCTATCAATTAATCATTTTCCCGTTTTCCTGACATTCTAAGAATAGGTGAATTCTACGACGCACGAACCGATGGAAATTGACTCCCTTTCGTTTCAACGTGACCTGTTCTTCGAAAGACCTATCGATCTATCGCCGTCGACCAGTTCTCAGAGCCGTCTTCATCGACTCCCATTAATTTTCCTCCGGACTGTACACTTCCGACACGCTCTTTCTTGCTTTCCCTCGCATGCACTGAGGTCGGCGCGAAAATTATGTCATCTGATACGAGAAAGGTTATTAATTTTCGGTATCGCCGCAGGAGTGGCGGAAGACCTGGCCGCTGTCACCCTGTCAGGAACGTCGAGTGGCACACTGAGAAAAGAAGCGAGAAGGAGTGCTCTCTAGCAGATACGTGCGCGAAAGAGTTGGAACGAGACGGTAAAGGAAACAAGAAAATTCTTCCTTAACAACGGTGTCCAATAAAAGCGGAATGGAAACATAAAGATGTAAAATTATAGAGATTGATAACACGAGAGGAAAAAGAAAGACGAGATGAGAAAATGAAAAATATACAATACAAAGAATCTACGAGTGTAAACGAGAAAAATTGGATGACAAAGTTAAATTTTTGAAAAATTGGAGAGAAAAAAAGAGGTGAGAGGAAAGAAATGTTGCGTTGATGTACTAATAAGAGGGATGCTAGTGGAGAATTGAAGTATAGAACGCCCCAAGGAAAAACAAATGTGAGTTAAAAGTAGGAGAGTGAGTAATAAGGAATAAAGTGTAAAAAGAGATTCGAGAAAGGGGAAAATAAAATCAGATGTCGAATTCGCCGTGAACGCGTAGCAGAAACACTGCGTGGTTACTCCGTTTTGTAATTAACTAATTAACAGAACGTTTTGTAAAGATACACAGCGGTAATCAAAGGTCGGAACCCCCGAGCGCGATGTTCCTGCGGCGGCTGCAGTGCAGCTCTGGCGTCCGGGCAAACATCACAGAGTAAACGAACCGCCAGTGATTCATTATATTGCGCCGTTGCCAAAGATGTCGGATCTGCTTCTGCGCTGAGAGGTGTTTTGGCAGGGGTGAGAAAAGTAGAATGGTTCGGCCACATTCTTCCTGAATACATATTCTTTTGTGTGTGTGAAGCTGAATACGCGGTTTCTCTTGAATATGATATATTACTTCAAGGAAACCAAAGAATAAACTTTTGTAAAATAAAATATCCTAGTATTTTTTTTGAAGAAAATTCACTTTTAAAATTTTACAAATATTACTAAAATGAATCAATTTAATTTTATCGTTTTTTTACGATAATACTACTTCTTAAATTAGAGTTCTGAAAATATCTTGAGTTTAGAGCTAATTTTAAATCTGGTCATCTCCTGAAATAAGTAAACCAATAGTATATTAAGAACAAACTGCCACTACCCGCCGTAATGCACATTGTTTTTCTCATTTCACTCTCAAACTGTTCGCCTCGACACGTTTCGCCGAGTTCGCCGAATACAACGCTCGTAATACAACATTGTCCTCGACGCATTCACATTCGTTATCCACAGAGAGCCGTGGCTTATCCACAGGTATCAATTAACGTAATGAAACAATGTTTTATTGACCCTCGAATCAATAAAGTCATAGCTAACAAACCTACTAAATTATTCTCAATAAATACATCTGTCACTTGGGCATTTGGTGCTGCAGACATTATCAACGACTACGGTTAATTCCATCGGCCTGAAGGTTCCCTACCCCTGTGTTTCAGGGCACAGGAACCCCCCGCGGGCAGATGGAATTACACGAGTGCTAATCAAGGGCGTGAATGGCAGGGAGCTCCCACACAATAATGCCGCGGGCTTTAGAAATCCCTCGTAAAGACTGCTTTAGCGAATTCAAGCCGATGCTTTGCCAGGCGGCACGGCGCGCCGCGCCGGGGACGTTGTGCGACGAAGGCTTTCGTACAGAAGGAGCAGTGATCTGCGAAAATTAGCGTGAGCCGCCAGGCGAAAATTGGAGGAGAACGTCGTTTGTGAGTGTGTGTAGGATGTGGTTTCGTTCTTGACGGTTCTTTTGTGTCAGAACGATGCTTTAAAAATATGGAAGGTGATGTTAATAATTAAGTTCTTCTCCAAATAATGTCGAAATCTTCCTTTTTTACTATGATCTGAGCCAATAAACAAAGATACTTACTTTGAGATAAAAGAGATGGTTTGAAAAGGAAGTACGTTTCCGAGTTATCTATGTATAAAACATATGTTTATGTCTTGTTACATTACGAGTATTAGAAACAACCTACAAATATTATTAACATATATTTGTTTCTGTAGATAAAGTAAAATTTAAAAAATGTAGTACACTTTCTACTAATCGAAATGCATATCTTCTGAAAACATTGTTACTGATTAACTATCACGTACTGATCCATTGAGCAAATGCTGAGATGGCCCCTTGTTTTGCTTCTGGATGTAAATGTAGCTTCACTGTGCGCACGTTTTGTTGAGCACTCCTTTTGCTTGTAGTTCATTTACAGTTGAAATTGATTTTCTATAACTCGGGAACAAACATTTTTCAAATATCTTTATTTTCTAAAATAATTATTTTCTAAATTCATTTTTTCGTTGTTTTTTTTTAATTCTGGCCCTCAAGAAAATGTGCGCAGATAAATTTCTTTCCCCACACGTCATATACAGTTTTTACTGTTTTTTGACAAATAAATAAATAAATAAACTAGAGAACTGGGTAATCGTTGTGTTATGTAGAAGTTCAACACTTCACTGGTAATAAAGTTTATAAATTGTTTTTTACCGTCTGTATAATTTATTCTCTCAGTTTTTTCTAAATTCTATCTAGTTCATGAATTTATTATGCATCCAACAATTAATAGTTTTCGAATATTGTGTGTATATTTCTAATACACAAAATGCATATACATAGTATTGTTCTTTGAAACGAATAGTTTTGAAAAGATCTGGATGAATATTAATGACGAATAATTATGGAAACAACTTCACAACAATAGGATATTTCAGATAATATATATATATATTATATATATATATATATATATATATATATATATATATATGCATGTGTGTGTGTAAGTCAAAATTTAAGAACAGAAGATTCATGGGCTTTCGTTTCCTCTTGAATATGACCCAGAAACGAAAATTCAAATAGATCTCTGCCCTGGGTTTGTAAGATAATTGCTTTACAGCTCAGGGGGCACAGAGTAGATGGGTTTCACAGATTCGTTGAGTCGGTGGAAGACTGATACTCCCATAGTGGCAAAATCTCTTGGAGAGCGAGTGCTCTGACCCGGGTGACGTCGCGCTAATTGAGACAGTACCCTTTAAGATCTCTCAGCCCTTCTTCCTAAAAGCCACGCCTTCCATTCACTTCGGATTTGCGATCAAACGTGAAAGAGATAATTCAGCCTGCTTTTACGGATCACGAGGAAGCTTTAATCTGCAGGGGCTTTCTGAGAAATCTGAGCCAGGGAATGAATAATTGCATCGCAGTATCGGTTTGAATCTAACGACGGAAATTAATCAAGAATCAAAATAGACGACATAAAATAGAGGAAGAACGTTTAATTTGTTGATAAAGGAAGAAATGTTTCTTGTAAAATGTAAGATAATAAAGTAACTGATTTATGTTTGAGCATTTTGGAATAACAGTATAATAAGAGTCTATAAATTTCTCCTTCTCAATTCAAGAAACGTGGTCTACTTACGATAATGCTCTTTCGAAATATTTGTGAAGTAAGTTTTGTTCACATGATGGAAACAGTTCTAGGGATATAAAAGTATTGTAGAAGGACGTGATTTATAAAATGAAAAAATGACTTTGAAGCAATAATTATTTATAATAAGAAATTTTGAAGTACAATACGAACAGGTGACTTCAAAGTTTACTGATGAATGAGGAAAAAAGTAATTTTTTGAAAAAAGAATGTAATTTTTCTCCAAGTGCGACGATCATAAAATAATACCTCTTTGGAAGTCTTTTTTCATTAGCATTTCAATTCCGCAGCTCGGCGTGTCAGAAACGTTCAAAGTTGCGTTCCAGTTTGAAGTACGATTTACACAGTGTGGATTGTATATAGGGTTTCAAGTAGAATATCGTTTTTGAATTGTTAAAAATATTGACGGTTTATAGAAGAGACGAGAAAATATATTTTTCAGTCTAAGAATAAACACATAACGTGCAACTTACCCTGCAGGAGGCAGCAGAGAGCGAGGGAAGCGATGTGTGCCATTTTCTTGGGGTAGCGGGGACGTCAGTGCATCCTCCGCTTACGCAGCGGGGGTAAGCGGACTGCCGGGGGGCCGCTCTGCAACAGACAGACAGACACACAAGTGAGACCTCGCGGCCCGCCCCGCCACCAGCGACCACCGCCGCGGCCGCGGCCGCCACCGCCGCCGCCGCCGCCGCTTCGCGACAGGACCAGCCGCCGCGGGATGACACGTACAAAGCACTCCGCACTTCACCCGGTGCGGCGCGGCGCGGCCCTCGCAACTACACCACAATGAAGACAAGCGCGCCGCCGCTCATGTCCACTCGCCTGCTTGCGGACGCCACGCACATGATTCACGGAACCCGAGTTTGGCAACAAGTGGCTCTTCAGCATCTTTTCAAGTGGAGTTTGGAGACCTCTCAAATGTTCTTTTGTTCCTGACACACGACTCCCGCCACTTGCGTAAATAAGAGATACATAACATCGTTAACGAAGTCAACCAACATCTACAATGACGGGCTTGGATTTTTCCATGTTAGAATATGTGTTTAAATCTTCTAAAATTTTGTTGATGTAGAAACAGATAAATATTAAAGTTCCTGAAATTTGGTGGTAGTAAATTTAATTACTGTCTAAAAACTGTGACTTTTTTGAACGTGAACGTAATAGAGCAAAATTACTTGATGTTGTGGTCACATAATACTCCTCAAATAATAATTACTCCGCTAGCTGATAAACCTACCTAAAAAAGACTGAATGGAAAATGAAGATAAACAGTTAATTCTATTACAAGGAGGAAACCATTCCTACTTATTCCTTACCTAATTATTGCCACTTGTCACATAAGCTGTATCACTTCAAAACCGTTATGAAATTTATATTAACTGATTATATTGTACTAAGTTTATACTTGCTGGTCAGCAATAGAAAATTATGTTTATCTTAATGCTAACTTATTAGCAAGCAGATAAATCATTATTTTCTGTCGTTTTAGCATCTTTCAAGTTGTAGTCAGAGTTCTATCAACGCATTTGCTTTAAAAGCAGATCGTTCATTAAGAAAAATAAATGATGTAGCTATTATTCTCGTGGATATTTATGTAATAATTCATTGAGGGGCTAATATTATTAATACTTGTTTTAAAAAATCTGTACGTTTCTCCATAAATTCATTTAAATGAAGAAAAACGTAAGAAAACAAATTTTAATTACTTTGTTTAAGTCAAATTTATTACAAATGAGAAATAAAATGTTTGCAAAGTACTGTCATGAGCATTTCTTTTGAAATACGTGTGACTTTCATCACGATGTCCCAAAATTGTTCCGCGACCATGTGAGTTATTCACATGGTGTTGAAATGTACGCCGGGAATCAAAGTTAAGAAATATCTGAATAAAGGCGCGTAATGAATGGGAATGATGATTGCAACTGCGAAAGCGAAGATTAAAACCATAAAACATTCAATGAAATACAATGAGAGCAGTACCCTCAGAAAGGATGCAATTATACATTAGAATTCGTAAGATAAACGAATTGGGGAAGAAAAAGTTACGAGAAGAATGAAAAAACCTTTAAGAGAGGATCAAGCTAAAGAGGTGGTGGAAATGGATAAGAAGGGGAGAAAAATCTTTGAAAGAACAGGTATACAAGAGACACACTAATAGTGAACGTAGGATTTAAGATCTATTATCCGCCTTTGTTTCAACGGCTGACTTCATTTGGTTAAGCTCAGGAAATGGCAACGATGGCATTTACACCGATTTGAGTTTAAGTGCGTATTGAAATCTCTCTTTTTACTACTGTCACGAAAGATCAGTCATCGACAGAGATGGTTTCGAAGGTAAAAATAATTAATAACTATACTGGAATAATTTTCTCAAAACACAGTAGCTACCACCACTACCATAACCACTATTATCACCACTACCACCACAACAACAGCACATGATTTCTCATACTTCTAGATCCAACAACTTTTGAGGCCACAAAGGATTTTGGAAACGTTCGTGAAATGAACAAAACGAGGAAAGAAGAAGAAGAAGAAAGCTGTGGAGGAGTTTCTCGGGAAGGGGGCGTGGCTCGGTGTGCTGAGCGCGCCGGGGACGTCGCGCCGTGCGAAGCGCTTGCCTCAGCCGCGTCCCCGTTTCCACGCCGCCCCGCCCCCGCCCCCGCCCCCGCCTCACCCTCCCTCCCGAGAGCCCCTTCGCCGACCTCGGGTGCGCGGGACCGCGGACGGCCGCCGGCGCTGCCCAAGGGCGCAACACCCCCCCCCCGCTTCTCTTTAGATGCAGCAAAATCCCCATGTCTACATGCCTAAGTATGTTTGCATGGCTATGTGTGTGAAATTTTGTATATGTACTCGTATGTGAATATTTATGTATGTGCGAATGTGTATGTGTTAATTTGTATATGTTTGTCAATGTGTATGAATAGTTATGTATGTGTAAGCATGAGGATTCATGTGTATGCCTGTGCATTTATATTTATGATACTTATATGTATATATGTGTGTGTACGTATGTGTACTTTGTATATGTGCGTATACGCGTAAGTGGAAATGATTATGTGTGTGACTAATTTATTTGTATGAATGGGTTTGTACGTAAATACTACATGTATATGTAAGTGTATATATGCGCATGTGTGCGTTTCAACGTAACTCCGTACTGTCAGGAGCAATTTCGAACAAATTTGGTTCGTTTGTTAAATTCTCCTAGCATATGGATTGATTGTGGTCATTTACACTACGGTTTCTGTTTTCGTTGAAAAAGAGCAAGACTAAAAATTTAGTTGAAGAGACAAAGAGATTAATGCATTTTTTCGTGGAACGGATTCTTTACATTCTTTCCCTTCTTGTGTGTAATCTATTACTGCATAACCCACAAAATACAACGTCAAAGCGATGTTTTAATTCGGATTTTGCCACGTTTTCAAAGTATAATGTACTTAATTTAATTTCTTTGGAGAGAATCTAGACATTTCACATCATTTCTTGCCCTTCATTACATCCTTGCCTATTCCCATCACCTTGTTACCCACCACACAAATTACCTTATCCACATCTCCTTATTCATATATATGAGCACATTCTAGCTCACCTATGCCACCTTGCCCACTAACACCGCCTTGCTTACTCACATCGCCTTATTAACCCCTCATCCACAGACATCCACAGACTCATCCCACCCACACAACCTAGCCCATCCACTCCGCCTTGTCCACCCACACCGTCTTGCCCACCCACACACCTTGCCCATCCACACCATCTTACCCACCGACACACTTTGCCCACCCACTCCATCTTGCTCACTCACGTCGCCTTCGCCGCCTGTGCAGCCCTCCCTGTCCTTCGCTCTTCGCCGCCTCTTTCCACCTTCCCCTGCCTCGCCTGTCCAGCGTCTTCACGGCACCTCCCCATCTCACGGCCAGCGCTTAGAATCGGCGTCTTGAGCCCTCATCCTCCGCTGGAGGTCGAAGTGGCCCTCCCCCTCCGTCTCCCTCTCTTGATCCGATTACCCCGCCCCTCGCCGAGCCTCAAACTCGCAATCCTCAGGTCACGTGGCTCTTATCGCGCTCCTCCACCGCTCCCGAGCGCCGGCGCTACTATTTAATTTGAAACTTCGATATTTATACGGCAGAGAGCGCGCGCGCGCTCGATGCTAGCGATAAACGGGGCGTTTTTCTCCGGACGGGACTGTACCAGATGCAAATAGGCATTAGTTCCGGTTATTACACAGGATTATGGTATTTCAAAGGGCCGCCCCGCGGAGGTTTCCTTCGCAGTGATATTAAATTTGCATTAAAGCCCGATACAGTGCCCCAGTCGCGAGTGCTCGGCCCGCAGGGGGAAGAGGTCGAGTGCTGTAGACAAGCGGTGATGATGGGTTTGTCAAGGAGTGTCTGAGATGCCTCCTTTTTGTCGTTTTAACTCGTCATTTTTTCCACCTCCAATATGACTGTGCATTTGATTGCACCTGGAAAAAATGTAATTGCTTCGAAATTGAAGTGATAGAAGCAGTTATTCCACTGAGACTTTTTTTGAGAAATAACAGCAAATAGGAGGAAGAGTGGGTAGTAGAATTATTATTCTTCGATATTTTCTTTTTCTTTGATATTTGATGTTCGGTTAGAGTACAGACATAACTAACAATTTATGACGAATATTCCTGCTTAATAGTTAGTCAGTACAATATTAAATTATTTAAATAATTTTGGTGGAACTAATTGGAAGTTTGTTTAGAAACGTTAGAATCATCATCAGAATGGTCACAACGAGCTGAATACCCATTTATTGTGTGGCACCTGTGAACACGCGTGAAACGTAATACATTTCTTCAAACAACTCACAATTATCAAATATTTATTTTAATCCCTCTACCCGACGCAAACGACTTTCACTTCAGTGGAATTTCCAAACACAATTTCAGACTGCTGAGAAAGTAAAGACAATCTGAGCGTTTTTAAAAACGCAAGCCAGTTATTTTTAGCAATTTCGACCACGCCAAAGATTCCGCAAGCAATCGGAAGCTCCCACCAGCAGCTCCGCCACCACCTTCGTCCGCTCGCAAACCACACGCGGTCGTCAGGCGCTCCACCCTAGACGCCCCTCTCCGCCGCACACGGACAGGGGGCGGAGGGCGGAGCGGGAAGGGGCGGGGCGGGACAGGAGGGGAGGCAGGCGGGGGAGGGCGGGCGAATCGACGTCGTGATTGACGTTGAGCGGAGATTAATCCGGGGAGCCGGCGGCGGAGGGCGTTAGCGTATTAGCCAAAGGCGATTAGGCCGGGCTCCGCGCCCTGGGGAACGCCGCGCTGTTTCAAGACTCATCAGCGGGAGGAAAAGGCCGTGTTGACTTGGAACGTCAGTGCGCATCGCCCTTCGAGTCTCCGAGGACGGGCCCTCTCGACGCCCGCCGTAATCTTAATTGCGTGGGATTATGTATTGGGAAATGGCGGATATAATCGAGAGATGATTGCCACGTCAGCAGATTCAGGATAGGTATTAATGGTCGTTGATCTAAGGCGTCTCCTTAGTCCAGTGAACTGGACTAGTTTGGCTGACTAATAGTTATCATCTACATATATAACGTCATTGATATTTTAAAGCTTGATACCTTAATTTAATATTATTTGAAAAGAAATCGTCCTTAATGACAGATGTGTCACCACAGAGATTTTCGGGGTACGTACGTTATAAAACCTTACGAAACATTCCACAGCTTATTTATGTACAAACAAAGCATTGCAAACCCTTTTTTCTACAAGTTTTTCAACACTCTTTAGTGACCGAAGAAATGTAATAAATTCCATTGTTGTATTTTCAGCAATGAGGAGTCTTACAGCCAATGTGAATGAAAAGTTTGGAAACGAACTTTCGTTTAACCACAGACTACAGCCGGGCATACCTTACACTAACCCGAGAAACATCAACTGTGTTGTATTATGTTATTTTGTATTTTTGAGTTTTTTTTATCATTTTTCGTTACTAGTGTTCATTACTCCGATCATTTTTTTACATCACAACAAGTTAATGCTTCCATATTTATGACACAAGTAGTCGCTAATGACTCAAACATTTTAGAATTGAAATTGAAATTGCAATCTTATGTTGCAATTTTTAAAGAGTAGCATTCTCCCGCAAGTTTTCAAAGTTTTCGGGCTAGGAACAAAATCGAGGGGTACTGCGAGCTTCCTGGCTTCCCCCAAGGAAAAGATCCGCAGTCCCTTCCGAGGACGCCAATGAAGTGAAGCGAAACGACGCGCCGCGCTCTTCGATTGTTCCCCCTCGGGCTAATCTCCCTGATGCGCAGGTCGTGTCTCCGTCTGTCTACGTCGGACGCCCTCGTCCGTCCAGCTGCTCGCACGCCACGACCGACCGCTCCTTCAACCTGCACGCCCTTGGCCGTCTCCTCTACTCGCTACGACCTGCCCCGCCCTACGTGCCACATGTTCTTTTCCTCTGCGATTCCAGTAAACGTCACGTCCTTTATGTTTTACTGATAAAGAAAAATTCGTGTAATCGGACTCTTCAAATGGTTTCAAAATTTTACAATATATTGTTTCAATAATTAAAAGTCAATTTAAAGTCAAGTGAGAAAATGTAAGTTGTGGAATCCTACATGAAAGTTAAGAAGTATTATTCTTTGGACTTTTCAATGTTATTTTTTACGGAGCAGAAGATATTGAGAGAATCAGGAAAGGGGTCGAATGATAACGAACTTCAAGTATGCGGCGATACACACCTTGAAGAGAGTACAGGAAATACACTTATTTGTAGTTGATAATCTGAAACTGAAGAATCACGGTTGGAAAGTTACTTTACCCGTTAACTGGTGACGTGCGGTCTCAGTGATCGTTGAGGAAAAATAGTCCCTGTTCTCTCGACCGTGCAAAGCAGGACGTTTCGGTCTACAGTGCCTCCTTATCTCTTTCTAGACAATGTTCGGGCGTGAACTAGCTGACCTAGTTGCAGCCGTTCGCTTCTGAGAATCAGTTGCAGCTACGGATCGGTGTCGATGACCACACCTCACTAGTAGTAGAAGTTTATATTTGGTAATGCAGGTTTATAATTAGTTATTAATTTTCATTTACAATGTATTTTCTTATTAAATAAGGTTGTTTTATATAGTCAATATCGTTTTAAACCCCTTCCATTCATACTACAATCGTCAACTGTGAAGAAATATTAAGCAATATATGACCTGACCTGAAATTCCTTCAGTGAGTAATTAAAAAAATATATTATTTTCTGTTTATTTTATAAACTACAAACTCTTCTATTTTTATCTTTCTTATGCCTCTTTTAAACGTGAAAAATGTTAATTCGATGTGAAATAACGAATATAATCAGTCTAAAACTTTCCCGGTCACAGTGACCGCAAGTCACCGGTAACACAAGGCGCGTCACCAGTTGACGGTTATCTTGATTTTTCTCCACAGAAGACGAATTTAAAAGCAAATAAAACAGTTATAACTCCGTCGAAGGAAGCAGCATACTACCCAGTAAATATTTGCCCTTAATTATAATTCACCTCCTTTCAGTGCGATTTGCTTGCTGGCCCGCGCCATTCGTCTTTGTTCACGCCCACGTCCACGCGCTCGCTGTCGATGAGCGAGCGAGCTGGCCAACGAGCGGACAGGAAGGTGGTGAAGTTGTTGGTTGGGGGGGTCGGTTTGCGTTTGAGCAAGCGTTTGGGTGGGCGGACGGTTAGGCGGACGGTTAGGAACGCGGTTGAATGGGAAATTGGGTGTGCAGTTGAGCGGGAGGTTGAATCGACGATTGGGCCAGTATTTGGGCGAGTGATGGGCGAACGGTTGGACGAGCGGTTGGGCGGGCGGTTGGGCATGCGGTAGGTTGGGTGAGAGGTTTGGTGGGCGATTGAGTGGGTGGACAAGCAATGGATTGAGAGGGCGTTTGGGGGCAGTTGGGGAGACGGTTGTGAAGAAGAGGTTGAGGGGGCGGGTGAGAGATGATTGAGGGGGCGGTTAAGAGGGCAGTTGAGGGGGCGATTGAGGAATTGTTGAAGAGGCGGTTGAGGAGGCTGTTGAGGGGCGGCTGATGCGGCGGTTGATGTGGCGATTGAGAGGATGATTGAGGCGGCGGTTTAGGGGGTGATTAATGTGGGGGTTGAGGGTCGGTTAAGGAGGTGTTGGCGGGGGCCGTTAGGACGGGTGTTTGGGTGGGCGATTGAGGGCTGGTTGGGAGGTGGTTGGGGGGCATTAGGCGGTGATTGTGCGGGCGGTTAAGGGAAGGTTGTTGGATGTTTGTGGAGCGGAGTTGAGAGGGACGTTGTTTTTGGGGGGGGGCGATTGCGGGAGTTTGAGAAGGCGATTGGACTGACGGCCGGTCAGCAAGTCAGCTGGGAGGGCCATTGGGGGTGGGCAGATGGGTAGCCAGCTGGGTGCGCGGGCGAGAGCGAGGGGCGACGGGCGAACGGACATGTGAGCGGAGAGAACTCCCCACCTCGCGCGAGGACGGCCGCAGGTCAATTCACTGATTGTTGGGGGATTCCAGGAGAGCGCACGCAAGGCTGTGCAACCTACGCCCACCTCGAAGCCAAATGTAATCGTGGAAATGCGTTTCCTCCTATGCCCTCTGACAATCGGGGTGTCCTTGTGTTATACTATTCGTATTGAAGCTATGTGTATGGTTCCATCCCAAACTTCGTATCGTATCTTATGGTTTTTGACTACTTGATAACTTAAGTACACGAAAATTAGTAAAAATAATAGTGAAATCTTTATATTACTTGTAATGTCATATTTAAAATACGAGACATTATTTCATCTTGTATAATATAAAAATTATCCTCTTTTTAAAAAATTATAATAAATGATTGACACATGTTTATAATGAATCTTAAGTTTATAATTTTGTTTAAAACAATTATTATTTTCTGTTGTGCACCAAGGGAAAGTGCTATTTATTTGCATTCAAGAAATGAATTTGTAATTGAAATTGAGAGTTAATTTTCACTAAGGGTACACTTGGTACTAAAACACAGCAATAAAATGATTCATACTGTTTTGTGTTTGTTCTTCGCAATGTTCACATGTAATGAGAGTTGGCGTGTTGTGGGTTGCGTGAGCGGTAGCGAGGTGCAACTATCACTGTCGAGGTAATTCCTGTATACTGTGGAAGTGCCAGCAATCAAGTGAGTGCAGTGCCAAGAGGAAAGGCTATGGCCGTGACTTTAAAGTAAGGAACCGGACCAACAACTTAGCGTCTGACGAAGCACAGAAACACTCTCCTCCCAATACGTTTTTTCGAGAAAATAAAAACCTCCTACAAACGGGATGTCCGTCACACCAACCAAGGATTACAGTAAACTCGCTTTTCACCTGTGAATAAACAAGTTGGTTCAAACAACTGCGGTACGAAACTACTCCTTGAAGCCCTCGAGTGATTTTACGTCGTGTCGAAATCTTTACTCTCAGAGCAAACACTTAAGATAAATAGCGTTACTTCTCACACCAAGTCCGCCGTAATATCCACGATTACAGGAAACGCGAGAGCAAAATGTCGAAGTCATAACTTCGCTTGAGAGACAAGAATCTGCGACCTACTTTAACGGGAGTTTCTACGAAAACATCCAAATGGGGCATGTGCTTACGATCATAACCGTGATTCCCGAGAAGGCTCATAATAGCTTTGGAATGTGACGTGGTTATATCTGCGCCCATTATCAGTTGTAAGGGGCGACGGAGACAGGCGTGTCTACGAAATATGGTTTCACTGCAGTATTTTTTTCTTTGACCCTCACTTTTTATTTGCAAAAAAATAAACTAAATGCAACTGCGCCAGGATTCACTAAATATAATTTATTTATAGACATAATTTACATTCACATTCTCAATTTATTCTCAAAACCTGAAAGTTTTGAGAATGTTTAATACATTTTGAAAGTCATAATACGCCTATTATTTCCGAAATGTCACTTAGCATTTAAAATATTGTTTGCGTAACCTACAGTCATTGCAATATTAAGAAATGTTTATTGAATAAAAAGATGATAACAAATAGTGACTGATAGTGATAGCACATAATGAAGTGAAAGTTTATAATTTTAATTTTAAATGTCGTGATATATTTTCCTGATTCTCGAATTTTTCTTTTTTTCTCCTGAAACTTCAGCACCTTGTGTCTTTACCGTTAGTGTAGTTTTTGAAACATCTAACAATAGAAAGTTGATGCAAATGCGCAAATGCATTAAATAAATGTACCAACTGAAATAGATAAACCACTATCTCTCGGCACAGTATCTTTCACTTTTCGTCCAGTGTCTTGAATGTTCTCTTGCGGGGTGGCGTTTGTCACTACCACTCACCCAGCACACGGCTCTAAAGTTGATCATCCCACAGAAAAGTTACGCAACTTGCGTGCGTATAAATCATTATCTCGTACTGAGTCTACCAAATTATAGAATTCATTTTAACGTGTGACATAGAATTGACATCCATTATTTTGTTCCTTATTGTGTGGATGAATAATACTATGTAACAAATCCTTTTTTGTACATGCGACTTGAGTTTAGACACTCCCTAACAACTAACAATTGTTTTTTATGAAAAGATAAATCAAATTAATGGTATTTCGAATGCATGTACTTCCTTATTTATGTTCAAAACTCGAAATTTTAAATTTCGATTAAATAATGTGAAACTACATAAATTTATTTACCGTCATGCACACAAATCAGGAATAAAAGTTATATTTCTGAGATCCGAATATTAAGTTGAAAAGTAATAAAAACTATCAAACATTGGTATCTGTAGAATAACTTCTATGAATGAGAAAGTAGTCATATTTTAATCTTGTATTACCTGAATACAGCATCAACTGTAATGCAAAATCATACATTAAAAACCACGAACGTATTTCGTATTTCAAGATTTTTTGAACATTTTCAGGAACATTAAATAAATGGCTTATTGTAGGGAAAGAAAGTAGGGAAAAATGTAGGGAGGGAAAGACCTCCTTCATTTTGATTTAAAAATAATTATTTCAACAACGTAAAAAATAACAAAACACCAATCAATTTTTTAGAACAATGTAACTTTTAAATATACCAATTGGATATTGGATAGAGACATTGCGCATTTTTATCGTTGTCTTCGAAGCCATAAATTATAGATTATTATCCTTTCATCCTCGACTTCATCACTCACACTCCAACACCGTTACACTTACAAAACCTACCGGGGAAGTATGAAATCGCCAAGCGAAACCCATTGGAATTCCACTGCACACCGCTCTCCCCCGCAGAGTTGAGTCTCGCTTCAAGTGCCGAGCGGTAGCCTCTGGCCGCCACCCGCCACCGGCCACGAAACCACGGCGCCGCGGGGCGCTCGCCGCCTGAGCTCACCGCTCGGGAGCAGAATGTCTTCATCGCCACTCTCCACCCGCCGCCGCCTCCGCGGCCACGCCTCTCCCGCCCACGCTGCCCCCGCCGCCCCCGCCCGCCCCCACAGCCCCCGCAGCCCTGACGCCCCACCGCCCCCGCCACCCCCGCCGCCCCCGCCGCCCCCGCCGCCCCAGCCGCCCCAGCCGCCCCAGCCGCCCTCGCCGTCCCCGCCGCCCCCGCCGCCCCGCTGCCCCGCTGCCCCCGCCCCCGCCGCCCCTGCCCCCCCCGCCGCCCCCACCCCCCGCCGCCACGGCCCCCGGTCGCCCCCGCCGCCCATGCCGCCCCACGCCGCCCCCACTGCTCCCGCCACCCTCGTCGGCCCTTCGCCGCCTCTTCACCGTCCACGCGCCCCCCCTCACTGCGCATGATCCGCCTCCGCAAGGCCGCCACCCCGCTGCCTCCACCGCCCCAACCACTGGATCCCCGGCCGCCCCCGCCCCTCTAATCCTCGTGGCCTCCCGCCCTGCGTCTCCCGTGAACTCCGCGCTGCCCGCACGACCGCAGCCATGATTCACGCGGGCCGCGCTATTTGCTTACTCCAACGGTGCCGCTAGTGCCGCGTTTCGACAGCTCTGGAACAATCGCTCACCCCGGGGGCAACGAACCCATTGCCTCCTCCACCGTGCCCTGTGCAGCACCTCACGCGGAGTGCTGTTGCAGCCCGGCCTGCCGGCGATGCGGCGGTGGCGCGGAGCCGGGCTGTGGCAAGACGGAGGGGTCCGACTAAATGGAGGGAGATGCTGGCCTTGGTGTACCCCCTGGATGTAAAGGGAGGTGACAATAACGAAAAAGAGGAAGAAGGAAAAAAGGAGGAGAAAAAAAGGGGAAAGGTTTGAAGGGAAAAGGTGTGGGGAGGAGGTGGGGAAGACGAGGTGGAAAAGAGATTAAATATGTTTTGTTGATCAAGACGGGGAGAGGTACATGAGTAAACAAGAGGCGTTCGCCCTTTTGTTTGAGCATCTAAGATGGTACATGCACATAAATAACATAACTAAGATTAAGTCATTTATCACACGGCTATTCATTCTCTAACACAATTACTATTAGTTTTGTAATAAGCAATAGATTTATAATTTGTACAACAATATTTACCATAAAAATGATCTATAAACATATTTGCTTCTCTTTTAGTTATCTTCTAATTTACTTCTGGTTGTAGAGAGAGCAGATGGTGAGGGGTATGGAGCACTTTAAACCTAATGTAAGTTCAATTAAACAACAATAAATTTAACAATGAATGTGAAATTGACAATAAATTGCGAATTTGAATTACAGCAGTTTCTCTTAAATAATTTCGGTTTCACTTAAGATAATTTCTCCTAAATTAAATTATCAAGGACGATCAAAATTTCTTTAAGAATAATAAGACGAATGAACATACAATAACATTGAATAAATAAAGACACCCAAAGAAAATCGACAGAACGAAAGTACCTGTTGAGAAGTACTAGATCACTAAAACGAAAATAAAATCACACTTCCAAAAATGTAGTTGAAAAGAAATATAATACAAAATAACGAAATGTGTGTTTTGAATAATCGGTGGCTGAAAATATGAAGAAAAAGATATAAAGGAAATTTAGAAGAGAATGAGGAAAGATGTACCGCGTTCGAATGAATTCCAGCGTGACATCATCTATCGCTTTACTGCAGGCTAATCCTTGTGTTAGTTCTTGATACATTGGTATAACGATGTTGATATAAAATATTCTCAAGTATAATTTCCTGAAATCTTCATATTTTCATTAGATACATCGTTTGGTACTTGCAATTCACAGATTGTTGTTTCTCTCACGAGCTCTCTCCCAAAACACACAATTCTAGGCAATGCAGACATACTATCCCATTTCTCACTATAATCACAAGCGCGTGTACATTTCGTGAATGTTGTGTGGCCTGAGTAATAAAAGAGATGTGAATCTCCATCCAAAGTCGTAACTACACCTTATAATTGTATGAATATTCACGAGTTAGCCAAATTTTGAGCGGGACTACACAAACAATGCAGTCAGTTGCAAATATTGACTGTCAAACAGAAATGGAAACGACGTGTTACGATGGCATGCTGTTGTATATTTTCCCAACGGAAATACTAAACTCACGTGCAGTGAGCAGCGCGGTTTGCGTATTTCGCAACCCTTATTTAAACAAGCTTTGATACGGTTACACGAGAGCGCACCAGAAAACCACGGCCCAGAATAGTACATTTCAAGAGAAATTTAACAAAAGGTTACATGCTGATAATTGTTATCTTCTTTCTAGAGTTCTATATTTTAAGAGATATTTAAATTGTTGGTACTTATCTTATTACAGAGATTACATGTAAATGCGCGGCCTGACCCGTCTGCAGTGGCTCCGTTAGTTGGGAAGGAGCGTGAATGGTGGAGATGATATCAAGTTTTGTATGAAGATATCAACAAGAAGTGGAAATGGATACAGAAGAGCATAACAGCAGTCTATATAATGAATTATTTGAAAAGAATAATTGGTTATACAAGCAAGCGCGACACTGGAGGATAGGAAAATACGTTAGTACTGAGCAAGGTGGTAAATGCCGGAAGGAAAAGTGAAAGCTGTTATAAAAGTGAGGAAATGATGCTGTATCAGTTGTGGGGGCAGATGATGGTGTGAAAAAATGAGAAACATCCTGTAGTACTGAAGACGGATAAGAGCAAGCCTAGGGGTACGTATCATGTGTAAAACAATGTTCATGATGTCAAATTGGGTTCAAAGAAGTTGTACTGAAAAGAGAATGATACATCCCTAAAATTGAAACGTTTATTTCAGAAGCAAATAGAGCGCCAAAAATGAAAAAATAAAGGAAAATTTTTCTAACAGGAATACATAGATTATTTATGCAATAAAAATATTGAAATGAATATCATTTTATAAAACAATGTAGCACATCTACTAAATATTTAGCGTGGCGCTAAACTGTTTTTTTTCTTCCCAACATTGACAAATTACGTTTGAATGGTTTCAGAAGAAAAAATCGTTTCAATTGTACCTTCAAATGTGGTGAATTGTCCAGTCGAAGAATTTCATTTATTAGATTCTTGGATTTTCCCCTTACAACGTATATTTTCCCGATATGTGAAACTTAATTCGATTCCGCCGAGACCGGATCTTGTTTACTTCCACCATGTCGGGGAAGATGTGTTGTGGAGAGAAGGGGCGACGTGCGCGACTGGAAGAGGGGGGCGCAAGCGGAGACGCGGTGAGGGCGGGGCCGTGGGAGGCGGGGGAGGGGCGGAGCTGCGGTGGGGCCGCACGAGACAGTAAATCAGGGCCGAAGCTCTGGGCGTTTAAATAAACAGCGGCCGCCTATCGGCCGACCCATCTGCTCAATGTTTCAGCGCAGGGTGAGCGCGGGAAACCGCCCTAAGCCATCCGCCTTCCCACCGTCCCACTCCACCCCATCCCTCCCCTACTCCACCCGAAACCCTCTACCCAGCTTCACTACCACGCCTTTCCTCCCCGCCCTCTTTCACAACGCCTCTTCCCTGCTCAACCCCTCAGCCCATTATTGCCACCATTCTTCCCCTGCCATATGCCTTGATTGTCCTTAACTTCCATCCCCCTAACTCACCCTTTCCTCCCATCCCCCTCACTCACCTTCCGCTCTTATCCTCCCTGTTTACTTTATATTCTAACATCTCCACTCACTTCCCTCACCCCCTCTCTCTACTCGCCCTCCTCTCTTATACTTCCCACTTACCCTCCCCACCCTCCCCGTCATCCACACCTATTCTCTTTACCCCAAATCCTCGACCCTTCATCGCTTATCCTTCCATCCCATCCTCCCACCCGATCTCCCCGCTCATTCCCCCATTCCACATTTTTGGCCATCTTTCTCGCCCATCCCGCCGTCCTTTCTTCTTGTCCGTCCTCCTCGCCATCCATCTCATCCAACTATCCGGAACCTCTAGAGCGCGACCGCGTCGTGATGTTCTCTACTCCCAGTCCTCGCTTGAAGGACGCTCCCTCCACCCCCCGTGGATTTTTCACGAAGCTGAATAAACCAGCCCTTGCAGGAAAGGGCGTCCTGCAGCGATGAGACACGATCAGGGTGACTCGCTAGGGCTTCCTCCGTAAAGGCAACCGGTCGGGTGAGTGGAGAGGGACGCGACAAGCGGCGAATAAGAAAGTTTTCTGGTTTTCACGAACACATAAGGAGATGATGCAATATTCAAACAGCGGGCGCTTGTCGGTGATATTTTTAGAAACAATGTTGTATAATCGGTACTGAATTGTTTATATTGTAAAATTATGATTTTTTATTTTGTTGCTTTTAATAAGATGAATTTAAATTTTATGGAAATTATAAATCTTTATTAAATTTAAGAATTAAAAAAGTGGGTAACATATGAAGTGCGTTCCCAATGTCTTAAGAACAATATTAAATCAAAGAGCTACATTTATGTGTAGTTTATAACATGGTGTTAATATTCTTTCAATATATAACTGAAATCGGTGTATTTCCCGATTAAAATATTTTGTTTTTTTTAAAATTATCTGGAATAAAAAACGCAAAATTGTCGCAGGAAATATAAACTTCAGTATTTTGCAGAAATCTGCATTCATTGTGTTCGGACTTCATGGGTCCTATAAAACCATTTTTAAGATACGCCGTGAACATTCCATGGAATTTGCAAACCATGGAATTAATGAATACCTTTCAAAACATCCTTTAGTCAGTATAGTTTTTCGTTGTGTTGGGAAAAGAAGTTATACAAAGTATGGAACAGTAACATTACTAACTTATATGTAGGCCAGTAGACTCACCTCCCCTACGGCTACAAACAAGGTCGTCACAGGTAACAAAACCTTCCACTCTACTTCTCTCGGTTAGTGCAAAGTTCTTCAAAACTTTGACGCCTGCCAACAACTACACAGCTACTTCAGAGTTGCGGTTTGAAGAGATATTTTGAGAGGACTATTTCAGGAATATATAACATGCAAAATTCACATTACAAATTCGTGTTTGCAAGTCATATTTTTAAAGTAGATCTGTTTCTAATATTAACAAACCATGTATTTGCTGTTTTATTAAAGAGTAAATTAGCTTCATCCAGTGGAAAATATTTAGATATTTTTTACATTGTAAAAGAGAATGGTTATTTTTATTTGATAAATATTGTTTAGACCAGTACCAGTAAAATGGTAATTTTCAAGGCATGCATAGCATGTTAGAAGTTTAATTTTTAGCACAAGCACTTTTGACCTTTTGGCCTCGTAACGCAAGGTTTCTGCTCACAAAATAAAATGTCACTTTACCAGTCGTACCATTAATATTTATTACTCTTTCGTTTCAAATGTTTAATCATTTCCAATAATTCATGCACCATCATGATATACATATTTATTTAAATATCACATATTATTGCTATACTATTAATCATTTTTCTCATATATGAATTATCTATATTTTCGAAGTAAATTAGTTGATTTTTATTCTTTGTGTGCAAAAACGTTTTTTTTATTTCTTTGCTTAGTTGAAGTAACTTATTATCTTTCATTTAGTCTAAATATCATAAAACGTTTACCTGGAAAAGGAATTTATTACTTAATTCTTATTTACTCTTCAACAAATGTACACGTTGTTACAACAATTAATACACTATTCTCTTCTTCTGGCCTATTTCAACTGTAATATTTGCATACTTCGTCGCTTGTTTAAGAAAGTAATACGAAATGAGTTACACTAATTATCTGTTAACCTTCACAACTACTCAGAAAGCTTGCTTTGAACACCTTTTTAACTACTGCAGGATGTCTATTTTGCAATTCATTTTAAATTGCTCAGTATTACTCCCGCAGTCATCCACAGATTCGTAACGCTAACCACTTCGGCTCATTTTAGTATTTCCAGTCATTTTTTTCTTTCCCTGTTCTCCAGACTTATCAATAACGTGTCTATACTTAATTTATTATTATATATCTTTATATATTAT
Source organism: Acheta domesticus (assembly GCA_031308135.1). NCBI lineage: Eukaryota > Metazoa > Arthropoda > Insecta > Orthoptera > Gryllidae > Acheta > Acheta domesticus. Next base: position 124,720,552 of record JAHLJT010002406.1, on the reverse strand, counting down.
TATATCCATTGCTAATTACCCTGCCCATTCTTTCCTTCATTTCATTATTTCCTCATACTCATTATAGGCTTTTTGCGAATATCTCGGAAACTTTTTATCCCACATATTCTCTCCTGATTTCATAGCATTCTTCGCAGCTTTCGTTTAGCCATCTATTCCAATTCCTGTCACTCTCTTGCATCTTTTTCTGCATTTATTCTCCGTCTCCCATCCAGTTGCCCGGTCCCGTTCTCGGTCGCCTCTGCCTCCCGCTAGGCTGAGAAGTCCCGCGGGCCAGTCTACCTTCAGGGGCACGGCTCTCTTTTTCTGTGCACTTCCTTCTCCCATCCTCCTCCCTCCGCCAGCACCCCGTCCCAATTCCCATCCCCTTCTCCTTCTCTGATTGCGGAATTTGCATACGAGAACAAAACGCTATCGCTTCAGCATGCCAGGCAGAGAGCCCCGGCGCTATTGACTCAGATGCTAATAGTATTTTTTTTTACTAAAAGTGGGAAAATGGTTTCCAAGACGTGTGTAGAATTTAATGAAACTTTACAACGAAGCAGAAAAAAGAGTGTTAATATATTTTCGCTCTCCAATTTGTTCTTCATTACTGTGAATGAGAATGTACATTATTTTTCGTTTTGAATTGAAAGTCAGCTAATGAATTTTTTCCCTACATTAGTTGGCAGTTTTTTTTGTGCAGTTTCAACAAGCTCTACCGTAACAAGGTTTCCTCACGCTCTCGCAAACAATGGAATCGGGTTAAACTCCTACGCGAGCCATTAGATTTTTTTTAGGGAACGCGAGGGGCTTATTTGAACAAAAAGTTTTATGACATTCTCACGGTTGGGCGCTCTCCGGTCCTTTTATTACGGGGGCCGAAAGTTTACACCGTCGAGGGCGAGGAGGACCAAGGTGGGAGGCGGGGGCGGGAGGGCGCGCGCAGGCCGCTCCGCCAGGTGAAACATTTGCCGGTCGCGGGCGGGCGATATTGCCACCGCTTCGACCGGGGGCCTGCCACGCCGCTCAGTCCGACGACCGCGTAGCTCGCCCTAGCGCCTCGCTGTCTATTCAGGCGAGCGCAATGCCGTTTAGAATGTTCATTTTTACCCTGGATGTAGCTGTACAGATTTATTTGGTAGAGGAAGAACAAGCTTCAAGATCTGTTCTTTGTTTGTCGGACATTGGAACTGCGTAATTTTGAATGAGAATATTTTCCATGTGTTTATAGTTCAATTATCACACGGGAAAGTGACAAGTAATTATATTTGATAAGTAATAATTGAAATCATCAAATGTTCACAATTTCTTTCTTTAATGGGGTTTTAGACAAAATAATGTTAATTCAGAATACAATTTGACGGCAGATGTTTATTGAAAAATACGCTCTAAATCTATGTTTCGTCTTAAATGCCCGCAAATATTGCACTTTTATTGAATAAATGATTTGAGACCGTATTACCTGTTTGTGGATTAAGAAATACATCTCAGGTAATTTCATATAACATATGTGATCTTGATGGAGCCAATTAAGAGAAAAAACACATTTTCTGTCGCATTCATAAGAAAGACTTCAACATCTGCTTTGCCAAAGAACTAAACACACGTTCTTTAAAAAACATTCGGTTAGGTATAGCACATCATCTTCATTAATGTTTTTTCTCGCAGTCTTTATCTCACTTGTCGTTCAAGTAATCCCACTGTCATTACATGCTCTCAGTTTTGTACCATTTAAAGCTCCTTTCACGCCTTCGTTCACCATTTTCCTTTCTTTTTCTACTCTTGCTCCTTTTAAGTTTCCTTTCCAAAAAGAGTTCAGTACATAACGCAAGACAGTTCAATTTTTTTTAAAGAAATGAACATCTTTTTCAAAGCACGGTAATGGTCGTTGAATCACATTCGAAACATCTAAAATGAGAAAATTTAAGTCAGGGATTTTATTGCACAAAAACGCGAGAAGTAGAAGAGCTCCAATGGAGTTTTTTCCATTAGTACTATTAATTTATGAGGACATCATTTAATCAGAGAACAACAGTTATTTAGTTTATATGCAATAACCTATCAATTGCAGAAGTTTATTGTAACCCATTTACGTGTATCGTACCGTATTACGTTAGAACATCGTATTAATTACTAAGTCATTACATTAATCAATTAAAAAGAAGGTATATAGAAAAAGCAATGTCTAAACTTGTTCTGATATCCCTTGAGAGAAAGTCTACATAGGCAAAAAGAAGCATTGAATACTTCTGCGTATAATATCATGTCGAGTCGTTCCCGTCTACTGATGACATTTTCTAAAAAGTTCTATACGTTTTACTGAATGTTTATTCAACTAAAACGTGACGTGTAGTGACAGTGGAAAAGATCAAAGGTGCTGTAATATCTTTGTACAAGGTTTGGTGAAAATTCTTCTTGCCCTCTGTCTGCGAATGACGAGGTATAAAACATACGTTTATAAAACCCAGTAATGAACGTCGTTTCCCTTTTCACTGTTCTTGTGGACAATTGTATCGATTTATGTTCGTCTCTGAGATTTTATACTTCTACCTGCAATGAGCAAAACCCAAAATGTTCCTGGTGAGCTTTCTCGCAGTAGAGCGTCATTAAAGTTGAAGAGCCGGAACATTTACTAACGCAACTACGCGGAAGAGGAGAATTGTTCTTTGTTGTTACACTAACTACGAGCAGGTCGGTGCGGATCGAATTCCGAAATGCTTCGAAGTTTAATGTTTATTAAGTTATTTGCTGATATTAATTCCGCATTCCTTAATTTCCATAATAGGTAATTATTGTTTTTTAATTGTCACACAATTATTCAACAAGCTGGTTTGTCATATAAATTTAACCACAGGTTATACGATTTTTAATAGAGATTTTCAAAATAGTGGAAGGGTGACAAAACTTAAATGAATAATCTCTGATAGTGAGAGTTTGGTGCAGGTTAATACATTGAAAAAGATTTAATGACCTTGGTCAATTCAGGGGAAAATAAAATGTTAATCTCCTTAGTCTTGATTTATGGGAATCTAAGTTTGTTTCTTCAAACCACAATTAAGGATTATTTTCATGGCTTGCATAATTCAGATTTCTTATTTAGATAGTGTATTTTTGTCTGAAGTTTGTTTGTATGATACGTTAACACTCAAAAGCCATGACATTAAGTTTCCAATTTTTACCACGCAATTACTTTTATTACATGAAATTATGCAACACTTTCTTCAATTTAGGCAAAGTTTAACGACCAAAGAACCTGTACAGGTAATTTTTCCATTACTTCCAGATGATGAGAGGAGTGAGGAAAATGGCACACTGTGATGAAGGTTAAGTTTGAATTTACTCATTGAAGTTACGAATAATTGTTTTAGTTTAAAATATGGCGGTTTAAAGCACTACATTATTCCAGAAGAAATGGTTGTAAACTAAACACTTCTTCAAAATTTATATTTTTTTAAAAAAAGTGTTCCAAACCTCCCTTCTTTTCCCATTCGCCAGTCGTGTGCCGTTGCTTCCTGACTGCCGACGCAGGCCCGTACCACCTCATCCCACCCATATCGTCCGCTGGTGGCCCACCCGTGCGCCCAAGTCGCCTGCCGGGTGCTCCGGCGCGCCGCCGCCGCCGCCGCCGCAGGGGCTCTGGCAAAAACGGCCGCAAGAAGCCCCGGGTTGTCCGTCGCCCGGGACCTTTCACCGCGCCGATCTCCTCCCGAACGCCGCGGGACCTGTGCCGGGCGGGGCGGGGCCGGCCCGGGCCGAGGCGGATCGGGGCCGGCGCGTTTTTGGGCCGGTGGCAGCGCGGGCTGACTCGTCGCCACAAGAAGGCGGGGGCGGTCGCGTCAACTGGCGGCCGCGATGGGCTTTCCGCTGCCGCTGCCTGGCACCGCCCACGCTCTCACCCCAACGCCCACGTTGCCACGCCCCGCAGCCCTCCCCCCCGGGAATCTTCCAAATGAGGAGCCCCCGCAGGCTATCAGGGCCCTGGACGGAAGTGCCTTCCGATCGATGCGCACGGCCGCGAGGCACTGTATGCTGAGCTGACCCAACAAACATCGGGTTTCTCTCTCTTTCGAATGACATCGTCTGATCTGTAGACGTAACCATTTTTCTTTCACATATATACGGTATTCCTCAATAATAATGATCATATCTTTTTTATTCGTACAAATTTTCTTCTGATAAATGTATTTGTCTACTTTCCCTCTGTACTACCTGATATTTATTCTGATGATTTCATCTTGCTACTTTGAATATTACAATAAAGCAACTTTGAATACTACAATAAACCGAAAAGTTCCTCGGTTATGTTAAATGCCTGAACAACCGATGTAACATTTATTAAAATATTAATTAAAAGTAGATTATAAATTACCAATTGAACTCCTTCAGTGATCTATACACCCGCGGTAAATATCATTAAACATATTACAAATAAGTTAGAAGTTTAATGTTAAATGTTGCATCATTAGTATAATCATCTCTTCATTATAAAAATATGTGCTAAATGCTTTCCTAAACATCCTTCAAATGAAATACCCAATGTTGCCAACGTTCATTATTCGAACATGAACTTTCCTCTTACTTATCGCCATGATCTAAAAATTCATTTCATGTGGAAACCAACATGTGGAAGGCGAATTGGTAACTTCACACTCCATATACGCCGATTCGAAGCTATGCGAGAAAATCTCGAAATGCGGGAGATTAGTCGCTGCGGTGCTGCTTCGCCCGCCCGCCCCGCCGCGTTCGTCCACCCTTCTCCTGCTCGCCCCGCCCCACCCCGCCCCTCTCCTCACTTCGCCCCGCCCCACCCATCCTCGCCCCGGTTGCTCCGCCGGCCCGCTTGCTTAGCGGAGCATTCCAGAAGCAATAGTCTGGCGTTGCGGTCCCATTGCAGCTATCGCTGGTATCACAAGTCGACACCGACCATCCATGAAATTCCAAATAACGCATTCCGAACACCATGATTTTCAATTTAGTCGGTTGCGTTCACCGGAGTCTCCGCCACTACCTCCGCCAGCTCTGCCGCCGATTTCTCCATTCTCACCAATCTCTCATAATTGCTTTCTGTGTTGTGTCTCTTTCCTGCGATCGTTGCGTTTTCCATGACCGTATTGCATATTTTCGTATTACATCTGCATTGATATAAAGATCTCCTACTTTCTGAAAAATTCTTGACTACATTTTATAGAGGCTGTGCAAGAATATGCATTCTACACATTTACAATAGTCAGTTGGATACTCTTTTGTCCATCATCCCGACCATTGTCCCGACCACTATCTTACAAGTCTTACATGTTTCTGCAGATATACTTTGCTATAAAAATGTACTCAGTTTTAAAACTAAGTTTGGGATTAGTGTGAAAAAAAAATTAGACTAGTAGAATTATACATTTCATATACGTATTCCGGTATCCAAGTACAAGAGTACTTTTACTCCTTGCCAGAAAAATCACTATTGACTATTTACATAGTTATTTTAGTAAAGTGGTTCGATTTTCTACTATCTTTTATGTTCAACGTTTTAAAAAATTATTGCATTTTATTTACATAAAACCACGATAAGCACAGCTTGAAACACTTAAAGATTATATTTCTAGCACTGATACTTGCTTTATACCCTCTTTTCTTTCTTCTCAAGACTTTCATTTTTACTCTAAATGTTTTCCTGAAAAAATAAATTAATTTCTTCTCTTAGTCCCCATCATTTCATCTCACTTTTCTTGCATTTTTTGTGACCCACTTCCACTGCGATTTTTGTATTACTTTCTTCATACTCCATGTTTCGATTCAAAGTTGTCTGCGAGAGATCGATTCCAACGTCCACGATTCGATTCTTTCCACATCCAACTCTGTACGTCGCACGCAGCAGCCTTAATCATAAGTTACGAGAACTTGAAAAGAGTCTTATTAAATAGCTAATTAACTTCTGACGCAAATTTCAAACTTTAATTAAAGCACTGGGCGCTTTAATGATATTCACTTACGGCTAAGTAATTGGTGTAAGTAAATACAAAATATAAATAAGCTCGGCGGGGTAAGAAATTGGGCTTTTTATTCGCCTCGGAACTTTTCTCCCGCTGAAGCGAGTGGGGCGGCGGGAGCTAGGCTAAGCTGAGAGGGCCCGGCGGCGTCTCCAGTACCACAGAGAAGTAGGAAGAGAAAGAGTGTTCGGTCAGTGTATAATGAAAGCGCCTAAAAGAAACAAACGGGGATATGGAGAAATACGGCTCTCTGTGTATAGCACGTCGCTGAAAGACGTGAAAGCCGGAGAAATGTATCTTCCTAAAATATAATTTATAAGTGATTTTAGTAACATTTTCTGATCATTAAAAACCACAACTGTGAGAAATAAATATTATCATTCATGGAGTATACGGAGGGAATTTGTTCGAAATTCTCTTTTTTACCGTAATTGAAACACTGGGCTACACACTGATGCGCGCGCTAGATTGTCTTTATAAGATGAGCAAATATCACAATAGCAAATATTTTCATATAAAACATGCCTCAAAAAGAACACAAAAAATGTACACTTATAAGTTAATAAACATGGGTAAGTTTTGCCAATTTAAATTACGATTAAGAACTTTGCAAACGTACCAGATTCACTAAGAAAGAATAAAAATTTTCGCAAAGTAATAAACGGTTCAAACAACCAGAGAAGAAATATTGGCATCACAGCGAAGCGAAAGAGCAGGCGAGTCATCAGGCACCCTACCCTAATATTTTTGAGAAAAAAATAATTATTTGACTCTAGATTCTCAAAGCAAAAGACCCAACCTTCGAACTAACGTGCTTGATAGAATTTATAACGCTACAAAATATGCTTTTAAGCTCTGGATTTTTCAACTTTTTCAAATTCTGTATCTCTATTTCAAATTTTCTATCCTCTAGTATCCTCTGCTATCCTGTAATCTCTCCTTTATCTATTGAATTGCCTGCCCTCGAATAAGTTGGTCCTGGCGATGCCCACGGAGAAGAGAGTAGGAGTGAAGGGAGAGATTCGCGCAGTAGCGGAAAACTCCACTCGGTCGTGTCTTCCACGGCCGCATTGAATCTCGCAGCCTGTTAAGTATTCACGGCGCGGACCGCCTGCGCCTGACGGCACGGTGACGGAGGCGCGCGCTTCAGGGTGGGGGGAGGGACGGGGAGGGGCGGGGGGAGGGGCTGCGTGAAGGGCAGGAGCTAAGGAGATAGGGATGAAGCCGCTGGAAGCACTACGCCTTTGGTTCTCAATTTTGGAGAACATCTGCACTTCAAAATTCGTTTGTAGAAATGGAGCAGGAATGCAATGTAACTGGATATTCGGGTACTCCCACAAATAACTAAAATAATGCTTTATTATAAGGTTTGGCTGCTGTTTGTACTTTATTGGAAGAATAGTGAAATATTTTAGTTTAAGTTTTCAACGAGGTGAAATCTGCGGGTAAAAGTTTCTGAAACTTGTTGAAACTATTGATTTTTACATTCACATATATTACTATATTATATTTTTAAATGCGCACTAATTTTCACTTTCAAACTTAAAATACTCTAAGAAATAGATTGTTAATAGTATATTAGTACTTTGAAAATATCGAATTAAAAACAAGCAAACAACTGAAAGTTGAAAGAACGACAGACGAAATGAAATGCGGAAAAAGAGTGGCAAATGAGACCAAGAAGAAAATGAGTGAAATAATAAAAAAATAACAATATGAAACGTGTAATAAAGGCGAAGAGATACAAAACAGCACGGACTTTGCCAACTTTCAAACATTCGCAGCTTTCCGCTGAAGTGCTGCAAAGCCACTGGGCCTTAGCTACAGATGTGCCGGCTGCGAACTGAGCGCAGCTGGGTGGAGGGCAGCGGAGCGGGGCGAAGCGGGGCGAAGCGGGGCGAAGCGGGGCGGAGCGGGGCGGAGCGGGGCGAGTAGTGGGCGGGGCGTTCTGACGGGAGCGGAGGCGGAACCGTAGTTACGCACCGTTAACCGCTTCGCGTCGATCATCTCTCGATGGCGAGCGATCGGGTGCCCGCAAAGCGTTAACGTAAGGCGGGCGTTAATTTTTATGTGGCGCCAACTACGTGTTGCAGCAGCTACCGGTCCCACGCAGTTCTCTCTCCAGCGCGAGTGGAAAACGATCAGGTCATTTTACTTTTATCTGCTTCACTTTATTGTGCGCTGCCTCCCGCTGTTCTTCAATTTACATTCATTCGCCAGATAACCATTTAACGTTTCTCTTACTACCATTCATATTGTGAACGCTATTGTAGTTGTGTAGTAATTCTGTCATTTAAACTGCCATTTGCAAAAGTGCGTTTCAACTATATTTTCAGTAGCCAGTATTGTACTTTTTCTGATGTTTATGTACTGCTATAGTTTGTAAATATTTTCAGTCATCTTCATTGTAAATTTACAGTTTGATAACATCAATATTTTCAGTAATATTTTTTTCATTTTCAAAGGTTTCTTTCACTCCGATATAGGTTTCGCTAAGAAAGCAGTTATGATTATTTTAGTAGTAATAAAGATTCACGGCTTAAATTTCCTGCGACGATGCAAATAGCGACATACATTCTAATTTTCACCCTTATAATACCTCTACTTTAATTTTTCCTCTCTAAAAATTTTGAGAGTAATCAAATCGAAACTAAGAGTAATCAAAATCGAAACTGCAATGGCGTCATAAGCAAATAATTTGTATCAGGACTTACTAAAAGACCAAGAATTTGCGGTTGAGGTTTATTGTGAGTCGTGTGCATGCAGCAGCAGTGATTGAAGGAAAAATTGAATGTACAATACAAGGAACAATATGTTGAAAAATCGTCTTCCCTGTTGTCTACAAATATTTATCGATGAATATTAAAAATTAACTAATGAATTTTGATTCAAAACAAACATTTTATGAGAAGAAAATGAAAATAAAAAGATTTGTTGCTGGTTGCTTTGTCGCAGAGACCCGCGTAAGGCCTGTGCGTTTTCACGGCGTATTCGGGACTGATTTTGTTCATCCATACATTCGCTATGAACGTCATCCCATCTATCATTGTCTTCACCGAGTCATAATTACCCTACAATACTTCCTTGAGCATAACCGTAAGATAAACTATCATTGTGACTACTTGTACTCTAAAGGCGAATAGATAAAGGCTCAGGCTTATCCTTCGTGCTCGCGTAGAAAGAATACGGCTGTCAGCACACGTACACATAAAACGTAAAGCAATTGATTGATGTTTTCGATCACGTCAACTCCTGTGGTCATTGGTCCCGTTAGTGGAATGAATGCTTTACTCCTGGAGGGAGGTGGTGATGAGATTCGGCACCGACGTACACGTCAGATTGCGGGGATTGCTCCCTCCAGATATCTCTCTCCAGCGAGTGTCGCCCCAGCCAGCAGAAGCTCCAACCTGCCGACTGATATCCCCACGTACATGCTAGTATAGTGCATGTAAGTGTACGTGTGAATGGGAAGAGGATAGACCAGGGAAGAAGAAGGAAAATCCGTGCGCGAACCCTGCCCATGTGTTGGGGTACTACTTTGGTATCGCCTGGTCCTGATCGGAAGACCTACGAAAAAGAAACGGTCAAACTAGCCGGCTGCTAAAATTTCGACTTACATATGTAGCTAATTCCATAGGATCTTGCGGTCAGTGTCGTTACAGAGAGAGCAACATTGCTGGCTCTGAGCTAAACGCAGCCGATTCGTGAAGCGAAAAACTATTCATTTAACGAATTATTCGCTATCGAGCCATCCCTTCCCCGGCGATTTCACCCCGCGTCCCCTCCACTGGCCGCCGGCCACGCAACGGCGGCCACCGGCACGCCACCGCGGCCGCCGCCCCGCCTCGACCGACCACAATGCGGGTGGCGCGGGCCGTTCGCGACGCACTTTCGCAACTAATTAGGGAGATTTATGAGGAGCGCTACGATTCCATTACCCCGGCGGCAGCGGCGCTCCACCGCCGCCACCGCCGCCGCCCGCCGCCGCCCGCCGCCGCCCGCCGCCGCCGCCGCCGCCACCGCCGGCCCCCGGGGCTCGCAGCCGCCCGCGGCTCTGGAGATTCGAATTTCCGGCAGCGCGGCCGGCGGCCGTTGCGCCCGGTAGCATCCCACGCACGCGGCGCGCGCTCGCCCGGCTGCGGGAGTTTCACGCACGAGGTTCCAGCGCGCCAGGAGCGCCAACTATGCGTGCCGAGGGCACCACAGTGAGGTCTTTATACGCGATGCTGTATTACTTTGGGCGTAGATGGAACATCTAAATGTGAATGAAAAATCGGTATGCCGCGCATGCGGATTTAAATGTTTTCAGATATCCAGAATATGGCAATAGAGGTCACAATTAACGTTGTGCGATAGCAAACCTCCAAAGAAGAGGCCGCCACATTTTAATTTATGATATTCACGTGTTGCGTCCCTTGGAATAGCCCCTTATTTGGTATTCTCGGAATGAACAATATTCATAATAATATTATTAATAATATAAATAATAGAAGCAATAATAACTTACGTAATATCAATCGAAATGAAGTTATTGTATTACACATATGAACATTCGTGTATCTACAGAACTATCACTGATAATATTTTCTCAAATGTAGCATATTCGAAACAGAATATCCATGTGGCCTTTTATTGTATCCCTAGACAATTTCTAGTCATAAAACAATACTATGTAGTTTTACGATCAGGAGAACCACCTCACGACGCCTGCTGACTGGAGTTCTAATGCAGATTTGATTGATTCCTTGATGTTTTCCGGCACGTCAACTGCTATGATCATTAGTCCCTTTAGTATAGTCAATGTTTTGTTCCTGGAGGTGGCAGTGTTTCTTCTTCAGTGGTAGGTGCGATTCGGCGCCGACCTACACGATGGTTTGCAGGGAATATCTCCCTCTAGGTATCTTCACCTGCATGTCACCCCATACAGATGGTGCCTTAATGAAAGGAAGAACTAAAATAAAATGCAATGAGGGAAATAGGTAGCAAAGGACAGGAAGTAATAAATGCATTGTTAGTCACCTTTCTAATACTCATCAAATATTTAATATGTTTACAAATTTAACATCCATAACGAACCAAATGTTTAACAGTGAGTAACAAGAGGTTACTAAAAACAAAATTCGCAATTTAAAAACTGGAAAAAGTGCATGCCATACAATCAGAACACAATAACAGAATCATAGTGACAGCGCCGGCCAGCAAATGCCACCTAGGCTACACGTGTCCATTGTGGCAACGTTTTCAAGCGGGCGGCATGCCTAAGCCGGAAGCTGTAATGAAAGGGCGCACCTAATCTGAAAATAAAGAGGCGCCAGAATGTGGCTGCTCCAGGAAACACCCCACGCAAACAAACTGTTGAGAAATGTTATTGGCGAGTCTGGGACGATTGTGCAAGACCCCTGGAATTGGCTAGCCATCGAGCCTCGGGACGCCGGCAGCATGACGCCGATGGCGGAGACGGGGGTGTATATACGGCGAGAGATTTCTGCGCTCGCGGAGATTCAGAGAAATTCGTAGAGCTTGTTGTTAGCCAACAGGCTGTGTGCTGTGTGGGATCTCCAGTGTACTCAAGCACGTGGTTTTCGGGGCGAAGACCGGTTTGGCGCCAGGCCATGTAGGTACGTTGGCTATTCTGTAAGGCGGTGCTGCGTAGACCGTCAGGATTAACGCGTGACGAGCACGTTCGGGGCTGCGTCTCTTTCAGCGGTCGTCCGCGCGAGCGCGCTTCTGCGTTACGGATCACTTACTCATTTTTCGCTTCTTCTATAATCCGTTCGGAAGTAGGTGAGAGTTTTGAGCGGAATTTTCGTGGAAATACAAAAGGAGAAAAATTGTCGCTAGGCGAGAAATAAAACAAAAAGTTTTCTTAAAGAATTTTTGGTCTATTATCTATTGTTCAGAGAGCACGAGATGATTTAAAGCGATGTATTTTACAGTGTATATTGTGTGTAAGGTGACAAAAATAAATATGTAAGAATTTAAGCAACATTTTGGAATTATTTTGGAAGTAATATTGCCCCTTTGCCCCGCAGCTTGGCTACAATGTAGCATACCGTTTAAGGCTTGCCTATTTTTCTTTAAAGGAACCTAAAATGTGTTGTGCTAAAAACATCTTCATAAAAGGAAAAAAAATTGGGAAGTGAAACAATTTTTAAAAATAAGTTGGTGATTTTTGTTGCGCACTTAATTCCCTACATTTAATGCAATGGATCTGGAGCGTCATAAATTTGACTGTGATTCTATCTAGTATTGCAGATTACATGACGACCCTTTTAACTTGTTTGCTGAAAACTCACATTCAATATTTGTAGTGTGTAAAAAAATAACACCAGAAAGAAATGAAAACAAATGCTACACCTATCATGCAACTGAAATTCTTCTTGTCGTTTTGTGTGTAACACATAGAATACTTATTTATGATGCGAATGGTAATTTTGCGAGGAGGATAAGTTGTGATATGAGGCCGATAGGTAGAATGGAGCAATTCTACGAGCAAAATAAAATCAATTTAACTATGTGTAATGCACTACTTTTAAACAGCGTTACTGACTTTCATTTTATGTTATTAAAGTATCACGTAATTGTGTACCCAATTATGTAGTATTAATGGTGTAATGTATCCCGGAAGTAACTCATGCAGTCCTACGAAAGTATTTTGTTTCTTTGTTGAAATTACACTTATTGTCTGAGCATTTGAGAATCATTTCACTTTTAGCACTGGTGCTAGAAATCAAACCTTTAGTAGTCTCTGTATGTCCTAGAAGAAAATGCTTTTACTAGTGGCTATCTAAAAAGTCTCTTTTCATAATGAAAGTTGTTTACCCAGAGTGATATAACGGCTGGACAGCAACGAACCGTAATGTGCCAGTTAACACCTGTTGGTAGATCGAGCCAAAAAGGCGGATGCGGTGTTGTTTGCGACGCGTTACGTGTCGTGGCTGTTATGAGTCTCGCTGATACAGATGGCGTGTGCGTCGTGCATAAATCTCCGCGCTGTGATGAAACGCATGTGTGCCTCATGTGTTTCACGCAGAAATACAGGAGATAAGAAAGGTAGGTATGAGAGAAACCTTTTTTTCTTGTCAGTTTGTGGGTAATTATTCATTGTTAGAAGCCCTATAGTAAAAGTTGTACATTGCTTTCATCATAAGAGGCAATGACGACTTCGGTGTTTCAAAATCAGCAGAAAAAGATGTGCAAAATATTCGTATTCTCGTGATACATTGAATGGTCAAAATATATCAAAATGTACATGTCAGTTATTCCTTCAAATACAGCATTATCATCCAGTCGTAATATTTTTTGTACTCACACACAGAAGAGAGAAAATTCTCCAATTTCCCATCAACATGCTTACTCACCTGCAACAAGAGAAAACAGAAAATATAGTGGTGTCGTGAATTGTGTGTTATGAACAGTTTTAAACTAGTGAGAATTTTCTCATTTCAAATACGCCCTTAGTAGTCTAGTAAAATTATTTTAAAAGTTATTGTTAAAAATTTGGAAAGCTTGTCTACAATGTGATTAGACTACATTTTATATACTACTAAAACTTTGAAATGCGAGTATTAAAAGCAAGGAAAACAGGCAATCGCACGTTATTTGTAAGGAACCAAAAAGTAAATATTTTTTAAAAATTATTCGATGCAGATGATGTAAAATATTTTTGAACCAAACATACCATATTCGTAACTTTATTTTTTATAAAATCATCAGAATTTCCATTCTTGAGGTTCGAAAAAAGAAATGTGCTGTGACTAGTTTATTCATCACGTCACCCCCTTCATCATTTCTGCTTCAACAGAGCAGGCATTGAGATGAAGTCGCAAATCAAAAGTCAGGCGACTGTAGGCGCAGAGTTCGGGAATGGGAAGATGAAACTCGAAGCGTGAGTAGTTACAATGCTAGCGATGAAATGAGTCTCGTTAATCAAAGTCCGATGAAAAGAGAACGGCCTGTCCACAAGCCAGCAAGAAGAGCGCCTTACAATTCCGATTTCTCCGTAGCTGTTATTACAACTTTTTTGCTTATTACATTAAACATTAACAGCATCCCAAACTACTCTTGCTCTTATAATTCTAATACTTTAGTGTAATAAGTGACACACGTTTCAATGTAATTCTTCAGGCTTCAACACTTCAAGGCTTTAACTATTAATAGAATCTGTCTGAATTTACCGTCATGTGCGTGTTAATAAAGTAATTGTTTGCTTTTCGTTTCATTACCATATTTCTTTTACGGTATATCATGTTCACCCATGAACTATAAAAATAAAAATAAAATATTAGAAGTCTCGAACATCAGAAAGAAAAAAAACCGTATGGTTGTGTATGTTTTTTACCAATTGCCTGTTTGGTGATTTTAACCATGTCTCCGAACACGGATTTGATTATAAACAGCAGTAAATGCCACCACTCTAATTTATAGATAGTCCAGTCCAGTTTACGTTGACTGGAGCAGAAATGCATTTGCGATTTCGCTACTTTCGTTCTAAATCGCATTTTATTCCTTTTGAGTAAGATAAGACCAGTAATTCATAATTTATCAACGCAACATAAATGCACAATTGCAAGTAATTACGTAACAAAATAATTTCATCCCCTTGCTAGCAATAATTCCAAAAAGGCAATGACGATAAACAAGCTTTCACCGCTCTGGCACCTTTTGCTAAGCTTCAACGCATTACTGGCCAGCGAGCGGACGACGGCATCCGAAAAGAAAACACACTGGCGCCAGCGCGAGCGCAGGTAATAACATTAGAATTTATTCGGAAATAAATATTCCCATTTCGGATACTGTTCGTACATATATTTAAATCATAATTTGGGGCGACACGCTCGCTGCCGCGGGACTGAGCTATTCTTCACAATTTAACGGCGCTGACTTACGGCTCGCGAGCCGCCAGCACGGGCCGCCAGCGAGCCCTCGGGCGGCGGGGACGGTGCGCGTGCGTGCGGTGGTGGAATGGTTCGTGGTTGGAGGTGAACGTGGACTAAAAGGTGGTCCGTGGAGGTATTGATGGATGTGGAAGCACAGGCGGGTGTATAGGGACAGGTGGACGTGGATGTAAAGGTGATCGCGGAGTTAAAGGTGATTGTGGAGGGAGAGGCGGACGTGGAGGTAGAGGGGCAAGTAGAGTAAAAGGTGGTGGTGGAAGTAGAGGTGGATGTAGATGTAAAGGTGAATGTGGAGGTAGAGATGTACGAGGAGGTAGAGGTGGATGCAGAAGTGGAAATGGATGAGTTCTGAGTGGATGGAACTACAAAGGAGAAGTATCAGTGTTTTCTCTAACCACCCGTTATGGACGAAACACATTTATACATTAAAGTAAGTTTGATCAGATTTTTTTGATGGTGAATAGAACTCCGTAACCAAGAATATGGGAATATTGTGTGGTTATCAACAATTTCAAATGTGAGTCTAAGCACATAGGTATGCGGTGGATTTATTTAATGCTCAAAGATTTGATGATATTGTACGTTAATTTATCAAAGTCTCAAAGTTGGACCAATAATATTGGACCTGAATAATAAAGCAAGTTTCACAAATTTCATGTATAACACGAATTTAAAATGTTACGCTTCAACAATGAGTATCAAACATAAAATGGCAGCAGGATCTCTAAAAATCGTAATTAACGAAGTGCACCTTCAACGATCATTCAACCTTCCTAATTCTTTAAAGTAGTTATTAGGGGGAGATGATGAAAAAAAATTTTCCCTGAATTTCTGATTGTATTAAAACTGGCCCTAGATGGACAAATGAGATCTTATTCTCAACCTACGAAGGCAGTAAAGTTCGAAAAAACCATCCAACGAACCGACCAATGTAACTGTAAGTTGATTGGCGACCGTCAGGTAGCAGCAGCGTCGCGGACTGACTGCGTCAGAGACGCGCCGCGTGCGCGGGCTCCGAAAGGGCAGCGTGGCGGCGTGGCAGCGTGGCGGGGCGCCGAAGGGAGGACCGAGCGAGGGGCCGTGCCCTAGCCCTGATTTACACAAGCGCCCGCGCCGGCAATAGATTTATCAGCGGCGCGAAAGGTTAGAGTTGAGGTTCGGCCGCGCCGCGCCGCGACGCCGGCCGCCTGCCCGCCACCGCCACCGCCACCGCCGCCGCCGCCTAGCGCCCTGACGAGCCGCTTAAAGGCAACCCTGCCGACGCCACGACTGGCGTTAAAGGGGAGCGCCAGGGTCGATCACCTCTCCATTGAAACTGTTAACTGCAGGGTCCAAGGATCAGTGACGTCTACTCCGTAAGGGCACGCTCCAGGGGCGGCGCCCTCCCCAGAAAACCAACCTCGGGAAAAATTGCAGAAAGAACTGAACTTGCAATAAATCTACTCGTTTAATTTGTGCTTATCATCAGCGCAATTTTTGAGCACGCATTTAGTTTTAAAAGCCCGATTACGCGAAAGGCAAATGCTTTTGGAATGGGTAGTATCGCGGGCTACCGAGTCCGTCCATAGTTGATGCAAGCGAGGCAAGCTTGATGCGAGCTTGAGGAAGAGTGAGGATACTGGGAGGGGCACCGTGCTCCTATTAGGGTATACTCGGCGAGTCCACGGCTATTAATTAAGCTAAGAATACCGATCCTTTCATCTGATTTCATAAATAACTGTTTTGTTTGCTGCATTTTTTAAATCTCTTATTTTCGCGTGAGCACAATTGTATCTTCTGTTATCAACATAAAAGTTATCTTGGACAAGGATTAAAATCTCGATACGTGCAAATCAGTTGTCCTCTGCATGAAATAGTTTACCTCGTTAAATAAATATTTTCAAGAGGTAAAATGCATGTGATAGTTCGAACATACATGCCGCCTCTCCTAATTTGCAACCTCCGGACGCCACTGCCAATGGTATGGCACTACGAGAAGGTAGGACTTTGCAGAGAGTTTGACCACGTTCCATGATAAACATCTCGCACTTGATTTGAATGTAATAATTACTTGATAAATAATTGTTTATAATAACAATATGATAATAAAACAGGCCTAAAGTCACCATAGAGTACAAGTTATCTAATAATATCCGCTTTGAAGACTTCGCTCGGGTAGATCACTAACAACACCTAGACAACCTACCAAACGATGTTGGAAAAATAGATAGAACTGATCCACGCTGAAAAGGAGGAATGGTATCTGAGAGACACGTAAATAATATCTGTAGTATTGTCAGACACTAGTGACGAGCGACATGCCAAAGATTACTATCAAGTCACTGGAGGAATTGCGAATCAGTAAATCTGCAATTACTAACATTCAAAAGACAGTCATAATCGATACTTGTTCTGAGGTCAGAAAGTTCATGGATGCAGTTATTTAGAAAAATTGTTAATACAGAATTTTATATTTTGTTTAGAAAAATGTTGTAGTCATATAATTATGCATTTACGTATTTACCTATTTTATAAATTATGTTGTAATTGCGATAAGGTTTTATTTATCTATAAGTGAAATGTAGTCATGTTTGATTTACAACTCTATGATTACTGTAAAACCAGAAAACTGAATAAAGAATACAATAATAATATTAATAATAATAATAATAATAATAATGATAATAATAATATTAACAAGAAGAAGCAGAAGAAAAATGATAATAAAAAGAAGAAGAATATATACTTGAGAAAAACCGTCGCTGCGTAGAGCGCAACCTCTCGTCTCGCCCACGCGCCTTTCCAATAACTGTTTTCGCATCAATTTTTGTTTTAGTTTCTGCGACAGGGTGCGAAGGTAGAGTGCGCTACTGCAAGCGTCACCTCTAGTGCATTTCGGGATTGAAAATCCGTCGAGACGCTCTCTTAGGGTGGGCCTCACTCCATAATCGCACGCACTGGATGCCACTACACCTCTATACGAATGAAAGAAAGATTTTCGAATGCTAAAAAGAAAATTATAATCTAATGGTTAAACATTCACCTTCGCCTACAGTAATTACGCCTAATAATCTATTTCTCCGTCAATATAGCTATTCCTGTCCTTGATTTGTTTGGTTCTTATTCTTTTCTACAGATTTCTTCTGCTTGTCTTGATGTAATTCAACATTTACTTGGGCAGTCTATCATTTTAGGTGTATCTTACTATCAATTATATTTTAATCTTTCATATCTCCGAAATATTTAAGATGCCTAATTGTACACGTATCATCATTTCCTTGATGTTCACGTTTATCATTTCATCATGTTCATCATTTCTTTGATGGTAGTAAGTTGCTATCAACACATCGTAGGAATTTCATTTCACATGTCTCAATTTTTCTCTTGCACAGTATACTTAAAAAAATCGCAGACATATGTTTACGAATGAATATCAGCTAATGAATAAAATATTTTTGTTTGGCTCCGACTTTAATTTGGATTAAAATTAAAAGATTTATACATTTACAGTAATTTATTTCACTTCAAATGTCATTTATATTCCTTACGGTCTTATTGGTTTGTATTTTAATCACTTTGTTTCATTATAATTTTAAATAATTTTAATTTTAAATTGTTTAATAATATTTCCTCAGTTTTATCTACGAGTGTATAAATAGAGCGTTTCAATAATTTTTAAGAAATAACTTAAATACAAATCACGTTCAATTTAATGAAATTGGTAAATTATGCAACGTTAATGCAAGGTTAAATATTCATTTGAAAAATAACAGTTGTCGTCATGTATGAAACTTCATGAGGAATGTCAGTACAAAATCAACAAAATTTTAAGCAGTGAATAGGAATTGAAACGAAATAATTTCTAAATGATGTTTATATTTTGTTACTCGTATTCCACATTCCAAAGCCAGCTTTTACAGATTGAGAGGGGTTCGTACTTGGAAATAATATAAACGTGCTACACTGAGCGTTGTACTGCGGAGTTGTCCCACTGTGCTGCTCGCCAGGGATCGAACTCGGACCAAGGCGACGCGTCCCCGGAGGACCTGACCTACAAGGTTCGGGGTCCCGACGGACATGGTGCCTTCGTAAAGTCGGCTAAGTTGCGGGCCATCGGTGGTCGTGTAAAAAAGGACTCAACTTCTTACTTCGGTGACCGCAACTTTAAACATTTTGCTCAGTTTCTGATGTTCTGACTCGTTTAAGAAGTTTCTTTAAACAGAGTAATATAAACTTTATTTTATATATACAATTTTAAACCATGGTGATTAGTAAATTACAAGTCTATAATTGTTTCTTGACTTATTCTATACCACTTTCTAATATTTCAGGATTTTTTCCAGTGTGAAAAACTCAACACAGACGTAATTTTGGTATGTAAACATGTCAAAATTTTGGATAGAAGACTCTTTTTGGGTGTGTCGGCTAAAACGGAAACTTTCTCTGTTGAAATCTTAGAAAAAAGATAAATATGTCCAATTTTGTCAAAACTTTTATCCACATTACCTAAATCTGGTTTTGTATGTACACTATGATAAAGAAAACATACGATTCCGCCATTAGGCGGGCATTATTAAATTAGTCAATAATAATAAAGAGCTTTCACGAGATTATTGCTATTCGAGGGCCATTATAACTAAACATTATATTAGCAACGATTGGGCTTGATGGTGGCAAGCCTCAAAACAAATTTTCATTTCATGAAACATAATGGAATCACATTATTTAAATTCGTGATATAGGTTGGTTTCCCTGTGGTGAACATCAATTATTGCAAATGCAAGAATTATTGTAATTCGATATCAGAATCGTGCAGAACGTGCGCATTTATTATCCCACTACGGCAGGGAAAACTCTGTAAAATAGCTTTGTTATGATTTAGAAAGTTCTTTCATTAATTTTGTATTGTGTAAAAGCAGAGCTATTTCTGATGAACTACTATTTTTATAGATGGATGATACATAGTTAATGTTTTCTGTGAGATATTTTTTTACAAACGCAAAAGAGTTCCAGAAAGCAAATCTTAACTTAAAATAAATAATACGGAATTGATTAAATCAAAAATTAAAATTATGTTAAATAGTTATTTTGCGTTGAGTCTAAACTGTAGTTCTAACTCCTATATATAATTTTTTCCTTCCACATTTTGTTAAAATTTTTCCCGGACTACTTTATTTCCATCTCTAATGCGAAAAATTCATTTATAACCTGTACATTTCTAACCATCAGCTTTTTAGACTGTCGTCTCTTCCATGATTTTTTTCTAAAAGTTCTCTAAGAACTAAAAGTTCAGAATCGAAGCATATTCTCGTATATAGACAAAATCGTAGGTGGTTTAAGTATCGGTATTTTAGTATGTCAGTATGTTATTGAATACTCAAGTATAAATTGCCTCGCTTCCTCCTTTCAGTTAGTAAAATTTTTAATGAAATGTACAATAATAAAATAAAAAATAATAACAGTTTCACTGTTATTCGTCTTGTCAACTGTTTGTAACGTAGAACACATTAGCTTCAGACCAACCTAGTATCCTCCACAATGATATTTACATTTTTCGTTTCCTCCTCTCAAATGAGCAAAGCGCAACTCAGAAGTTTAAAATTTTAATGATAATCACGATCATCATAGTAAAAAAACCAAAATTGCAATAACGACAACAATAATTGGCATTAATATTACTAGTACTATTACCAGGGGAAATATCCTACCACTAACTCTTCCTGCAACAAATTTCTCACATCGATACATCTTCCTCATATCGCATCTACGCCTCGATCATCCTCCAATCAATGTCCGTCCACATCAGCCCCACCGCGCGCTGTGACCCGCACCCGATCCAAGGACCTCGCTGCCCCCGGCGCACCATCCGTGACGGGTGCATCCATCATCGACTGAGGCGCGCCGCGCGCTGGCTACTCGCGAAAACGACCACTCCATAAATCAAGATCAATGATGGCTCGATACACGGATACGCGGCCGGCCGGCCGAAGCGCGCGGCGCGCATGAAAATTTCAGCCGCTTTGCTCACCGCGCGCCCCATTCATTCAGAGCGAGCGTTATCACTACTAATAAACCTTGACGTTCGCGTCGTGACGCAGTGTGTTTTACTGCTGGAATTGTTCGTGTTTCTTTCCGCTCCGTGGCTTTAATCTCCAAAGAGCCGCACAATGTGCTCTCGAAGATAGACCTCAATGAGGATGTAGATCACTGTCGTGTGAAGCTTCATGTGGAAGGATATATCAAAGAGGACGTAGAGTTGGCAATTGTCCTTTAGCGAGAAAGTGTTCATGAACTATGATTCAAGCTGTTCGTTGAAGCGATAATTGTTCCTAATTTGACAATATGTAATGAACATTTTGGAAAATTATCTGGTAATACTCATCACATTACATTTTAATGAAAAATAAATACCCAGTACTTATGGAAACGTTTCAAAGTTGAATATAATGAAAGTTTTGGCTGATTATTGAACTTTTGAGAATACGTAAACAGCAGAAAGTATTCCCAACTTTGAATTCATAGCTGATGAAATTGAAATAAATTTTCCCCGACAAATATATTTTTGAAGTGTGCAAGGGTTATTCTGCAACATTCATTAATCAGGTAATCATTCTTAAGTGTTTACGCGAAAAATAATATTGCAGTATAGAACTCTTTTATTTGCAGCGCAGAAAATTGTAGCTTTTCTGCGACTGTGGAGACAAAGCAGTGACTTCTGGAGTTTTTTTAATAATGACGCAGATAATTTAAGAGAAACACGCTTTTGGCAGCACTTCTTGTTATTGCCAAGAGCTAGCTTGAAGGTCGCACAATAAATGTTAGAAGAACGTAGTTTGCGAGTGTCCTTTCTTGTGTTTATTGTTCGCTTGTTATTGTTCGGGCTTAAAGAAACAAGAGGTTATGTGCCACGCAAAAATGCAAATTCATTAAAATTTAATGGAGTTGTAATATGAATGTGAACTTTCGTTATTAAAATATATTAATGCTGAATGTCTGCACAATAAATACAGTCTATTTTATAATAATAATTACCATACAAGTCGTAAACAACTTTGTATCTGATTGCAAAATTAATGTAAAAAAAGAAACAACGTATAAGTAAGATGTGAATAGTGAGGACCTCTTATTGCCCTACCGACAGAAATTTTTTCTTTTCTATTTTATTATGATCTCTATCATGTTAGTAGATTATCCTGTTCTCTAATCTGGCATCAATACAATGCAAGTTTCTCCGAGATGCAACTTGCTCAGGAGCCAAAATTTAAATTTGCAAACTTGCGTGCCATTGTACCAAGATGCTCGATGACAACCATCCAACTTTCTTCTGCAACTCGGGTTGCATTAGTGACACTTGAATCACTAACTAACTAATGAACTTGAATTACTTTCTCAGCTTTTACTTTCCCGTCTTGCCGAAATTGCGCCAAGTACAGTCCAAGCAATCATATGGCGTGACCCCACTTTCATCACATTATCGTACATTTTGGTAGGTTGGTTGAGAGAATAGAACTTGTCCCGACTGGGGCGCAATGCGATGTAGATTCCTGGAGAAGGAAACCTTACGAAACGCCTGTGTGTAGGTCGGTGACGAATCTCACGTCCAGTTCAGGAAGATCGTCACATCTCTCACTCTAACACTCAATTATTGCTTCTACAATCAATACTTTCACTCACTCTTTCATTCACTCATCACTCATTCACTCACTCACTCATTCATTCATCTCACTCATTCAGCTCATTCGGTCATTCACTCATCATTCATCATTCACTCATTCATTCATTCATTACTCACTCACTTATTCATTCATTCACTCATTCTTTCATTCACTCTCTCGTTCCATTCACTCACTCATTTGGTGAGCCCTTCCGGACAGCGATCCCTCCCCGCAGCTCGTGCTGCACCTACGTATAACTCCACCCGTCTCTCCGCACGACCGCGCCCGCGCCGCGGCTCCCGCATTCTCATGCAAAAACCGCGCGCTTTTATTTTTTTGCGCGGTCGCGAGAGGTCCTCACAGCGAAGCGAGACGGGCACTCGCCACCGCGTCTACACGGGTCGTTAGCGGACGCGGCGGCGGCGCTCTCTGTCGGTGGAGTTGCACTCGACGCACGGCGTTTCTGCCGGCGGTGCGCACGACGAACCGCCGGCCAGAAAAGACCGAGGGTCGCGGCCGGTACGTTAGTTTTCCACCCTGGAGTTCAAAATGTTGGTGACTCTAAATGAAATTTGGGGTGGACAAGAGACTTTTTGACAGGTATTTTTGCGTTTGTCGTATATCTGCCTTTCATTTCTCCATTATTGGTATTCAGTAATATCTAGTGGTATAAGGTACAACATTTGTCTCTGGTTCTTTGTATACGTCTATTTCCTAGTTGTTTGTAGCCTCGGATTCTGTGAATCGTTACCGATGTATCCACAAACCTCAAACAATTGCCTGTTTAGAAATCTAGCAGTACCTTCCCCGAAATCGCAACATATGTCAAATTATAACGCATTCGAACTACTGCAATGCTCTTGTAAGATTGAAACGAAACAACGGGATTAGTTGCGTTTCAACCGCTCAAACAGTTCTATTAAACAGCTTTGAGTTCCTATTTACCCAGCGATAGTTATCATCCGTAAATTACAGAGTTGGTGCATTAACGAGCGCCAGAGTTGGCAGGAAACGGCTTGAGCTGCGCGAGTCCTCGTGTAGCAAATATCCCCTCTCTGCCCTCCGCAGCCAGTGTTGGCGCTCCGATATTAATTTGTATCCCTGTTAATCGGATAAAGCGCTGCGGGTGCCACGTGCACGTGGCGCGACTTGTCGAAGCACATGCGCGAGCGCCCGCCGCCGCCGTCGCGGAACACGCCTCGCGGCTGTTAAGATCGGAGGCGTCACGTTAAATTACCACAAAGGCGAGGAACATAGAGCTCCGGAATGCGTCATTTGGTGATGGGATGAGGCGGAGGACGATGAAAGGGGAGAAATCGTTGGAAGGTGCTGGTGATAGTGGTACTGGTCAATGGGGCGGAAGAGAAAATAAGCGAAGGGTGGCAAATGCGAAGAAGTCAATGGACAATGAAGAAAGGGCCGTTATGCAAGGGAACAAGAGGCAATGGCACAGTAGGCAAGGGCAGAGTAGGCAAGGCCAGAGTAGGCAAGGGCAGAGTGGGCAAGGGCAGAGTAGGCAAGGGCCAAAGTAGGCGCGGGGAGAGTAGGGCAAGAGCAGAGTAGACAACTGCAAAGGAGGTACGGGCAGAGTTTGCAATAGCACAGGAAGCAAGGGTGAAGTTTTCAGGGGCAAATTAGGCCGTGTTTGCAGAATGGGCAGTGATGGCGATGGAGATAGTAATCTTAGAGACATGTAAACGGGGCTTTAGGAAATAATGAATGAGGTTGAGATGAAGTTAGTTTGGGTAGAGTGCACGGTTGTTACGACGACATTAGTCGATAGCAGTGACAGCGGAATAGGCGATGGCTGGGATGTGTAGGAAACAGAATGGGAGGCAGCGGAGACGTGGGCGAAATCGCAGCGTGCGGTAATCGGGTATAGGTAATAAGCGGCGGCTGAGTAGGTGATGAGGGTGAGGTGGAGAAGTGTGTGTGTTTGGAAGCGGCGTTGCCGAAGGCGCCGAGACGCAGGCGGCGCCACATCAGAGCGTGATCGAGACGCGTGGCAGAATTTCGCTTTCAGACTATAATTAGATCGCCGGTGGCAATGCATGCGTTCAGGTTTAGTGGTTAATGGGGAGAAGATAGAAGATGACTGTTTATGGTATCCGTAGAGAAGCAGATTGCAGAGGAACAGTTAATGGAATTGTCTCGATTGGGTTAAGAACAAGAACAAATATTTTCAAAATTGTATCATACCGATTCTATATTTACTTTAAAGGCATCAGTATTTAAGTTTCAAGACAAGACACAAGTGTATCAAAAAATAAAAAAAGTTGAGAATTTATTAGAGCTGTATTCAATAT
Source organism: Acheta domesticus (assembly GCA_031308135.1). Lineage (NCBI taxonomy): Eukaryota > Metazoa > Arthropoda > Insecta > Orthoptera > Gryllidae > Acheta > Acheta domesticus. The sequence goes on along the minus strand of JAHLJT010002406.1, from coordinate 124,695,752 downwards.
GACATACTTTATCCGACTGAAACTCGCAATTTTGTCTATGATTTTGTGATCGTAATTTTCAAACCTGTCTGCAGTTCTCCGAATTCAATCTATTCAAAATATTTTGTAGTGAGAACAATTACATTCTTGAAAGATATATTTTTTATCTGAAGCCTCCATTTGTAAAGGATATGTTGTTTGTTGCCTAGTCTACCTTTAAATTCAAAGCATTCATTAAATTTCAATGGCCATCAAGAGATACTAATAAACTTTCCTAAGTGTATTCAGGTACTGTGTGAGAGACACTAAGATTTGTTGGGAATTAATAGTGTGGAAAACAAGTTTGCATACGATGCACGTCCTCGAAGAAGGTGATGGCTAGACCACCTCGGGGCATGGCTGCGCATTCTGGGGACGCCGCTCATTTGTCGCTGTCAAGCTCCCTGCTATGCTCGTCCTCTCGACCTTCGCGTTGCGGAAGGCGACGACCGCTTCAGTTGCCCATCAGCTACCTCATCTCTCCCAGGGGAGTCACTCACTCCACTCCCGGGGCGATTCTCTCGCCAACTCAGTGATACTCGTTGTCTAAATTCTATTTATTCTGTTCTGCTCAAATTCAATCCGGTCTTGCTCTCTCTCTCTTACACATTACAAGTATCCACTATATTCACACTCTAATTATTGTTAAGCTCATCATTCTGAAACATTCTGACATTACATTTTCTCTCCTCTTCTCATCCCTTTTCAGCACTATCAACCTCTCAACCATCAACAAACTAACTCAACCTTAGAAAGTTTCATCACTATCAACCTAAACTCTCTCAACACGCTCGATCGACGGTAGCTCGGCGCCGGATCTCACGATCCAGCAGGGGAAAATCACCGCCATTTCCCGAGGGATCACCACTCCTCCTCCTCCAGAACCTCCATTGCAGTAATTGCAATTCCTCAATCCTCACAAAAAGATGAGTATCGCCACTCTTCTCCGCATTCACAATACATTCCCACCAGCATTCGTGAACAATGCGCACTCCAGTCTCCATCTTAACGATTGCACTTATTCCAATGTCCTCCGGAGCCTCCACCTCCCCCAGCACACAGCATCTTCTCATGGCTTTCTGCAGTTACCGCGACATTTTGCGCCATCCGTAGGCACAAGCGTTGGTCGTTCATCAAAGTCGGCTTGTTTCACAGTTCCGGTCAACGAAACCTCACAATTATGTACTTAGGCTCCCCCGGGGGAGCCGAGTTGCTTGGCGCGGGGCCAGCGCGGGCGGGTGCGTCTTCTCGTCGAGAGTGTCGCGGATTCGGTTCGCAGGCCTCCGGGATGCGACCCACGTCGCCCGGAGAAATACGAGCCGGAGACCAAGTGTAGGCGCTATTACTTTCCAGACTTGTGTTTCGTTCCAACACATTCGTATAAGTAACTTCTGCCGTTGTAGTGCAATGCAGTAACCGAAGAGTCGGTAGAGAATACTGATTTACCGCGCTGAGGGAATGTGACTGCGAAGAATTGTTCAACCAACTAAAATGTGTGGCATTATGTCACGGAAGGTTATATCACAATAAATATTTTAGCTAGATATTCGCAGCGCCAATGCAATTCATCTTGTAACATCACGTAAAAATAATGAAAATATTTTTTTTCGAGATATTCGTAACAAGTTATTTCTAGAGTGATTTAATGATGTATGTATTTGTTATAAAAGTAAATAATTTTGTATCATTGACTAAACCATTATTCGGATGCTGAGTGAACAAACTATGTAATAAAATTTTTGGAATGGGATGTGTAATAAATCAAATGAGTTTGAAAAAAAAACTAAGATTTTAAGATTGAAAGGAAACAGCCGGACTATAGGTTATTCTCATTGCCATATTATGGAGGCAAACGTAGTATACATAAGGAATACACTGTATACTATTATTAGTCGTTATATCTTTTATTTTTATTAACATTAATTAGCCTATCATACCTATTTTATTTGTATCTATTAATATTTTTACAATTTTAATTGTAATTAATGTGTTAAATATAACAAAATTAAATATACTATTTTAAAACTACCATCTTCATCAGTTACAAAAAAGGATAAAAAATATATTTCACATTGATGAAATAAAATCATAACGAGTATTAAGAAAAATATTCCAAAGAAGTTTCTTTAGTCATTTGTGAGAGAGAAAAAATTAAAAACTTGTGGTTCAGAGATCATTTTTGTTCCGAATTTTTAAGGAAAATGAATAAACAAAATTCCGTCCACTAACAAGCATCCATTTGCGATTTTCTCCAAATAATGGCACTGCACGTCGAAAGTTACGAAACATATCGAATGATTACCTTTCTTTGTTCAACTCGAATTTAGAACAATATCTCACCATGAAGTCGAACTTCGTCATCAAGCCTGCATTCATACTCAAGTTCCTCGTACAAAAAAAGAAACCCCCACGCAAATTTACCAGCTTTTGATCGCATTCACAAAACAGCAAAGAAGCGCAAAGTCACTAGCACATCTCGCACCAGTGATTCCGCCGCCGCTCGACACCTTCACTCCGCCAGGTCCACCCCAAGCCACGCCCCTCCCCTTCCCCACCCCCGCACCACCCGCGCCGCGGCCCCGTGAAAGCCCGGCGCAGGCAGCACGGAGCCTCCGGAGGGAGCACAATACGTGTGGACGGGGCGCTCATTAAGGCGGCGAGCACTCGCACGCGCGCCTACACACACACGCACACGCACGCACACACACTCACGCGCGCGCGCGCTGCTGCTGGAGTTTGCCGCTCGGGCGCGCCCCAATGTGGGCAGACCTCCGACGCTTCGGCCGGCGCCGCACAGTGGGGCCGAAATGGCGCAGGTGCTATTTCTTAAATTCCATCCTTGCTAAAAATTTTTGTTTAGAGATTTTGGATGTGGTGTTAAAATGATTTTCTGCAAATTGACATCAGACAAAAGTGCTGTCAAGTTCATAAAATATTTCTTATGAAATTTTTGTGGTTATGATCATGCCTTGAAAGTATGCTCTTTGAGAATTTGTATAAAAATTACGGTTCTTATTTGTTTAATATAATCACAAAAGGAATTGTTTTAATTGTGGCTTAAAAGTAAATATTTTTTATTCACATCTTACGTTAGATAATATTATTAGTCTTTAATTGAGATCGTTAATATGTCCCTTGTTAGTGATCACAACTAAACATTTTGGCCTCATACGTCTACTCAAAATAATGTACAAGTCCCTGAGAATTTTCTTCAACCGTTACATTGGTAACCATTTAAGGATTTGCATAGAAACTCCATGAAACAACCTTAAACAGCGTGAAAGTGTAATTTTGATCTGCTAGTATTGAACAAGAAGACTTTACAATGTCAGTTGGCAGATGTTCTATGAATACACGACTTGAAAATATAAAACTATTGTTACAAATACTCGTATGTTATTTGATATCAGATATTTGATAACTTTCCAACTACAACGAGTATTGTAGGAACATGTCTTATTCATTAAATAAGTATCAATATGACATGCCACTTTTCAAAACCGCCAACACAAATATTTCGAATATAAAACATTTACCTTTAAATTGCCTTTCTAATATACATACTAAAACATCACAAATATATGTCTTCAAATTTCTAAAAGATATTCAATCATATGACAACAGTTGTATTTATGGTCACTAATGACCTTGCAGTTTATGCAGCCATAAACAATAAAGCTCATCCCATTTATTCCCACTGGGTCGTTAACGACCCACCTAGAAAAAGTGTTCACGCTTCGTTACATGTGTCAAATATTTATTTTTAATAATCCCAACCCAGAAAAAACCACTCCCTAATTATTTTCTATCAAATTTTTCTTGTTCACAAAACTAAAAGAAGCATAATAGCAAGTTATGAAAGAAATTGATGTAAAAATGTCTGGGAATAAATGGGTAAAAAATATAAATATTTGGAGCTTTTGGTCCATCCGCTCTGGCCGAAGGTGTTGTGGACCTCTGTGCTCCACCCCGCCGCGCCGCCTCCTTCGCCGCCCCCTCCGCAATTAACACGCGCCGCCCGGCCGCAGCGCCCGCCGCGCCGGGGCCCGCCAGGCGGCTCGTTATAAGCGCCGGGCGCTAAGAAGTTGTTTTAATGAACGTCGACGCCCTCTCGCGCCGCCTCAACGCCGCCGGCGCTGCACTCGCCCTGCCCGCCTCCCCCTCCTCCCGCTGAGCTTGCGCATCGCACAGCACAGTGCATCAGCACCAGCGGGTGGGGGTGCGCACTATTAAAATGCACTCCTACCTCTGTGCTATGGAAGGAACGTCTGTGACATGAAAGCGATTGGAGGTGGATACCGGTAATAAATTTAGGTTACGTTATTAGCGGTTAGTATTACACTGTGAAAGATATAGAAATAAATATGGTACTGTACTGTTAATGAAAATCACTATCTAATATGAGGGGATTAATTAACTGTACACTGAAAATATCCTCTACGATACTGAAAATTTGATATTTTTATTTTAAAATCAGCATTCCCATTTCAGTCAAATTCATTCAGATTGACAAAGTATTTTCGATCCACAGTTTAGCATGTGCCCACCGAATGTGGACACATGCTGTTGAAATACGCTCGTATTGGTGAAATATGACATTTAGAAAAGACTCATAAAATTTTTCAAAGTAATGTCTATCCTAAATTTCTTATATGAAAATATGAATATAAAGTCAAATTAGAAAAATAATGCAGACATAATGAATAAGCTACTCATTACCGACCTCAAGAAAAGTTCTGAGAGTACGAGAACAGGTGACTGCACACCTCTTGCGAATGAATCAACCAAGTCTGCTTGTTCAAGTCACTTGTAAGAGTAGTATTGGGGACCCTCTCACAAGATGAGAAGAACAAACCTAGCTGCTACAGGAAAAGTAATGTCTAACGCATATCCATTATGATGACGGCGACTTTGGTTCTGCGAACTAAAATGTGAGAGCGATGAAGTCTATTGTCTAGTTAGGTGACGTCTGGTTTGTACTCGTTAATATTTGAAAATTACAACACAAAGGATATAGAAATAAATACTGTACTGTAATTTTAATCAAGAAAATTATATCCAACCTGACAATGTAAAAATTTTTATCATGTACAAATAAATCTGTACTCTGTAAATATACACTACAACAAAGTAAAATTTTACATTTTGAATTTATAAGTCAGGTCTTCAAGATGAGTTCCCGTATATCTTGTCCGCTTCTCCCGAAATTCACTAAAGAGAGGCACGAGATTATCTTTAATTTTCGGTAAGCACTAGAAGAATATTTTAAGGAGTGGTTTATAAAAGTATATAAACGCTGAATCTGTGTTCAATAATAATCGTTTTATTTAAAAATGATAACTTTTCTGTACTTGGTGCTGCAAACTCAGATGATCTTCTTCCTGAAGCCGTGAATTTAATCAACGAATAAATTGGTGAGTTTTATACGCCATTAAAATAAGTTGAATGAAGGGGGATCTGAGGGAAGACCTAGGAACGGACACAATGGCGACTGACAGGACGTTAAAATTCCTGAAAGAAGCAAATCTGTTTCATAAAATTTGAATTGTAACTGTAAACTGTGCTTGTATATTTGACATTGACATTTGTGACATTTTATAATAAACAGTAAAAAGGCTAAAGGCCTTAGTTGCCAAGCCTTCAAACATTAAAAAAAAGTTGATTTTTATTTTCATTCGTGCAACTTAAGTTTATTTTGAAAACGTTGATGAAAATACAAATTTTCTTGAATTTGCATTTAAAATTAAAAACATTATTAAATTTCGTAATCTCGGATATGTAAATTGATTTACATATTGAGGCTTTACATACATGTTAATGTAAAATTATATATTGCTCTAGTGTGTTGTTCTCATGTAAAGTTTCTTGTTTAACTTTCTCTTTCATTATTTTGAAGTATTACCTTAAATCAGAAAATTAAATTAGAAATTGACACATCAGTAACAATTAACAACATTAAAATATTCGTATTTTATTGCCCGAAGAAGCACATCTTAAACGTTTCTTTATTCTCCCGCTTCCTCCCCAAATCATGTTTTTGTTGCCATCTATCTGAAAATCCCGTTTAATCGGGTCTCCTACTCCACTTCTTGCTGCCTTCGCTCCTTCGTCTCCGTCTTCCTGGCACCCGAACAACATCTCCCATTACTCACTTGCTGGGATCGACCAGGCCTTTGGAAGTAAACAATCGATTACACAGCGTAGCCGATCCAAACTTCTCAGGGCTTCTTCCCCTTCTGTCTTGCCTGCACCAGCTCCGTTGCTAGGCACTGGGGATTATTTTTAGCTCAGCGGACGATGCACCCTACGCTTTTTATATCAAATTTTGAAACGAATTTTACATACGGCTCAATTCGTTTATCGGAGGTCCTCTCTCTCTCCCCAGTGTTAGACCTTCCAAAATAGAATATCTTCCGGGTCTTCGAGAGAAATATTGACAGAGAACTTACGCGCTCCGTCGAATTCATTTCTGCCATTGAAAGCTGAGGAGAATGCCACGTGCTGAAACACGCAATATTCTTGCGAGGACACACGTGTTCAAATAACTCGAAAAGAATCCTGACAATGCTATAGAAAAGAAATGGAAGAGGCAGGGGAACTTTCGGTGGGGAAAGAGATGAAAGGATTCCATAACCCAGCCCGTTTCGCTGAGGCCTTTATCAAACGAATGTTTCATAACATGATCCCGATGGTTCTTTACTAAACTTATATTACACTCATATTGAGATTGGGTAATAATGGATCGTAAAAAGTCCATAATAACACATTTTCCATAAAGTCACATTAAGATAGGGCATCATGATAATTTTTATTAAATAATAACTTATTATATTATCATTTTATTTGAAAAAGTTTTGTACATTTCATTCGATCAATGTATACAACTAACTAAAACTATATATTATAACTAGTTTAACCCTTGTTATTACGTCGCACAAAAAGATGAGATGTAGAAAAGTTACATTAGAAAAGTACTACATATGTATTATACTAAAAATTGAAAAGCTCAAAATATTTCATGTCGTTCAATATTTTTTCTACAAAACTGATAAAATTAGGGGCGGTTACTTCTGAACATGATATTCAAAGTAAGTGATAACACATCTAGAGCACACTGACTTTTATTTAAAGGAAAATCACAAAATTTAGTTAAGTAGAAAGTTCAAATTGTTTTCTATCATCCGTGTTTTAATTATGAAGATTCTTATTTATAATTTCATTATATGCGTTAAAATATACTAAGAAATGAAAAGAAAAAAAAGTAAAGTAATTTTAATGAACTTGTGTTCTGAGGAACTTTCTAATGTCTGTCTCAATATTTATTTCCTGTCACAGACGTCCACAAAATTCATGGGATAATCATTGCATTTAATTTCTGATTTTCAGATCCCCAAATTAACTTCGTATGCATTTCAACACGTGAACCACGGGGAAGATGAATACATTTCTGCTCCCCTCATGCGGTGTACCCTACTAATTTCTTCCGGAGAAGGAAAGCCCATTTTAACAAGCGGTAGCGGTGTGCCGCAGGGTTGTCTGGCCATGCTGAAAATTGCTTTACGGCCTCGGATTCCGGTCATTAGGGGAAGCACTCCCTCTCACAGAGTGAAGTGAAACTGCAGAGGGTGAAGTACAAAATAAAACGCAGCGTCAATTTGACCTGAGAGACAAAGAGTAGGCGGACAATATGAAGGGATTCCATAGCGAGTTGCATCTTCAGATCAGCATCACCGAGCTGTCGAAGAGACAGTGTAATGCATTAGATCTGTCAATGTATTTCTAGGATCTTTCATATATATTTTCAATTTTTATTTGAGGACAGTATAATATGTCAAGGCAAAAGAAGATTTGCGTAGAAGAAATATCCTACAAAGAGAAGTTTAAATTCTAATGATTTCCTTTCTGTACAATGAGCTTGGCATGAGGTGGCGCGGTGTGAGGCTGTGTGATGTGAGTGGCGTGGTATCCCGTGGTGTGCCATGGTGAGAAGCAGGGTGGCACGGGGGGTGCGGGGGAAGGGGGGAGGCGACGGGGGTGATGACGCAGGGATGGCACTGGGTGACGCAATAGGATTCAGGATGGTACTGTACGAGACGGAGTGGCGCGAGATGACACTCCCTAACACGGGGTGGCAAAGGGCATTAGACGACTACGTGAACAGCGCGGAGGGCACACAGGGCGGGCAAGGGAGGGCTGCGAAGGCAGCCTGTGGAGGCGCGGGTCACACGACACGGGCCGGAGTGGCGGGGGGGCGGCTCGGAGCGGCGGGGCGGCGCGGGGCGGCGCGGGGCGAGGACGGGGTGGTGCGGGGCGGCACGGGGCGGCGGGTCCACTTACTCGCCCGCCTCACGCAGCGCACGCCAGGCACGCCCCGCCATGTTAATTGAATGGCGGCGGGCTGGGCGGGGGAAGGCGGGCGCGTTGAAGAAAGGCAGTCACCCCTTCGCCGCGCGCCGCTGCGTATTTTGTCGCCGCCTGCCCCTCCCTCTTCGCCTCCGCCGCCCCCCGGGCCGGCTCTTCAGGCGCCGCGAGACGGATGGCGCCGTTAAACGGGGAGTCCGTAATGAAACCGGGCACGCGCGCGTGCCCTCGCCCCCGCCCCGTCTCGCCTCGCCACGCGAAAAACGCCCAGCGCTACGGCACCGTGCTGGAGGGCACGACCAACGTAGAGGAGTCTTAAAGGCGGACGTTCTGGGGGATCATGGAATTTACATCTACCCCTGTGTAATATATTCGCAATTAACTACTCTAATGTATCTAATGTTTAGAAAACTGCCAATTTCATAGGATTACCGACGAGATCATTTTTAAAACGTAAGGTTTTCGAAAATATGGAAGTGGAATTGTTCGTTAAAACAGAAGTACAGTACAAGAGTTTAGACCCAAACTGATAGAGCTGCGAGGTGATGGAGAAAGTACGCCCAAAAAAAAGAAAGAAAGCATCAGTTACACTGTTAGTTGAACACGTAAAAAAGTTGACGTGTCGCAGTCGCTCCGAGAGAACGAAACGGACGAGTCGTAAGACCGGAGCGCAAGAGCCGTCAGACGAGACCCTCGAGAAGGGCGCGAATGTCGGGTGGAGAGAGTGCAAGCTGCCCGTGTAGCATTCGCCCCCCGGAGGCCCGGCTTAAGTGCAGGGCACCGCTGGCGACGCAGCGCCCGAGAGACGCAGTGAACCGGAAAGAAATACCGGCGCTCCCGCCCTTCGTCAGGCCTCCGACGCCTGCGCTCCGCATTCCCATCTCCCCTCTGCCCGCACCCGCCCCACCCCGCCCCGCCCCCCACGCCTCGCCCTGCCCGAATCACTCTTCTCAGCTGCCCGCTGGAATCGTCCTTGGAATTATCCACAGCTCCCTTCATCGAGCTTATTCGACGCTTACAATTGACAATAAGGCACTTCATTCTTCTGCTGAGAGAAGCGTGAGATCGTTTTAAACTACATTTGCTATTGAACCAAGATGATTGTGTAGAATTAAATTGTAAATAAACAGAATCCAATTGACTCAAGAATAATTGGGTACTGCTTTCACCGTTTTGCGTTCCTCCGAAGAACCTCAACATTCGTTGATTCATAGAAAATTAATGGACTGAAATTTTATACTCCAATGTTTACAGAAAATATATTTGATTTTTTGCTAAATATAAGAAAAATGTAAAAATAGTTGTACACTGTTCTTGAAGGAATTTTAGCTGATTACTTATTCGTCGAGAAAGATAGAAATTCAGGACGGTGAAGATCTTCCGAAGGTAGTATTGATGTACATCGAATTCTGTCTCGTTTGAGAAATGGATCAATTTGAAAAATAAATAAAAGTGAAAGGATTTTTTAATAAGTAAATTAATAATTTTACAAGTGTATGAAAGTGGAGAAGAACAATAGTTTGTGCAATGAGAGAGAATAAAAATTTGTCACTCATGCGCCTTTCTTCTTGGGAAGTACGTACCTGTGTATGTACGATGTCGTATAATAGAGAATTCATGAAAATAAAAAAACGTGTCAAACCATCCCAGTCGTGTATTTCCTTTTTTCTCCCTATCACGTTTTGCTCTCAAAAACAGACTTAAATTCGGCAACCTGCAGCGAATCACCGTATTCACGATCTGGAAATCCCCTAACGGCTGCTTTTAACCATAGATCTCGCGGGCTCCTTCCTTGCTTCCGCCCTATTATCCGGTTTGCGTGCGGATTCATACATTTCGCGGGATTCGCCCCCCAGGATTCGCGGTAAAAAGAAGGGGTTGGGGTGCTAATGGCGGGGGGGGGGGGCGGGAGCAGCAGGTGGAGGCTCCCAGACATTAGCGATCGGGAAGGGTCTCAGGCGGCAGGGAAATCGCTGCAAGCAGCTGTCACCGCTCTTACACCGCCCTTCCGCACTCCAATTCTATTGCGCTACAATGGACGAGGAAGGGAAGCACCGGGAAAGTAAAGGATTAGAAGAGTAGGGTTATAGTAATTAACGTCGCAATCTCCACACGCAGCAAGTTCAACCGAATATGTTATTGGTATTATCGGAAGTGTGTCATTCAATATTTTCGGTAGTGCTTCTTTAAAAAGTTATACAAAAAATATGTGAATACATTTTTTGGAGTAAGTGTACTCTGCCGTACGCCATTTGTAACAATAATTTATTTTTATTGTTTATATTCGCTACAGGGTGTCTTTTGTGTTATCTACCTTTCGTCGCTCAAAACTTTTCGCAATACCATCTTCTTATAGCAGAAAGCATAAATGTAATATTTGCTAACAGTGTACTCCTAATCCTTCTACAGCTACAATCCATTTGTTTTGATTCTTATTAATGGACACCGGCGATTAAAGGCGGCTTTTTTGTACCTCTGGTTGCTTTAAGTCGTTATTATAACACTCCCTATACTATTACGAAAAAATAAAATAAAACCCCACCTGCTTCACCACCATGTTTGAGTCTCGGTATACTATTACACTAAAGTGGTAGTGTTGCACAAAGCAAGAAAGTTAACTTTAGTTTATTCTTAATCAAATGTCTCGTTTTGTGTTTCGGCATTCTAGAATAATTGCATGACATCTGTAGAAATTTTGTTATTGAAGATTTCAATGAAATAAATACAATCAAGCGCAAAACGGTTTGCAAATGTCAATTCAGACATGTTTTCCGATAGTAATTCTATGCAAAAATAATGTATAAGAATGAAAACGTCTGCAAACCTGTATGAAAGTTTGTTTAAACTATAAAATATTGTTTATCGTTTTTTAGATTTGAAGACACAATGTTTTGATTAAAGCGACCTTACTATATTTTCATGTCAATGTATTGCAATGAAAATTCTAGTTAGAGTTTCAGTCATTATTTCTGTAGATAAGTACCATTCATTGTTTCATTTTATAGTTCTGTAACATTGAAAGTAAATCGAACATTTTATTCACGTCAGAGGTAACAAAGAATGTGTCAATTTTGGCTGAATTGTCCAAACGTTTCTAAAGGTGGTCTTCCAAAGACTGAGAACTAATTATGAATTAAATATTCAACTTAACAAATTTATTTTATTTATCCTAATCATGAAAAAAGCAATGTATATTATTCACTGTCCGTGTCTTTTTGGTTTTCGTATTGTATCTAATTTGTCGGGTTTCGTTGAGTCTTCTTTGCTGCGCTAGTATGACTTTGTCACGTACCACTCTTTGAAATTCATTAGAATATTCTTGCAAAGAGATTGGTGGAAAGCGTTCTGTTTTGCTTCAGCGATTAACATTCTCATTTAAAATTCTCAATTCGCATTCTCAACCTCACGAGAACAAAGGAAATAAAATACAAGTGCACAAGAGATACTAATGGAACATGTAAAATTTTTATTACACGTGAAATTGTACCAAGTTCCTAAAACGAACTTTTGTTCCTAAGAAGGAAATCGTCAAAATTGGTACTTATTTTCTTGAACCATAATTAAAAGCTGTTTGTCGCAGTCAACACGCAATTTTTCAAACGAGGCAGAATAACAGATTCTAGCTTTGTCATATGTTCATTACCTAATGATATACGTTCCTGGCCTTTTGTGAAAGCAAAAAGAAGAATGCTGATGTGCGTGCATATGTAATCGGCTGTTACAATGAAGTATGACTATGTGTTCATTAAAGCCGTAGTGCATACCAAAATGAGCATCCACTAAAGACAAAAATACCTACTAAATTTTGGCATTCAACTTTTGAATGCATATTCAAATTCAAATATGCAAACGATACTATCTCTATATGCATTCGGAGTCCTTATGTTCATACATCAAAAAAGCATGTGTTAAAGTAAAAATCGGGGTTGATATTTACGTAATTCTGGTTACGGCTCAAATTTCTTTGCTCTACAGACGCTTCTGCAATCAAAACAAACTTTTACACTTATATTTTCTCGCGCCCATGCACAAAACCAATGGGATACTCGTCAATTGTTCATTTTTCTTATCATAACTTGTCTCACATTTGTTAGAGAGTTTCCACTACACTTATATTTCATTGCTTCGTTCGTTATTAGAATCCACAACAATTCTGGTACCACGATTAATACTCCTTTTTCACCTGTTATCCTTCTCCGCACCTAAACACAAGTAACTAAATACCCGATCTTCTTCGTTGTGGGCGCAATTTTTCCACAACATAAAATGTGTCCAGCCGGGCTGGGTGCAAATCAACTCGTCATCGTACTATATTGTCCCCCTATTCGTGATGCTCTGGTTCTACAAACCAACTTGTTTACTCTCTTTCAAGCGCTTGCTACATACGATCACTTTACAAATATTTGTTCTTCGTAATGTGTTGTCTTTCATTGCTACCGCACGCTACGTCACTATTTATTTATTTTAGTTTTCGAATTCAAATATAATTTTATTGTTGTGCGAGCATTTCGTTGTATTATGTCTGTTAATAAACATAAAATGTAATCCTCGACATGATATTATCATTCGTTATTTATCCGGCAGAGCAAATTAATGTCATTCTTGGTCGATTGTTTATCAACACTACATGCTGCCATCCACATGCGTCAACTATGACTCTGCACAACTTTCAATTCTGAGATTCCCATTTACGCTGGCCATGCATAATCCCTGATAGCGACGACCCCGTCGTTACTGCCGTCGCCGCCATTCCTGCTGCTTCGGTAATCCCCGCCTCCGGCAACGACCTCCCCTGCGGACCTTGCCGTTCCCACCTGGTCTCCCAGCGCCCCGCATTCCGCAGCTACCGTCACCTCATCCCTCCCTCCCTCTGTTTCCGCCTCCTCCTTCGCTTCCCTCTCCACCGTCGCCGCCACTAAACCATCTCTCCGCCTCCGTCTCCGACGACGTCTCCGCCTCCACCCATGTCGCAGCCATGGCCACCTCATGCATTTCCACGTCGGCTCCGCTCACCCCTTCTTTCGAATCTGCTTCCATCACAGACTCTCGCCGCAGCTACCGTTGTCATCAGACCCCCCCCCCCGCTGCCGCCACCTCCCCGGCTTTGTCTCAGCACAACCACTGCCACATCCTCACACTGTCACCTCTAGGCTCCGTCTCCACTTTCGCTGCGCCGCCGCCATATCAACTATCCGCCACCGCCTCATCACGATGGTGATGTCGCGACCCGTGGCATCCCGCGCCCCCTCCTTTCACGCCTCACATCCCATCCGCCGCCCCCAGCATCTCGCCGCCTAATCCAAACCGCCTCTCCGTTCCCTAACCACACGCAACACAGTTACCACCACCGTCGTATTCCGCTGCCCCCCCCCATCGCCTTAGCTCCATCGCCTTCACACCCCCGCCGAGCCCGCCGCTACCGCTTACCCCGCTAGCCCCGCCACACCTGCCGCCCCAGCTGTCTCCACTGACCCCGCTGCCACGCCACTCGCCCTTCTCTCCGCTGCCTCCCGGGCCGCCGCCACCTCCGCCGCCGCGCGGTGGCGTGGCAGCGTCGGCGCCTTCGTCTCCGTGTCGGGCGATTTGCATACAACGCGGTGCAGCGCGGCGCGCGCTCGGCTGCAGGGATTGCGGCGGCGGCGGCGGCAGCGGCGGCCTCCCGAGAGGCGCTTGCGACACGGACGCGCCTCCGCGCCGCCAGCAGCGGGCCACCGCGGAGCAAATCTATGAGCGCGATGCGGTAGGCGGAAGGGATGAAGAAGGAAGAGAAGTGGAAGATGGGGCAAACACAAAGCAGAAAATAAATAAGACGGATGCGATAGCTCAGACATTACATCGTCACCTCTGCAGTGTTGCTAAGGAGGTTCTAGGGTTTGAGTTCCAGCGTTGGTGAGTCTTCGACACTAGCTCTGGATGTCTGAGTTGCATTTAACCGCAGTCTGGAAGAGAATTGTAGCAACCTGCTGTTCTGGTCAGTAGACATTCCGTAGTTTCTTCACACAAGACCAAGTGAATGATGGAGTAGTGCCTATCAAACAGATGCACGGACCTCCCGTATTTTTTTATCATTATTTTACCCTTCTTCCTTCTGCTTTCTTCTTACACTTTATAGTTGCACTACATGATCACATATGGCGGTGTCTCTCTGGGGAAGGTGCTTGGTGGGGGAAATTCGTAAGTCGATGTAGAGGCACCGGATTTGGTGGCTCAGGGCATCAATTGATGTCCCTGTAGTGCCTTTGACTGGGACGGTCCTAGCGTTCCAATCCCGACGGTGGCAGGATTTTAAACTCTAAGTAGAGAACTATATCGAATTCAGCCTCTGTCTGGAGAATCCTGGCTGCTGTTATCGGTAGTTTCCCTGATTTCCCCGATCAACTCCAAGTGAATACCGGAGCAGTGCCGTGACAAACGGGCCATGGACCGCGCGCAGTCTTTCCTTCCTCTTCTCTTTCCTATCCTCTCCTCTTCCTTACATTGACAAGACTATCACACATGTCTAGAAACCAGTCAGGAGCTTAGAGCTTGTACCGGCTGGAGCGGTGCTCCGCTGGCGGGAGACACCTAGTTAGGAAAATTCCCATATGCCGACTTGAAGGTAGGTGCCTGATATCGTCATCCAGTGGAGAAAGTTCACTATCATCTAAAAACTGCACTAAACTTACAGAACTTTGCAGCTGACGCGCTCGAAAATACTAATCAATGAATCGACTTATAGGCTCCTAATTTCTCGTTCCAACGGGACAGAAAGCATCGCTACCCGAGATTTAAGATGCATAACACATACGAAGTAATTACTATTAAAAAAGTGGAAAGCATTTACACAGATAATACATTCTTCTTTAATTTGGTTTCATTCTCCTCCGCATTGTTACTTGCAACCATCCAGGTTAAAATAATGACGTACGCTGAACTGTGAAACCACTAACTCATAATTATTATCAAAATAAAGGAAGACATGAAAAGAAACGCAGAAAAAACAATATTTTGTACGAAGATGCAGTACCTACAGTGCACTAGCTAGAATATAAATTGAAAGATTTACAATATACTTGCTAACCATTCGAAAAAATACGTATAATTTCAGAAGCCATATAGTTCTTGTCACCATAAATTTTCTCGAACTGCTAGAGGGGCTCAGGAGAGTGGCGACTACTCTAGGACAGTTCAATATGAGGGGATGTGTGGATCTGTGATGCCGTAGGTGAAGGCGAAAGTAGAAGAGACGGTGGCGGCAACGTCTTCTTTGAGAACAGAGGCACCCCCTTTACTCTCTCCACGATAACACTTGCAACGGCTAGTAATGACAGTCATCCAAGCGGTTTTGAAAGTAAATAAGGATCTCGCTTTATGTTCTCTGGGCAAGAGAGACTAGCTTAGGAGCACGTAAGAAATATGCAGTCTTGCCTGAGGCCCTGACTCTCTCTCTACGTTCACTTTACTCTCCTCGCTGAGAAACAAATATACGTTATTGGTGAACGTCCGACGTACGAAGATGAAATTGTTACGGTAAGAGCTTCGTAGCAATGATCATAAATCATGATCACTTCGTCTTAAACATATGCATATTAACCCGATGTTTCGAATATGCTTTTATAATCTTCCTAAAGTATTAAGCACGAATAATTGTGCGACTATAAACTTGCTTCAATGATATGAACCACTCGCATGTATGTATGAAAAATCTTACTATTCATTTTAAATGTACCTTATAATTGAGATGTTAAGAGAGAAACGAATTAATTACGTTCTTCTTTACATTTATGTGATGGAATGTGACTCCAAGAATTACAATAAAGCAGATGTGCGTATTGTATATGGCAGAACGTTTCTGCCTAAGGCAGAGGAGAAGGAACTTATAGAGAAGAAAACTCTGCTCTGGCGATGTCCAATACTTCCTCGGGTCACGGACCATCGTTAAGTACGGGGTAAACAGTTTTATAGGCGGGTAAATTTTCAGCGCTTATAAGAGCAGGAGGCGAGGAACGTCGTTCCGACATATATAAACTTTCATTGTTATGGCTCTTGATCTCTTCGCCTTGTTTTGTTAATAATAAAATTGTAACCCCCTGGCGACTGTAAACTAATTGGGCGGAAAAGTTCAAAAGATGTATGCAGTTTTCAATACATTATATCGACACATTTCATGCAAGAAAAGTCATGTTTAAAAATGAAATGTATTAGAGAAAAATAAGTGATTTTGAATATTATTGCTCATTATACCGCAGAATATCTGAATTATCTTGGTTTTAAATAAGTTTCTCATTTCTATTGCATGTCACGTATTTCATAAACAAACAATTCATTAATAACATTCAAATTAACAGCTCATGCGATTTGTATTCCATAGAGCATAGTACATTCACCAAATGACCCAATCATTGGTGGTTCATCAACTGCATTGCATACGGAAAATAAAACACTTGACGTTTTGCGATGAATTCTAAAACACCGAGAGTCAGATACAATGAAATGAGAATAATGTGTCATGCTTGCTGGCAACGTACTGATTTCATCTACTTTTCGAGAACTCTTTTATCATTATTATTGTAATTTCGTATGACTAACTAATTCTTTCTGTGAGTTTTGAATCAACACTTCACGGCCAAGAGTGGCAGAAGTAAGTCTAAAAAAACATTAGTCAACTAATTGAAGTATTAAATTACATACAAATGAATAAAACGCAAAAGAGTTAACTTTTCTGTGTTAATGACAAAACATTTACTGACGGAACGTAAAATGTACGCATTATAAACAGATTTTCAGTAGCAGATCTACCTTTACAGACTTTACGAATGCCGTGATGTGTAACACCAATATACCACCAATAACTATTAATACGACAAAAATATATTACAAATTATTAGGAAAACAATAGTGACTAGAAGGATATTCGAAAATACCAAAGAGAAACCGCCACTACTACTGGCAGTGTTAAAACACCCATAACATTGCATCACTATTCCTGACATCATTATCACTAACATCACAGTGTCACTGGCGCCACAACGCCGCTAAATTTTCTTGTCGCCGTCGCTTCCACCATTCATTAGTTGCATCTCCGCCACCGCCATCGCCGCAGCCACGCCGCCGTTCTCCGCAGAGAACGATAGGTCGACGCCGTCAGGAGCAATTTCGATCTCCGCCGCGACGTGGTGCTCGTCGTCCGGACGACGCGAACGTCGACGACGGAGAAGCCTCGTTTTTGCCAGCACGCGCCGCTGGGCACGTTCTTCCCGGCAGCTGCGGGTCGCAATCCCGGGGACTGGCGGCGGCGGAGGCGGCGCGGGGTCAGTGTCGGCGGCGGCAACGCGCGAAGTTTTCTCGAACGCCGGACGGACACCGACCCGCAGCCATGGTCCAGACGCTGGCGGAAGGCGGAGAGAGAAAAGAGGCAAGAACATGGCGAGGACAACCAACATCAGGAGGAAGAGGAGGGAAAGAAGAAGGAGAAGAAGAAGAAGCCGGAAGCTGCGTCCATGTCTGCAGAAACACGGCGAGCGTCACAACCCCCCTTCCCTCCCAGACTCCAGCCCCGCGGACCCCGTCTGCTGCTGCAGGCGCCACCGTCTCGCGTTCGGATATCCGCAAATACGGGCTGACAGCTTTAAGATCCGGGTCCGTCGACCTCCCGACCTGGCCGGCCGCCGGCGAGACCCTGGCCCTGGGGACGCGGTCTACCCTCGCCCCCACGCCGCCCCGTTCAGGGACAGTTGATAGGCCGTTCGTCAATAGGCGGCGGAGGGATAATGTTTCTCGGTCATCTAGATGAAAAGGGGTCAGTTACCGTACTTGAGTTTTCGATTTCAGTATTTCATTCGAATAAGGCGTCCACGTGTACTTTCGGTCGTCAAGTTCTGTTTTACAGATCACTATCAGCACATTTACGTATTTTTAGCATGTATATGTAAAGAAATGATACAAGTAGATTGCTGAAGACGAAATTCACTTACTCGTGTATTGTATAATTCTTCTTATTAATAACTAGTATCTCATCTAGAATTGAAAGTGGTTAAACACATTCTGACGTATAAGAAAGAATTGGAACCTACCTTCTCGCAAATGTTGTTACTCATCTCGAAATACATATTATCTCGTAGTACGTAGATTAAACTTAGGTTAGAATATATGTGTTATTTCTCTCTGCACTAAGAGACTCCCTTTTGCACTGCGTGCTTTCGTAGAAGGTTTAGTTGCAAACGGACAGTTGCAATAATTAGAATACATTTTCTTCCTAATTGCAAATAGAAGGTGAGTATCGTCCTTTAATTGAATACAGTTCACTATCTCTAACCTGATTCTGCGCAGCTGTCGCGCATCGTCTCCAGCCAAGGCTGCGCACAGCCTCTGGCAACGCCCTTTCCCCATCACCCGCCCCCATCCCGCCCCGCCCCGCAACACGGAGCGTGGCGCCTCTCGCCGCGTGGGCGCCGCAAGGTGCATCGCCCTTCGTTAAAGGTGAATCGTGCACTTAATGAGCCGTACCGCCCACGCCCGCGCTATTTATACTCGCCATTTAGCAGCGCCACCCCTACCTCCGACCATGCCGCCCCCTCTTCTCTTGCTGTCACCTCCATCGCAAGCTCCTCCCTCAACCCCGCCGCCCCATCAGCCCCTAACTACTTCAATAGCCACTGCCATCCACCACCCTACCACAGTCACCACCTCTGTCACACCGCCGTCCGCACTATCGTTCCCACCGCCGTTTCCTCTGCCGTCCCCACCGCCGCACTCACCAGCATTCTCACCGCCGTCCCTGTCCACGTCCCCGTAGCCGGATCCCACCGCCGTTCTCAACGCCGCCCCTCCGTCGTTCCCTCAGCCATTCTCGCCCCCGCCCTCGCCGCCGGCCCCGCTGTCGACCTAACCACCGTCCCCACCGCCGTCCCCTCCTTCGTCCCCGTCATCGTCCCCGCCGCCATGCCCGTCGCCGTGCTCGCCGCCGACTACCTCCGCGGGCCGCGCGTTTTTCTCCTAGTCCGTGCGCGCCGGCCGCTAGCCCGCTAGCGGCGGCGGCGGCGGCGGCGGCGGCGGCGGCGGCGGTGGGCCTGGAATCCACGAAAATCGACCGATAAAGGGGCGCGAAGTGGGCGCACCCTTATATCAGCGTTTCCCGACCATTAACGACCGCTTTTCAGACGTTTAAACGAGCCTCTCACGAGTCTTGATTTGCTGCAGGCGAGCCTTCGCTGCTCGGCCGCCCGCGTTGCCGCTAATGCGTTTGTGCGAATTTGTGTCTTCGCAGTTCACTTTCTCTTTTGCCGTATTAGGCCACGATATATACACGCATTCGTTGTTGTAAAACGCCTGCGAAGGTTTCGAGCGTGCTTATGTGTGTGCGCGCGAGGCGATAAAATAGGCAGACTCTGAATAGAAGAGCAACCTCAACTTTATAAACGAGATAAATTAACGTCTTACAGTAATGTGCGAAGAATCAAAATTGAAATAAAAATTGAAATAAAATTTCGTATACTTTTACGTATTTTTTAAAATATTAACATAAAATTGTACTTAAATGGGGCGAACCATACTGGCGAATTGCTATCATATCGGAAGAATATCGGAAGGTGAAATTAATGAGCCACCTGCACTGGGAAAATTGAGTTTAAAAGCATCGCAAAATATTCCCTGCAAAGATTTTAACCTTTTCAAATGAAATTTAGGGACTGTCTGGCGACAAAAAGTATTTCTTTTAGAAGAGGACAATTTTCCTTGATATATGTGTGTCAATCCCATGAATTTCATTGAGAAAATATGAATAATTGAACAGTGATTTGTTGATTTGCATTGTTATCCAAAAATAATAATTTACAAATAACAGTACTTTATAAAATTTCCTAGAAAACTTGAGGTCTAACGAAAAACAAAGTTAATAAAAATAAAAATATTCTCTTGTATCACTCTCATTGCTAAATATAAGAGTATAATAATTTCATTTTCAAGCTTTTTTCAATATATTCACTTTGTAATCGTTGTGAAAAATCGTTCACGACATTTGTAATTGGTTTATCTCTCTCTCTCTCTCTCTGAATGAATAATAATACGTTCTGAAGCAATATTTTTTCATATAATAATTGTGAAAGTTATTGTGAAACTTCCACCAAATTTCTTCCACGAACAAGGAAATCAAACTAATTTCCCTTCATGTTCAAGGCGCTTTTTTGGTCCATTCATCGTCTTACAGCATATTAGTGGTGTACAACGTAAAATTACGCTTTACTCACGCAATTTTTGTGACGAAACGTAGTCCCTGTATTGTTTTCATGGGAAGCTTGTTTACTCTTTTGTCTTAATGTTCTGCCGTTATATGCTTTTTGCCCATGACCTCATTATGAGACTAACGACCTTACGTATTACATCATCAGATAAATATATAAGTGTAGAATTTATTTAATTATTACATTTGCCTCGTGAAATATTTTTAAATTGTATGACTTCCCTCAGCTGTTTGCTTGTATTCAATGCAGCATGATGTGTTATGTCGTATGACTCATCCTAGGAGTATACGTATACCGGAATGTACGTGCTTCTACCCCTGATATGCGTGTGTGATAATACGAATATTCATTGCACTTTTATTCGAGGCAAACATGCAAAGACGGCAAGTCATGCTTTTGAATATTGTCTTCACAAAACATTTAACGTACAGATATGATATAATTTGTTGTATACGCGATAGTAGCAAAAAGAAAGGACGGAGAGGACGAATAAAGAGAAAGTGTATCAGTAATTAATAAATAAACGTAGCCTATATCTCCTCGTTATGCCACAATGACTTTTCATACGAATTTTGATAATTCAGTACGAAACGATAGCCGTTGTGAGAGAAACAAATAATCACTTGTTAATCAAAAACTTACGGTATTGTAAACAACTTACATTTTAATTTTAAGTTTCTTTTTATTCCCTTCCTTTTAGTCCCAATAGACGTCAACCACTCCACTATGACATTCGTGTTAAACCTCTGGTTGAAGACAATGCGGAGATAGATAACTGTCTCCAAAATGATATTTCAAAGAAAATTAATCAGTCTAATGCTCAAAATTATGAATCCAAATATAATTATAATACATCATGAAAAAACTATTGCAAGAATGTAAGACAGCAATTTCAGCAACCTAAAAATCGTAACCTGATACGTCCAGACTCAAAGAGAAGAGAACACTCGTCTCCACTGCGAATCCCTTTCTCTCTCCATTCTCTCTCTGTCTCACACTCACACATATACTCAGACACACCCACCACGCACACATGTGCGTGAGGGCTTCGTGGACGCCGTCGGGGTGTAAATAAATCGGCATTTCCTTCCCGCCCGGCCGTAATTACTGCAGACTGATAGGGCGCTGCGCAGCTATGGGTTGGCAGGCCGCCATAATGGTCGGAAAGTCATTAAAAATACATATAAACGTCCCGGCGCCACTAAATCATAAAATTACTTTCACATACAAAACCCTCCGCCCTTCCAGCAACAGGTTTATGTCCTCAGAAGGGTAGTCGATGGGAGGCCCCGAAGTGGAACGTCAAGACATGATCGGCGAGTTCTTTCGGTTTGTAATGGGCTCTTGTAGTGCAGCTTGTGGCGAACGAGATAACTTAATCATCACGGGATACTTACTGTTTCGATTTATGTGTGTGTATATGAGCATTAGCTGCTCCAGGATTAAGTTCTAGACATTTGCAACGGCAACCGTTGAGTAGGGGTATACGTCTGAATCAGGTATGAATCGTATCCACTTACCGGGGGTAACAAGGCAAATTACTGAGATTACTGTAATGCCATCTAATTCATCATGCATGAATTTTATTATTGAGAAGCGCCAATTTCGTTGATACTTGGCCACAAATATCGCGCTTGAAATATGGCTGTAGAGGAAGAACGCATGGAATGTACATAAAGATTTCAGCCACCTTTTTTTGTAAACTACTTAATATTTTCCTTCAAATTTGTGTAACATTGAATATGTCTCTTTAAACAATGTTATCTTACGTACGGAAAATTTATGTCCATCTTTCAACATAATATTTAAATACTTTAGTATTCCTCTATCTCAGACAGATCAAACATAAGCGGTAAAACGTCATTTATCAATCTCACAAAGGTTTCTAAGAAATCTTCAAACCTTAAATCCAGCCCGGGTAACTGTTAGTATAGTTGAGTTTTCTCGTAATTCTCATTAAATGTGAGCATCTAAAAGAAGATAGAAACTGAAGCGTTTAGAAATGAATTCTTGGAACAATAGCAGTAAGGAGATCTTCACAATGAGGTCACGTGACAGCACGTGGCGTCAAATACGGCCGGGCGTATTCATTACTCGAAAGAAAATCTCATCCCATCTCCCACGAAACTAAAACACTATTCTACAGTAGGCAGAAATACAAAACCTGCGGGAGAAAAGAGACAATTTCATTTTTTGTATTTCGCTAAAGAACAAAGTGCCCTATGTTCAATACTTCTAATTACCTCTCCTTCACAATATTTATAAACAGTAAGGTGAAAAATCACATTGTACAAGTAAAAATATTTAGATAGACCTTAGAGTTTGAAATTTGGAGGTCCTCTCTTGTTAATTTAGATTCTGTTGTATCTTGTATTCCAGAATACATCGTCCTGCTTGCCTTAATGGAAAGTACAATGGTTGCTACAAGCGAGAAGGCAATTGAAGGTTGTTGATGAGCCCTCTTGATATTTCTGAGCTGGAGGTTGGATATCGTAATTTATGAAATATACAACTTGTATAAAGTTATTAATCGTTAAGTGTATAAATTGAGCGCCGATTGAATTCGTCTTATCTGTGTATCTAGTTTCGGATATCCGCCCTTGTCGGGACTCGAACCATAGGGCATTCCGGTCAAAGACATTGCAGTGGTAAGAGTTGTCGTTCTGAGGCATTTCAGCTGTGTAATTTATTGATGCAAGAATATCTTCTCGCAATCGTTTGGACCTCCTGAGTGTAGCTTAGAGCCAATGTTGCCGCTGTCTCTGCAGTGACTCTTCTATAGTTCAAGTTCCGACAGTGACGGTTTTCCGATACCAGATCGAATTCAACCATCCTGAAGAGGAGAATCCTAGCAGCCGACAGCTCTGATCTGTATTTTTCCGTGGTTTCTCCGATCAATACCAGGCGAACCCCAAAGTAGTACCCCAACAAACTGGCAATGTCGCGCGTTATCTTTACTATCTCTTTATTAGCCTATCATTTCCTCATTTCCCCTTACTCGCACACAAACACTACACCACTACAAATGTAGGGAGACCAGTCGGGAGGCTAGATTTTGTCGTGGCTGGAACGGTGCCTTGCATGAGGAAGAGGCTTTTATATAGAATTACACCGTAAGCTAACGTCCAGGTCGACGCGGGATCTCACCATCTAGGAGAGGAGGAACACCTCCAACTCCAGGAATAAATACATTCACTACAATAACAGGACCAAATATCAGAACGGATGACTCCCGGAAACCAGTCAATCAATCGAGAATCTTTCAATTGAGTTAAGTCATGTAAACATTTCAGTCCCATTGGTTATGGCAAAATTCTATCTTCTGGAAACGAACCATATATAGAGCGGACCAGGCCCGAAGACGTGCGTGACGTGACACTGACGAGGCCCTGGACAACGCCCTTTCTGCCCACAGTGGCGCGCGGCCGCCCCTTGACGAGCGGCCGCCCGCATGCCTCATTTACTAATGCCTCTCCTTCCCGCCGCGGGCGCCACCGCCGCTCCGTGCGTGCGCTGCTGGCCGCCCGTTGTCCCGCGCCGAAATGGTTTTAATTATTTACGTGCGGCCGCCTGGGGAAGGAGCGCTGCGTGAGCCGTAGGATCGCGTAACCGCCGCGCGCCGCCTGCCGCTCGCCTCTCGCGGAGAGGTAGAAACTGGAGACGGGGCCAATTCTGACTTACAAATTCTGGAATCCGAATCCGAAACAAATCCGGTCTCCGCAAGGTTTTTCGAATTTCTGTACATTGGAATTCTTCTTATTGTAAAACAATTAAAAATTTATCGTCAAAATTTATATTATTATTATTTAAATTTTTAAAATATTGTATTAAATATTGTATTTAAATTTTTCACGTTACTTGGAAGGTTTGGGCTTGTTTATTACATTAAAAGTTTCTATATGTTCCATTTAAGTATAGAAAATAAATTTTGTTTAAATAGAACGAAAAAAATAATTGGAAAAGAGATGTACAAACGACTTTCTCTCATACCGTCAGTATTTCCGTGGGAATAGCTAAACAAAAAAATAAACCCGCGAGGAGGCAATTACATTTTGGTGTGAGATGCCGTATGATTGACGCTTTTTCTGTCTCCTAATTGAAAACAAGTTAATAAATTAAGTGTCATTGGGGCGTTTTAAAAATCTATTATCTTTCAGACTCGTTTTGTCATTAAATCTCTCTTTAAAATTATTGAATGAATATACGAAAAAGTCAAGTAAATTGCTACCTCTGGTCACAAAAGGTCAATTTTGTAAAGCGCAACCTGTCACTTTTTTCTACAAACGAACGCGGTATCCCCAAGATCTCAGTAAGCAACTTACGTCTCTTCGCTCAACAACATGAAACCTCCATCCCACACATCAGCGAAATTTCGAATTTCTCAGCGGAAATCCGAAAGCCGTGTCCCGCAGTGGAAAAACAATCGCTACCGCGGCTGCTACTTCGCGATGAAAACGTCTCGTGGCAGGAATTATAAAATTCCATTCCGACGCCGCTCGCGATATGGGAATAACAGGAAGGGCGGAGCAGAAAGCCGGAGACGGCGCAGACGCATAAGAAGCAGGCGTGGAGGCGTTGCCCCCGCGGCGGACGTGCGGTCGCTTCGTTTCCGACGACGTCTTGCACTCTCCCGTTCCTGAAACGCCCTCTGATTCGCTTCCCGTCCACTGCGGCTCGCGATTCACCTCTGTCTACCTTAATACATCATCTAACCACGCGGTAGCCGTTCCATGACATTTATACATTTATTCGTTTTCCCAGCCCGCGTTTTGAAACGCTTACTTTGTTCTGTTTTTCTTTCCTAACCTCACATTTTGCTGCTTATATTTCTCCTGCCGCTTTCACTTATTTATTCTCATTTACTTAAAATTTAAATATGTTTTAATTATGTTTCAAACATTTCACCTTTATTACAGTGGCATTTTTTACTTGAGCAGGTGGGGGCGCAAATGCTTTTCATATTATTGATAAACTAACGGCAGTGGCAACAAATAGTAGAAGCTGCAGAGTATATAACCGGTCCTAAGTGTATCGATTCCTATTTCCAAACATTTTATAGGTTTATATAAAGTTCAAAATAATCATTTTTCCAGGATTCTAACATTATTTTAAATATCTTCATCCTTTGTTTTACGTGTATTATTTGTTAAAATTTTCTGTGCAGAAATCATTTCTTTATATTCTTTTCCCTGCGTGTCCACTCGCTTTACTTTCACTGCTGCACAATTCCGAATCTGTTTCAACTATCGCATCCCGGCAGTGCACTAGATACGTCCGATAGGATTCTAACTTTCGCCTTCGCGCGACACACATCCGCCGCCCCCGCCCCAGCGCGCTCGGAGGCCGCGCCGGCGGCGACGTAACAGCGGCCCCAAGTTTGTTGGGCGGCGGCCAACGGGGCGGCGCGGCCAACGTCCCGACGCCGCGCCGGGCGCCGTCTCCCATAACAGGCGCCGAAACGAGACGCCACAAGCCCCCACCCACGCCTTGCCCCCATTCCTACCACCCGGCTTTGCCTACCTTCGTTTTTCGCGACTACCGCCCCCCAAGACTCCGTCGCTCCTAGCTGTAGTTGTCTCCCGCGCCGGCCTCACCAGCGCCCGTCTCCACCAACTACCTACACTCGCACCTCCTCCTAAGAAAGGCCTAGCTTGTCTTACTGCCTCCACGCGCGCCCAGCCATCTGCCTCACGGCAATCACCGCCTTGTTACTATTTCTGTAACTTCTTGCATAATGGCTCATGTCTTTTGTGAAACAGGTGATCACTTGTCACCAAACTTCTCCTATCGTGTCTATTGTGCGTATCTTCAGCCGTGCCTGCCGTTAATTATTTTTACAACTTCAAATGATACATAATAGTGAGATTCTTAACTATTTCATAAGTGTTATGTTGCATATATAGTGCCTAGCATTATTGTTGTATGATATACTGTTGTATTGTACCCTTGATACTCGCTTATTTAATCCGTAAAGACAAGCCGAAAAAATCACGTTTCCATTCGATTCATTGCCACGCCTTCACGGACTGTGACAATATTTGAGCTTATTCTGCGACCGGCATATCAATGTCATTTTCCTGTCTTTATTATGTACTATACGCCCTTCATATCCCATTTGCCACACACGTCTCTCAATCTCCTCGTTTCTCTCAATTTCCTTCACTCTCGCATCACCCTTCATCCTCTACCTATTCCTCCCACCGCTTGCCCGGCCCTACCTTGTCACATAAAGAAAATTGTTTGTATTTAGTAAAAGTGTATTTAGTAAACGCCATGGGTATGAGCTATTCGGGTCACGGTGACGCAGTGCAGACGGGTGTTTGTAGTGCGACCTGCTGACGACTGCCCCGCCCCGTCTACCTCCAACGCCTTTCGCCTCCACCTTCCAAGCCCCGCGCGCGCCGCGCCATCGCGACTTCGTTTTCGCGACCACCGCCACCCAAGCCTCCGTCGCTCCCAGCGCCCAGCGAGGAAGCAGACACCACATTCCCTTCGCCGCCTTCGCAGCGCGCCGCTCCGCATTCTCAGGAGGTCGATAGAAGCATATTTCCGCGGACGCGAGAGCGAATCTTCGTATACAACGCGTTGCAGGCGTCTTTCGCGTCCCGTCTCCGCCGCGCGCCCCGCGTCTCGGCGCTCGCGTATTCATGGCGCGTACTTGAATGCTCCTGGCGTTGCACCACCGACTACATCCCCTTGGGCACTGGCAGCGCTGGCAGCCGACGCCTCTGCTGCTGCTGCGTTTCCTCTTAAAATTGTAGTTTCTCGCCTGTTTCATAGCTACAGAACGGAATATCGTCTGTCTAGCTTCCTGGACGTTTCAAGAGAAGCTGCAGAGATGCTATGCATTCGCTTCCTCTATTGCCTGTCTCTTGTTCTTTCTCTTGTGAAGTTGTGCCGCAAAAATATTATACGCTTGGGTTTAGATTCATAAGGTCTTTACAGTCAAAAGCAATATGACTAATATGTAGAATTTATCACCTTGTAAAAGTGAATTGGAACAAATTTTGTTCTTCGGGATAGCTTGCGAGAAGCTGAGATCTATTTTTGGCACTGGTTGTAACAAGATAGAAATATTTTAGCATCTAAACGTTGCAAATTAAGAAAACACCAAAAACTTCCTGATACTTATTACAAGAACTAGTTTCTTGTCGTAAAATACTCTACGAATATATCAAATTAATTTATTGGTTGGCAAAGATATTGTATATCTTTTCGATGCGAGCAAATAAATTCAACTATAAAAGTCGTCCAAACCCTTGCGATTAGAAATTGTTTCTATTAAAAGTTGAAATCAACGCAGTTACTTCCTCCCAACCACGCTTTCTCGTTATTAATGTCTTCACCCAACCATCGTCTATCTCTGGCGAGAGTCCACGAATCGAATCCCGACTGGCACACGCTCGGTTTTCCGTAACGCTAGATGGTGACGGTGCCAGAGCGTGAAAGATGCTTACGATAATCCACAAGGTTCCCTCACGGCCCTCACTTTGCATTGCCCTCACCGTTCCCGTCGCCCCTGACGTGCTCATCGTCGTCGTTTTCCGACGGCCCAACTAGCCCGCGATCATCCCTGTTTAAGTGTGCCTCGGCATCCTGACTGACCTCGCCATCCTAACCGTTCTCGCAATTCCCACCAATCTTCATATTTCCTTCAGTCTCTATTGATTTCGCAGACCATTAAATCCCTGTCGCTCTCGTTCTCGCCGTCTACCGCACTTATAACCGCCATCTATTTATTTATTTATTTGGTTAAAAAACAGTAAAAACTATACATGACGTATGGGGGACGAGATTATCTGCGCACATTTTCTTGAGTTCCAGAATTTTAAAAAAAGCGCGATATTAGCAACATTACTTGAAAAACTAAACATTTTCCTTCCCGAGTTAAAGAAAACATAATTGAAACGGTAAACAAACTGCAGATTTGATTTTTCTGCATTGCTAACAAAATAGTAACTCACCCTCAGCTCTACTCCTACCACAAAAAACAAAAGGAATGCTCAACAAAACGTGCGCATAGTGAAGCTACTTTCACGTCCAGAAGCAAAACAGGGGGCCATCTCAACATTTGCTCAATGGATCAGGGAAACTGGACAAAACCTGATCGAGATGGGGGCCATTGACCAGGAAGGTGAAGTACATCCCTAACATCTCTCAGCGTCTAACATCCTCACGAAGTCAGAATGACTGCTGCTATCCCAATTCCTACCTCATTCGTACTCCCAGCGTCACTCCCGCTTCACAGTCCCACCACTTCCATCTCGTCCGCCTCGTGAGGTAAAATCGCTGGAAGGCGGCGCGCGGTGAGTTCCGTCGGTGCCTCCTCCCAGGAGCCGTGACCGTCTGGGCCCATTACTTCTCAATCTTCTCTGAAAGCTGTCTGGCAAACCGATGTTCGCTTGGGTATAATCTCGGCCTGTCTGCCTGCGCTCTACCACTGCAGTTTTATACGACAGTACTGATACTGAAGTCGTTTCGCAAAAAAGGATTCTTATGTAAAGAGAAAGGTCTTTCTTTCAGAATGTCAGGAAGAACTTCGAAAGTCAAAGAGTTATTTGAGAGTATAAATTCTGAGTGTTTAACTACGAGAATGAAATTATGAACCATTAAGATAACGTTTCCTGAATTATCTTGTCACCGAAATAAGAGAGAGGAGATTCATACTTTAAAAGTACTAGAGTTGAGGGTAATCTTTAGGATAATCGTTATGCATTAAAGTAAGAGGGACAACGACGTAGAGAACATAATAATACTCCTATCAGTGCTGCAATGCATTAAGATGTGAGCTCATTGTTCGGAGATTTATTGGGAAAATTAAAGTGCACGTTATAAAGATTCATCCTTATGAAGGTTGTGTAGAGTCACAAGCGTTAAGTACACTTTCTGCAATATAAAAAAAGTTTGACAAATATGGAAAGTTTGGCAATAAGTCAACCTACTTTGTAACTTTCACATATGATAGCATTCATTACGCTGATAAACACTTTAGTTTAACAGATGTCTCTCTATAGTGAAATATCTATTGTAAAAAATTCTAGGATACACTCGCGTTTTTATACTATTAGAAAGTCTTACTAATGATATTAGATTTAGAACTTACCACTAGTTTAAAGCGATAAAGATGATAATTGTGCGTAAGCAGGAACTCACCTGTGAAAGAAAGGTAAAATTATAAGTTTATTTGATAAGTAATGGTGGTTTTTGACAAATATAATGAATAAAGAAATGCAACATCTCTTATTATTAATTACGTGCTTCTATTATGTTCAAGACTCTTGCACGTTATTTTATGAATGAATCATAGTGTTAATGCTCTGTAAATTGAACCCTATTTTAGACCAAATAACTGTCTGTTAAATGAAAACACTTTTCTTTAATTTAAAAGTTCTTTATAAACTTTTTTGAGTCAGCGATAAAAAAACTAGAATTAAATAGCTTTTCAAATTACGTTTTGTACTGTTCTTGATCTATATAAATCTGGAAATACACTTTAAGCGAATAAAATAGTAAAGAATTTAATTCATAAAAATAAAATACCGAGTCACTAAATGACGCTAATGCCGCCAAATGATGTAGTGTATATTTGCCATGTTGTTTAGCCGTAAACAATAAAATAGAGATTAAATGGAGCTGTTCAAAAAGAACAATGGTATTTTTATAAGCACATATTGACGGTGGCTTATATCTGTAATTAAAGTTATCGTAATACTGTAGTTTCATATCAACTTAATATAACCAGATAAAGAAGAAGCAGAGCTAAATGCCGACGCCCATTAAGGATTTTAACAGTACCATGTACATAGATAACAACCGCAAGAAATAAGTTGTAGCTGGGAATTGCGTATGGGTACTTCTATTGCAAGGGACGGTATTTCTAATTTTTACGTATTTCATCTTAAAATAAGGTGGCATTACGAAAAGAATTGAACGAAACACGCTCAATAACTCACAAATAACGAACTTGATTATTGTGCTCAACGTTATTTGCTCTAATTCGACCTGATAACGTTAATGATTATTTTGACATTTCTGATTTATAAGTATCTGAGAATGCAGTCTAGAACCGAGTTTAGTTATGTAATAGAATTTATAAACGTAAAAGCAACACGCGAAGTGATTTGCCCAAACCAGAATCCGGGGTACGTTCTTCAACAGTAAACAAAAAAAATGAAATTAAATAGAGCTGTTAAAAATGAACGGGCACATTACGAAAGCTGGAATATCTCCTCAGCATAACGTGTTAAGAGTCGGGGGAATGAAGGGTCCAGCGGTCAGCCAGCGCCGCGAGTGGCCTCGCCGGCCCTTGCGCCCTTGGCGCGGCTTTGTCTGCCGAGGGGAAGCTCCGGGGCGGGGCCCAGACGACCGAGCGCGCGGGGGCGGCCTCGTCGGGGGCGGGGGCGGCGGTCGTTACGCGACGCGGGCGACGGCGGGCGGCGGCGGCGGCGGCGACCGGGGCGCCGGAAGCGGTGGCGGCGACTTCCGGCGCGGAGGCCGTTACGACGAGTGCGTTTTAACGGCGGCCGTTGCACGCGGTAATTACGACGACGGAGGCGACCGCCACGATCGATGGCCGCGCGGGGAGGGGAGGGGGCGCCCGAGTGAGGACGGACGTCGCGCTGAGGATGAGAGCCGCGGAGATCGAGCGCGCCGGGCGGGGACAGGGGCGAGGGGCGGGAAGAGAATGGGTGAGGAATGAAAGGAAATGACTGACGGTGAAGTTGGGTGGCGCAGGGGGAGAAGTGTTTGTGGTCGAGATATGTTTTGGATGGGTTTGAAGAGGGCAAATGGTGAGGACGCTGGGGACGATGATGAGGGGTGGGGGGAGGTTGGAGGAGAGGTCAAGAGAGCGAAGGTCAGCCGAAGCTGTGGGGAAGCGAAATTGAAAACGGGTGAGGGCAAGGAACTGAATAGGGAAGGGTGAACTACACGGGATCGCAAGAACAGAAACTAATGAATGAAAATGGGAGAGTTTGGCACGAGGGAAGCATTACTATTGTGCCAGAATTGCAGGATTAATGCAAAATATAAAGGTGATGTACCACGTCAGGTGTATTGAGGGAAAGTGCACTGAGAAAAAATCTGACACTTTCAATGAAGGAAGCACAGACAGAGAAGGTTGGAGTGGATCCGTTTGATGAAATTAGGGAAATATTAAATTGAACTGATATCCTACTAAGTGTGTCCAGTGGGCAGTTACATAATAAATGACCACGATGCTACAGCAAACTGAAAGCCTGTTTGCGCCGTTTTCCATTAACTTTATACAGAATACAGGATTATGTTGGGTGCAAACAAGTATTTTCTTTAGTGTACAAGAGTCACAGAAGGGAAGAGTGTCTGGAAATGACGTCGTATGGAGTCGTGTAATCTGCAAAAGGCAGAGGTGGAGGTGGGGTTCTTGTATAGAGGGATGGGAGCGGCTGCAGGGGAGCTTCAGACGAAAGCAGATGGCGTGAGGGATGGCCATGCATGATGTGGGCGCTTCGGTCGGAAGAGAGAAAATGCCGAATAGAGATCTAGTCTAACGTTTGAGTTTCGTTATGACGAACTTTCATTGTCTAAAGGAATGATATGCAAAGTAAAATGATTAGTTAAGTAAAGAATATGTGAGAATGTGTTTTCTTTTGTTAAGAACAATGTGATTAACGCAGTCAGTTACGTTTTACAGTAGCCACAAATCTGCTTAATGTTACTGGTTTTATTGAATATTTAAAATATATATTTTGTATGTTGTAAGGATGTGTTTTTTGTTGCAAGAACGTCTTCCTTAAAATACGTAGGGGCTGATGAACTTTTTACTTCGGAAACAATAAAATATATCACTTTAACGTCGTTTAATTGGAACATCAAATTGTTCGTCAAATCACCACAAACTCATAAAATCAGAATCAATAACAGCCTTTTATTTCCCAATCAATACCTTTTTTCCATTTGTATTGAATTTTACATTATAAAATGAGTATGGTTGACCCGAAACATTAAAACATTTTATATTGCCATTAAAGACTTTTTACTGAATAGTAATGACATCATTGCTTTATAATTTTATTTTAATTAATCTCTTTGGCAGTGTTTGTTCTCAAGTATTCCTCAGGTGGTGTTGCGAATAATTGAGATGAAAGTAGAATATCCATAATAGAAATGACACAGTTACCCGTCCTTTCTGGACACAGTTGGGTGTGAATAAGGTCATTGGTGACCTTTATGTGTATCTCAAGGGTTCTCTACAACGGCGTTAGGGGTGCAGAATCTACAGTAGACAGCTTGAGTGAGTGAGTATTGATTTCGGACGCGACAAATAATTTTGTCCCGTAAATACGAATGACCCGGCATGTGTTGATGAAAAGTCAGATTCGACGTGAGACTCGCCCGATTGCGGAATTTTCCTCCTCCAATTGTTTTCCTCAAGTGCGGTACGACCCTAGCCAGATCAAGCTCTAAGCTCTTAATTTCTTTCCTTTCATGTGTGAATATGTAGAAAAAGCGAGTGTACTGGTGTGAAAGAGAAGGAAACAAAAATGAAGGGAACAGCGTTCTCTGTTTAGCAGGGTACTCCTCCAGCATTCGCGTGCCAATGCTTCAAGAAGTCACGGAGAAATACCAATTAGAACAGAGTTCTTGTCGGTCTTTAAAATGAAATTACTTGAATCAAAAATATTTCCACCATTGCTTAAACTCCTTTTACATCCAATACCTCAAAAAGTTTACACACGACATTAGACGACATTAGGTCCACTGCGGTATCGACTTGTAGTATCCAAACATCTGCCACCCCCACAGAGATCTGTAGCCGTCCGACCGCTTCGATCCTTTCGTGGGATTCCTGCGGCGAGACGGCAGATTCCCGCCACCGCCACCACCGCCGCCTCCGCCGTCGCTGCCTCCAACGGTCTCGACCGCGGCCCTAGGGATCGCGCAGAAACGACGGCGAGGCGGCGCACGCGGCGGAGGAGGAGGCGACTGTAGGGACCGCGTAATCGGCTTATCAACTGGAACCGCCAGCCGCCGGAAGTCGCTTGGCTGTAAGCAAAACTAAAGACGAAACTCGCGCGCTTTAACGCGCTAAGCGCTTTCGGATCAGGCCCGAACGCGCGCCTCGTGCGGAAAACTTCCCCGGAGGACAACTTCCTCACCCCTAGAATTCGATTGAAATAAATGTGACTACTAGGCGGAGATCTCGTAGTAAATCTGAAATAAGTGCTGTTTGTTTTGTATGTTTTGTTCCCGACTGTTTTGAGTTATAAAGGTTTAACTTGTGTGAGATGTAACTGCAGAATGGTGATGCTGTTGATTTATGTTAATTGTTCTGTTTTGTATACAATTCTCTTCTGAAGAAATTTGCTCTTACAGTTGCAAACTCGATCTCTCTTACCTTTGAATTATTAAATATATTTTGAAGTACATTTTCGTAATATTGTGATATAAAATATAATATCCCTTCAAGATTGCATCAAGAATTTGAGATACTCAACCTCTGATGAGTGATGAGGAATATATATATTTATTAGTTTTTTGTACACTATTTACGAATGACAAATGGTGTGACAGACACAGTTGTAATAGTAACTAAAAAGTTAATAAAGAACCAAAATTGAAATATGCATTTTACGTTGTAAATTATCCGTTTAGTTTCTGCTC
Organism: Acheta domesticus; assembly: GCA_031308135.1. Taxonomy (NCBI): domain Eukaryota; kingdom Metazoa; phylum Arthropoda; class Insecta; order Orthoptera; family Gryllidae; genus Acheta; species Acheta domesticus. The sequence continues at coordinate 124,661,514 of JAHLJT010002406.1, read as the reverse complement.
CCAACTCTCTATGGAAATGACAAAAACATGAATAAGTACTCATTGTGGCCACTCTATTTACCCAACATTGTGAAAAAATTCATTTTCCAACTTTCTGGCGAAACCGTAATATCGATGAAAGTATTAGCGACCTTACGCTATTACGTGGAAGCCAGTATCGACTTTTATGTTTCACAATTTACGTCTCACGCTAAAAGCTCATAAACGGCAAGAATAATTGTTCCGCTTTTTTAAGAAAGAGCTTCTCCCTTAAGGTGTGTCTATCTTCCTATTAATCAAAGTTTATGACTCAAATTTATTATCGTTACCTTTTCCGGTAGTCGGATCTCTTGAGCAATGCACACAGCAGCACCTCAAGAAAGAAATTTTTTATATTCACGATTTATTTGTGCATCGCGTTCCCACCTCATGGTGAAAGTAAGGCAAATAAGGCGTGATATACGACGCACTATCCGGAGTCGGAATACCTTCAAAGTGAATTTACGGCCGAAGCATAAGATTCCGGTCGGTTGAAGCATCGACGCCGCAGGGCACTTCAAACTTCCAACTTGTGGGTTCGAGACCCGAGGTCAGGGATTTACGAGAGCTCGTGGATGGGTCAGGCCGAGGAGATGGGGGCAAGGGGGTGAGAGGGATAACGCTGATGGTGATGGGTGGGGATGCCGTAATGAGCGGCCGCGCTTTTACTGCCCGCCGCATCCTTCCTGCACCTGATGAAGCCGGAGGACTTTCGTGAGTGATGTTATGAAGGAAGTAAACGTTATGGGATAAAAGAGTGAAATGTGCTAAAAGAGAGGTTCATTTACTTCGACCGTAGCGATAAGAGGGATTCGAAAAAGGTGATTGTGAAAGTGAAAGTGGGGAGGGTGGGATAAAAAGAGTTCATGAGTCAAGTTGGATATTTTCAGTGCCAGGTGAAGATATATTGCTGGTGAGAAAACTCTTCCGCTGCTAATCGGAATACACCTTTTCAATATTTTGCACAATTAATGTAGCAATGAGGGAAGTTAAGGAAACATTTTTGTCATTAAAATTGTTTGTTCAGAAGTGTGCTCGATATCTAAATACATTCTGAGAAGACAGAATTTTATAATACTATTCAACATGACAGTACCATTTCAGTATTATATTGCTTTAGATACGTTCCAAATATCGCCTTCTGCTGACAATATGGAACTCAATGTTTTACATACCATCTATTTAACGTACATATAAATGAATGTTTATTTCCGCAATGTTCATGTAAACTTTTTACGCCGTTCTCCTACCTGGTTTAATAGCAGTTGCTACCGTGCGGGGCAAAGGGAGGAGGCGGTGCCTTCAGGGATCCCTAGGGCGGGTCATGGACGGGCGTTGCCTGGGCGCCGCCGCCGCTGTCGGGCCGGGCGACGGACGTTATTAATTCAGGGCGCGCCTCGGACGCCCAGCGGGCCGAGGTGGGAAACGGGTGGGCTGTGTCGGTGACGACGGAGGCGGAGGCAGGGAAGCGACGGGAAGGAACGCCTGGGTGGGAGATATCGATGCCAGAGGAGGCGGTGGAGCAGACTGAAACGGCAGAAGAGACACAGGGGCGGCGGAGTGTGTGGAGAGGTCAGGGTACGGGCAATGGCAGTCAGTGAAGTTAAGGGCGCCAGAAGTCTCCTGAAGGGTTGGTTAGTGTAGTAAATGCAGGAGAAGCGGGAACAGAAAGGGTTTCGGGATCGGCGTGAGGAGTTGATATGGAGAGGGTAGCAAGGGGGAGGTGAGTGCGTGTACTAGCAGGGAGCAGGGAGGGATGGAAACGCCGGGGGACCTCTTGTTATACGGAAACTGTGGAGGTTGAGGCGTTGGCAGGAGAGGTTTGGGCGGCGAGGGCGGCACGGTGATGAGAGTAGCGGAGATGCTGGTGTCGGCAAAAGGGGAGTGGTCGGCAAGGGCAGCGTGGATGGCGCGAGAGGTGTGAGCGGAGCGTGTGGCGTGGCGGGGAGAGCATTGAGCGGTGAGAGCGGCATGGCCGACTGGGATGGCGTGGGCGGCGTGAGCGGCGAGGGTAGCGGGGACGGTGGACGGTGAGGACATTGGCTTCGTGGGTGGCGGGGTGGGTGGAATGGAGGGTGGAGTGGGACGAAGGCGGCATTGGTGGAATGGAGGGCGGGGGCGACGAGGAAAGAGGTGTGGCGGGGAAAGAGGTGTGGCGGTGGCTGAGGATGGGGTGGGGGCGGCGGGGGGCGTGATGGCGGGAGTGGGGGAAGGCGGGGTGGCGAGGGCAGCGGGGGTCGGGGAAGGCTGGAAGATGGTGGCCACTGTGTGGGGCGGCGGGTGGAAGATGGTGGCCACTGTGTGGGGCGGCGGGTGGAGGCAGAGGCTGGTGGGCAGAGTGTCGAGTGCTACAGAAGCGGCAGTGTGACCGTGATAGGGAGGTAACGGAGGACGGCGGGGCTGGGGATATATCGGAGCAGGGGGGAGGGGCAGCGCCCGTTTTACTGCGCGTTATCAACGCGAGTTGAATGCAAACGCGCCACTGGCTGTAGTTCGAACTTAGGGATTCCGAGCTAATTCCGAAGTTGAGCGCTCGGCGATGCAGGTAACATTTTTCTAGTTAGTTTTGATGGACGGCGCGGCGAAGAGAATACGTGATGAATAGCGTTATGGGAAATGTCTTACATCGCGATGCCATCAATCTGGAATTAAAGTTTTTTTGGTGCACGGAAATTATTCTATTTCGTGATGAGCAAATTTCACGCGCTTGATTTTTACGGGATAAAATATACATGAATGTTTTAGTATGCATTAAATAGTTTTCGAGGGAATTTGGATTTTCAAAACTTGCATATCCATTTTTTATGCAACATGTTACAGAATAAATATATAAAATAAACGAATTGAGTGTAAAGTATTGTATATTTTCTGGTCCTAAATGAACGCATTTTATTTATGTATATTGTAAATATTGTTCTAAAGCAACCAATAACTGGTAACTGGATCTGCTGATGCATATTCATATCATAATCACCATTCTTCTTGCATTACACCTCTTGACCAGCAGATCTCTGATCTATTACACTCAACTACAAGAAGTAGATCAAAATAAATATGATGTAAAATAATGAATGGGATGAAAGGAAATTTAATAAAAAAACTACAAAACCACAATAGAGAAAGAAAGTAACTACATGTGTGTGTTGAACATATCAGAACTACATCAAACATTCTCGCTCCAACAATTCGTTCTTTTTACAGATCAGATTTGACAGGATTTGTTGCACTTCTACGCGTCCGAAGATATTCCCTCATAGAGCCGGAGAAATAACAGGAAACGTTCTATCGTTCAACTTCCACCGAAAAGGAACCAGAGAGTCCCCCAGAGACAAAAGATGCTAACGAGAAAACTCTACACAGTCTCTTCGCCCTCATTCTGCCAACTTCCCGATCACAACGGCCGGCCCTGCGGCGACTGCTCTGAGAGACAGAGGGAGAGGGGGACAGAGAAAGAGAGAGAAAGAGAGAGAGGGAGGGTGGGAGGAGAGGAGGAGGCAGGCGCCCAGTGGTTGCAACTCATACGAAAACTGGCATCGACCCAGTTCTCTAGCGGCGGTGCAGCGCAGGGCCGTATTTGCTATGCAAAAGGTCCGGGCGGCGACCCCGGAAGATTCTAAGTCCTTGGTCGATCCGCGATCTCCGCGCGATAGCCCCAGGCACGCCTCGCTTTGCGGGTGTCGATGGACGCTTTGGCTGTCGAGAGCGGCGCTCAATAGCGGGCAGGTCGTGAGCACACGAGCGCGCAGACAGGTTCTTCGTGACACACAAATACATTTTTCTATAACGAGCATATCGAGCAACATGATCGTCTTAGTATTCTCAACACGATTTGACGTTAATTGTGTTGGATCAAAAGTGCACATGCAGTGCTTTTTGAATTCCTTATTGACACAGACAATGTAAGGCAAAATATAATTTATGCTGTAGTACTTATGAATTGTCTACAACATTATGATATATGATATTCTCCTTTCAAATAACTTGTGATTTTATTGAAACTTTAAAACGTTATGATTGTGTGAAATATGTTCATACAACATATTTTAGAATTCATTTATTTTACTGGAATGTATTGGAAAATTTCTCAATGTAATATAAAGCATTCATATTTCCTAGAACGTTGAAAATTATCCGAAGTCTACTATTGATCCGATATTGGATAAACGCCTTCAAACTAGTATTACAAAACGATTCGAAAACACTCGAACATATTATTGCAGTGCATGGTGATCAGGATAACGTGTCACGAGTACAGTCGGAGTGCAGCCAGCCGCGCGTCATCAACCAGGAGTGCAGTGGAGAGTGGCGTTGGAGATCACGGCGAGGTGAGGGCGCTGCAGGTCACAGTCTCGCTCCACCAAACGCCTCTCTATCACGTCCCACTCCACCCACTTCGCCTCACTTCCCTCTCCTCCACCCAACTCCGCTTCCCTCAGTCCTACTTGCCTCGTCCGCGGTTCATACTGACCCTCTCCACGATCCTCCGTCTCTTTCCACACCTCCGTACCCCGCCAAAATCTGCATCTAGCCTGGCTTCACCCGTTCCGTTCCGCTCCGTCTGCCCACTGCCCATTCTGGCTCGCCTCACTATAATACGCTCTCCTCACCGTTCCCGCCCGTTCCTCCCAGCCATACCCCGCCCCACTCCCCCCTCAATCTCCACCGTGCTACATCTCCGCACGGCATTCCCTGCGTCGCTGCTCCTTTCTATCCCCCATTCCCACCGATCCCGTTCCGCCCTGCTCAGTCTCGCACGTCTCATACCAACAAGCCTCCCCCCCTCTTTGCTCCATCCCGCTGCGGGCCAACGGAGCCACGCACCACTCCGCCGGGCGCTGCGCTCTTGCGGCGAGGGCACGGAACGCGCGCCAAACTGACGAATCATTTGCGGGCAGGCGGGGGCGGTGGGCGATTGGAGCGCGCGCGCGCGCGCGCGGGCTGACGCAACACGCCAGGACAAAGGGCGAGAGCGTTGCGCGACGCTGAGGGCGGCGGCGGCGTCGAGGACCTCGCGAGCGGGCGCGGGTCGCCGCGTGACCCCTGCGGAGCGCCGCGATTGCGCGGAAGAGCGCCCGCACCACTGCCGCGTCTGGCGCAAGGAGCCCGCCCCCCGCCCGGCGTGGTGTAGCTCGGAGCCGGCATTGCCGAGGACTCTGCACTGAACCTGACCGGGAGGTCCTAGAGTTCGGGTCAAGACGATGGCGGAGATTCGATACTAGCTGGATAGCTAGGTTGAATTCAGTCGCTGCCTGGAGGAGAATTCTAGCAGCCTGCTGCTCTGATTGCTAGTTTTCCATGGTTTCTGAGATCAAAATCAGGATAATGCCCGAGCAGTATCCTAACAAATGGGACACAGACTGCAATGCGATATTTCCTTCCATTCCTCGTCCTATCCTCACCCGTTACGTTTACACTTACATGCACTATACTACCAAACATGCCGAGTGACAAGTCGGGAAGCTTCGAGTTTGTCCCGGTCAGGGTGGTTTCTTTCCGGGTGAGAGATCTGGAGATTGGGAGGAAATTCCACACAAACCAATTTTATGACACCTCCACCTGGCGGTATATACATTCACTACAGTAACGGGACTAATGGCCGTAGCAGTTGACGTATCCGGAAATATCAAATAATAAATCAATCAATTCCGCCCCTATTCACTATCCCCTTCCTCTCCCCAACTCCATCCTATCCCCCAGTCTTTCCCTCTCCCTCGTTCCACCCTCTCCCATTCTATTCACCCTTCTGCTCCCTATAAAATAGTCTTCGCTGTCTTCTGACCTGAATGTCTTTCCTTCGGCTTTGACGACGTTTTGCCCCGTGATGTGGTCATGGGTCACTTGATATGGAAAGAAGAGTGTGTTGCGAGTACGGTGAAGTAAGAGTTGATGTACGCTCAATGCAATTGTGAGTGCAGTTGCCTCAAGGAAGTGACAATACCGCTTACGGTAACGCGGCAGAAGCAGCACTCTGATGTCGTTGTGAAATGGAGTGCCAGTTTTGATTTTGTTTGGGGATCTGGGATAAAAGTGTTTGATTCCTAAATTTATTTAATTTCTGACAATTACTCGCCAGTTTGTGCACATGCTCATTCGTGTTGAATCTCCCTAATTATGAGTTATATTTTTATATGGTGAATTTACGTTTTTGTCTAGTTTGATACAAATAATTTATTGTTTCCGGATTCTAATTAAAAATTATCTCTCAGAAACCATATTGTAACATCAGTTCTTAAGAATAATGCTCACTAATTGCCGTTTAATAACTCGAAGGAAATGAAATTTTGATAATGTCCATTAAGGAAATTATTTAGAATTTTATTATTGTATATAACAAAATAGGTTCTCTAGATTTTAATTTATATTATGATCACCTGAAGATTAAATACGTAATCATCATACTCACCTAGTGCTGAAAGTTTATTTTTGCCTCGTAATATTTCTTAGTAGTCAATAAAGCTAATGTACTGTTCGCTAGTTTTTCATTTCCCCGAGTACGTTGTATATTAACCGATTGCGTTGGGAATCCGTCACCTTTAATCATTCACACTTTATTATTGTATTAAGGCTGTGCATCAATTTGGTAAATTAAATAGGACGTAGAACTGTATTAATGTTCAAAGAATTTTGATGAAGTTGTATCTAGAGAAAGCCATGTTAAGACAGTGAAATGTTGAAAGGAAATATCACTCTATGTTTGCGAAATCATACTGCATAGTTACACATTCTTTATCAGTTTCATTAATTTTGAAGTATATTCTTTCGAAATGAGATCGCTCTCTTATCACACTTTTGCATCCGACAGCAAAAAGTGGATTCACGAAGTTAAAGAAACGCGTGCTTCAAAGAACTATTGACCTCATGCAGAATGATGCCGGCAGGGTAGGACGTCACGCCTCTGACAAAGAAATATATCCACGTCGAGAACACTTAGCGTCACCCCGTGACGAGGTCGAAGGGGACTCCATGGGTCAAAGGCTGAACAGCCCTGCACGTCCGCAACAATTTCGACAGGGCCCTACCTTCTGTTAATTACAGAAATTGCTGCTTCACTGGCGCACTTCTGGTTGCAGTCAGGCATAGTACCGCCTTCACCGGAGTGATTTATGCACTGAGCAGAACCTTCTGAGCTCGTCGTGTAGCATTCAAGCGATCTCTAGATTTTTGCTGAGTGGTGATCAATGGAAGTAGCAATCAGGCTTCCTGGAGGGCAAAGATAATCGAAAAGTGACTGCAGAAATGTGTGCGAAATAAAGAATTTCTTGTGCTCCATTTTACTAAGTCTGCTGGCGTCGCTCCCGTCTCGCGGTTTTTAGAACTCTCTTGTCGTTACCTTAAATTTTATGAAAATGGAAGGTACGACAGCACGATTTCGTGGGGTAAAACCCATAAAGTAAAACTGCGGAGTCACGCTTTCTAAACGTGAATTTTTAAATTCGTCTAATATCCATCAGAGAGAGTGATTAATTCCTCTTACATTTCTTGTTTGCGATGCGTTAATATTTTTTACAAGAAATTGTTGGAACAAAGAAACAATAAGAAAGAGGAAGACAAATGCAACTGAAGCTTCCATAAATCTCATTAGTTAACATTCTCAGGGCAAAAAACATGTATGATCATACGAAGCGAGTTTAATGCTTCATCATTATTCATGCATCTTTGATAAAAACGTATCAAGGCATGGATTAATCCAGCATATAAATCTTCTTAAGATACATAATAAGCACATAAAGAGAACTGAATGAAAACAAACATCAACTGCCGTAAATGGTGATAACGTTTAAGCTTTTAGCAAGAATCTATTGTTTTAAAGATTTAAAAAAGATTCTCCTTGCATATATATGTTCATATATTGTTTTGATAAAATTCAATACAAAATGTTTACTGATGTTTAATTCGTTGAACATAGGATGATTGGATCTGAGCTTGTTATGTATAATTTATGTATATTTTTTATATTTCAAACTTATCAAAGAATAAACGACAACTATTTTCAAAATTTTAAGAAGCAGTATAGCAGACCACGTATAGCAGACCACGTTAAGTTCTTCAGGAAATAAATTAAATGTTTCGTAACTCTCCAGACCTACTGTCCATAGTCCATTTACGCAAAGCGAGTTTCATTTTCAACATCTTTTGTATTCTCGCACGTAAGAAGGGTCATATTCTATAGTGCGTACTGTTGTATACATAATTCGTCAGGAAATGGAGTCCCAATGCAAATCCTGGAGATAGCGAGCGGGCTGGGATGGCTGAGAGCGGCAGGAGATGGAGGGGGAGGAGTCTCGAGGAGGTGAAAGGAGCGCGACCAGCGATTATTCCAGAGTGTGCAGAAAGGAGTCCCTGACGGGGGGCGAACAACAGAGGGCTGCGTGGCGGAAGCAGCCTGACGGCGCGAAAGATATACGCGGTGGCGTGCGGCGCCCGCGCCTCGCCCGGCCCCGCCGCGCGCGTTTAGCATATTAAGGCCCGGCCCGCCCCGCGGCATCCGACTGCGTCCCACGTCCGCCCTCACGCCCCGCCCCACCCTGCCCCATCCCTTCCCGCCCCGCCCACTCCCTCGCCAATCCCTGCCCACCACTTGGCCCACCTGGCCTACCCCATCCACCCCTTCTTCCACGCCCAACTCCCTCTTCGGCCACCCCTTGCTCTGTCTACATCGCCCTACCCTCTCAGCCCGCCCACCGCACCCACCCCGGCCACCCTCCCCGGCCCGTCTCACCCCGGCGCTGTTTCTTCTCGCTCAACTTAGTCGCAGGTTGCTGCCGTTTCCAAAAATGTGTTAGGAATGATGTACATTTGCGAGTTTATTAGTTTTGAGGAATAATTTCACTTGCTGTAGGTTTTTATTTATTGTTTTCCTTGTGAATAAAGGAAAACGGAATAAACGTGTTATAAATTTCTGTCGAAATCTTTTTTCTACTTCTATTTCTTTATACTTTGTAATAAATGCATAATACTTAATAAACATTAACTGATGTCTCATTTAATCACCATATTTTTTTAAAAAATGCTATCGTCTTTGCACTTATTTGTGTTCTTTAGTTTTCCCTGCAATGACTTCATAATTACTATACCTAACTCCTCACTTACTGTCTGTTTTGAAGATTTTCCATAAATTTAGCGTCAATTTTTAAACTGAATATACCCCATATATACATCATATCATTCTTCTTCATTAGTCATCGTAATCATTCATTAAATTCTTTTGTATCTATGATCCACTAATAATAGAAGTTTCAGACTATCAAATCTAAATTCTACCTTTCCGAATTCCTGATCTTCAATATGTTGTGACATCTGTTTTCAGCTCAGGTTATTCAGAATCCTTCATTCCATGATCAATACTTTATTCAAAACACAACACACAGTCCATAATTGTTCAATCCTCTTAACATAAACTTAACACATCTCGTCTCCGATTTGACCTCCACCGACTTCAATAGAAATTGTGTTTTTCTCGTAACCCAAACCCTCTTGCCAACTCTTTCTTCATTTCGCCCGACCACGCCCTTCTCTGTATGCACCTGGTTACACAAGGCTATCCCACGGAACTCATCGCCAAGATTCCAATGCTTTCGCCTCTAAGACACACCCATCTCTCGTTAAGAATTGCAAACTTGAACTATTTAAAAGTATTTTGAGAAATTCACTAATTTAGACCAAAGTCCAAAAAATCCACCTATAAGACCATAAGTCCTATAAAATCCACCATATACAATTATTTTTGCATCGACAGTCAAGAATATGCATTAGATATAAGGAAAAACAACACAATTATTTTCATAATAAATGGAATGCAGTGTAATTGAGACAGTATTACGTGCATATCGTGCCCAAAGCATTAAACGTACGTAGGTATCAAACCTAAAGCATTAAACGCTTTAGAGGTCTTGCTTATTGAAGGCAAATCACTAAACAAAACCATATTAATTGATAAAGAAAATTCTAAGGCAATGCCATGAAAATATTATTAAAACAATACTCCTATCATCTCACAAATGAAGACAAATGAAGAAGTGAATTCTTTACCTCTCATATAAAAAAAATATCTATGTGAAATAAAGAGAGTTCTAAATACTCGAAATCGCCTAATTACTAATGAGACAGAGAGGTCATCAAAATCATTAATAGAATATCTTTAATTTGTGGATCATTTAAAAAGTATAACTTATAAAGCCTAATTATATGCTTGTTAGAATAACTTCATCTGTAAGATTTTGGTAGGAGAGTAATGTTCAAACAGCGACTACAACTCTTTCGTATACCTTAGTTAACCATAACGATGCAATAAATTTAAAATCTTCGCAAATATAAAGATGTAACGAATGGAAGGCAGGAATGAGAGACTGAAGAGAATAAAGAGTAAAAGGAAGTGGAAATGGAGAGAAAATATAAAGTAAAAAGGAGAAATAAGGGAAACAAAAATAGAATAAAATGTACTACCATATGTTGTTCTTTGGAACATATGCACATTGAGGGAATTAACAAAATAAAATGTTGGTTTGAAAACTCAATCGTTTGTTAGAATCGAGTTTCTAAGAGAACGGAGCATGCCTTCGCTCCGTCTGCATCCCTGCGCCACGCGTCTACTCCTCCATCTTGGAAGTCGCCGCTCCTCCACCGTCAGCGCCGGCGCCGGCGCCTCCTTCAGGGCCTCCGTCATAAATCAACGCAACTCGCGTCCGGTGCGTGCCATCATAGTGCGTGCGTGCGTAATCGCCTGGCACGCACTGCGTGAGACCATCATTCATTATTCATAACGATAACGGAGGCGGCGGAGGCGGAGGGGGCGGCGACGGCGGCGTCGGACTCTTGAGACACCGCCGCCGCCATCGCCTCGGTGCACTGCCCCGCCTCCCAAACTCGCGCCGCCTCTGAGAAGCCCATTAAAGGAAATTACGCCTGTAATTCACTTAGCTGCGAGTGTAAATTAGCAGGCGCTTTAAAATAGACCAACCGCCTCGGGGTCGAGTTGTGGCTCCCTGCTGAATGGAAACCAGAAACATGTGAAATAGTAGTTTGTGTGGAAATTAGTTTCTGGGTTACCTGGGCTCGAGAAACGGCGTGTGGCCACGCGTTCCGCTTAGGAATATTGTTTGGAATACTTAGGAATGATTGCTCTGGCTTTGTTGAGTGTGCTCCACACTGAGGTCCCTATGGATTGGAAAAGGCGCTACTGTTTCTTGGGTTCGCGGATTCAACCGCTGCTGTGGAAGATGGATATCCAAAGGGCGTGAAATTCTTTGTGTGTTATGTGTGTGACATGTAACACTGTCTTGACCGATGTCCGACAAAAGTTAAATCCGTCCGATAACATTCCGACCTATCAATACCCTACGTTTTACCGACTCGATAATAGTTGCTGAGACTTAGTAGTACTTGCAGTAACCGATACACTAGCGGAGACCGACATCTGGTGAGGAACGTGAGAGCCCAGTTGTAGGCGTTAAAAGTAAGACTCTCAGGAGATCCCGCCTTGCTTGAAAGATCCTGTAGATCAGCGCTGATGGTAAGGTTAAATAGAAGCCTGGTTCGAGAAAAGGGTAAGGAAAACAACCAATCAGCTTGCCCCGAAAATATATAATATATTCCTGTCCCGGTAGCTCAACAGCGAAACTATCTTTCTAAACTTTAATTTTTTTTTCATGTTCAAGATGAAATTATTCACATTTTGTAGAAGTTTCATCTTTGTTATCTGTAAAATTTTCACATAAGGAAATACAATATTAATAATATGCGTCTTTCTAAGACTAAAAAATATATTTTCAAATTAAGGAATAGCATTGAGTTATAATGCAATACAACGATAAGTTTTCGTATTATTGTATTTTTTACTTACAGCACTTGAACATGTTCTTCAACGAATATTCCTTGGCTTTAAAACAATAAATAAAATAATGACCATTCAAATCTCAACATTTTTAACTAGACAGTAGAAAAGCCCTTGTAAAATCTTCCCCCTCTTAATTTTCTAAGTGTGAAAAAGTGAGAATCCACAATTGGATGAACTTATAAAATTTGTGGGAAGTGTTCTTTGGTCTAAAATGTAGAGAAAACTCCTCTTCTCCAGTTGCCCTTATTTTATTTCCCAATGGAAGCATATAAATTTAGAGTACGTTTCTGGGAAACAACTTGCATGCATGAGCCATAAAACGCGAATTGCTCGTCAAAATAAGCCCATAAAGTGCAGAGGCAGCTCATTAAAACTTGTTAAGAACACTTACGATGCTCAAAGTAAGGATGCGGGACGAGCAGAAATCTGAGTGTTCCGGTTTCTCGGAGAAATGTACTTTACGCCACCGACGAGGGGCGGGCAGGGCGAGTTCGAGAGCTTTCTACGAACGGCCAGCACCAGCGTCAAGTGGCCTTCGGGGACGTAGTGATATACTGTGAAAGGAAGCCTCTCTTAAATTAAAAGAAATCCCTTTGGAATCACAGCAAAGTCTCTAGCTATCCTGTTGGATAGACGTACGTTGCCTAAGAAACAGACTCCCATTCCATATTTTCCTTCAGTATCTCTCTGGCATTAGATAAGGTAAGAACATTTCTAGCAATTACCTGTCCCACCCATCGTATATTATTTTTAATCCTGTTATTGCTCTAACATAATTCCCTCGCAATAACCTTGGTTGAAGGTACAACACATGTAATCACTATCAGGGAGGTAACAAACAGTTACCCCCTTCACAACTTTCTGATGCAAAGTTGCTCGGCCAATCAACTGAAGAGCCTCACGGCTGAACGTTGTACTGTCTTTAAATGTAAAATAAAATTAATTAAAAAAAGACGTACGTTGCAAACTCTCGCCTGTCGTTCTTCTAAAGGAGCCTTCAATACATTTGAAAATTATTAATTTAATAATGCTTTCCATTGGAAATTTGAAAGTAGAGTGACTTGAAGGTATTTGTCAATTATGATTTGAGGCATCCAAGTGAGGGAGGGAGCTAACCCACAAAATTCAAAACATCGATTTATAGACATTTTCATTGTGTTTGTAATAAAACACGATCATAAATCGATATTTTGAATTTTTGTGGGTTTGCTCCCTTTGACGCCTCATACGTCTTTACCGTAGGGTTGTGTTGATTGAAATGAACTTTACATGAATCGTAAAAGCGTGTACTTACAAAGTGTATTTGCGATGATGAAGTTTATTTTTTGAGAGTGAATAAAATTGTGATCCGTTATCTGTGTTGTTTATTTCAGAGGAGCAAAGATGTGCGTTGAATTTTAGTTGGAATCGAGTACTCTCATTATCAATAGAACTCCTAGGACCTGATAACGAAAAAGTATTAAATTTCGAATCATTCTGCTAAATTGAATTAACCAACTAACACAAAGTTAATCGAATAAGGTTTTTTTTTTCATATGGAAACAAATAACTACCACTGGTTACTGTTCAAATTATGTTCACAAGTTTCATCCTTGATATTACTTTTACGCTGGTTGCCACTCTGTAAATGATCGTAGAAGTCTACATTCAACCAAAGATTTGTCATAGAAATAAAAATAACACGCTTTCGATCCAGCGGCCAACACTTGGAAGACCTACGTTCCACGTGCATCAACTTCTCGTAAATTGCCGCTTATCCCAGATGGCTTTCGGTTTCACCTGGTGGACTGCAGTTCGTGTGAAAGCTTTCGTGAACACGACGAATCAACGGTCACGAAACGCGGTCCAGATCTCTCCGTCCCGCACGCCCAGCCGGAGATCGCTTCGCAGCCATGAACGCGGGAGGGATAGTGACCTGGCGGCTAGTGGCTGTGGGAGGATCCGAGTCCCAAGGCGGAGCGATCATTCTCATCAAAGACAGCGCGACGCGGAGGTAATGATCGCCCGGTCACTTCGCAGCCAGGTGTGGGCCACATGGCGCCGGTGGCGATGGCGGTGGAGGAGGGGGTGGGGTTAGCGATGGGAGGACCTGGTAGCAACGAGCGCTTCTCTCCTTTATTGTATTTGCACAACCTTTCAAACGCTATACATGTCGCTGAAGTATGTTCCTACTATTAACCATTGTGGTCGATTATGGCGATAACAAATCAATAGTAAAAGATCTTATTGTTGCTATTCGTAATATCAAAATAAACTTTATACATTTTTCACTGTTCAATTGTTTTGTTTGCTAGAGATATTTATAACAATTTGGGAACACTCTCCAGTGTCGGACATACTGCAGAAAATGCTTAGTATTAATTATCGTGGTCGATATTTGGGATAAACATCAGTTGTACAAGATCTTCTTGTTCTTGCTATTCGTAATAGCATTGTATGCTTCATACCTATTTTTCAGTTCAATTATTTTGTTTGCTATGATCCATTTAGATCTTTTTAACTCGTAATTTCTGTAGGGTGCTAATTTCAGGAATGTTCGCGACAACATTGAATATGATTTAATTCTACGCCAATAACAAACTTGCTTCGTTTGTGAATGTGTTGCCAAGAAATTTTAGATGGAATTGATGATTGATCTGAATTCATTAATAGAGAATGTGTTTGTATGGAGACACTGAAAACGAAAGGGAGTGTTCATGATGCAATAGCCAGTGACAATGGTAGTGATGTTGGTAGGGCGGAGAATTGCAAGAACTGTGTGACAATACGAAAATTTATGCACGATTTATGACAATATAGAGGATTGTTTGGAAATGTATGTTTGTTTGACTGACGGATGTTGTGGAAACTGTAATTATATGATGAACATGGAAGTGTTAGTACTCGTACAATAGCTATATTATCTTTTATGTCAATAAATCGATATTGTCTTCTGGTCATTAGGTGAAGTATTATGTGCAACTTGAGAAAGGGAAGGTGGCTGCAGACACATTTGAGGAAGGAAGCGAGCGATATGTCGCAACGACGTTGTAGCAGAGGCGGAAGGTGTAATGAGCCCGCACCTAAGGCAGCGACTCGTGGTATCTTCACACCTCCAAACAGCCAAATTACAGGGCTGGACGGGCCACCCAACTCGCTTTCTCGTGTAATTGAATCAAAAGAACTTTCCAGACAAGCGTTTTAAATAATAATAAGAAGCGTCTACTTAAATCAGGTAATGAAGGAGTCCTGTCCAAGAAGAAGCTTCTCTGACAAGAAGTGTTCACGGCCGTTGGGCAGACTCTCTTTAAGGTCAGATTAAATTCCAGTTAGCCGTTGCGCCACAAACGAATACCGATCACAGTTCTTTCCAGTCCCGAGGATTTCAAGAAGACGAAACTTTCTTTGCCCGAACACTCACAGCACTCACTTTAGCCGCTCCTAGGTCATTCATTAAAGAAAAATTAAATTGTTACGTCACAGTAAAACGAAAGCAGGCTAACAAGCACGGTTGTTCTTTTACTATATGCGAAGCATCAAATCACACAGTACATGGGTGTACCTACTCATTGAATGAAGAAAGTATTCAATTATCACATGATCTGCAGTCCTCCCGGAAGTGCTTATTTGAATCAGTGATTAGTTATTGATTGAATAAAGGATAAGAGGCGCTTGTAAATTACTAAGTTGATGTTTACCCACTGATACAACTGAGAGAGCTAATGCATTCGGGACGTTGCATAAATTATGTTAGAATCATTATTCACAAATGTTCACAGTGTGTTTAGTCAGATTTTTCATTTTCCTTTTCTTTCTGTCTTTTGTTCCCCCATTGAGGCAATCGTCTTACATAAAGATGTGTCAAATGTTTAAGTTACTGAACACTTTTGTCTTAATTTAGTATATATATATATTGCCCAACAATAGAAGTTTGATATTTTGAAAAGAGAGAAGACAATATATCTAATATGCATCAGAAATAATAATTATATTCTTTACATTAATAGATTTATTACATGATAATTCTGCAAAATAATTTGAAGTTTGAAGCATTTGTAAAACAATATAATGGTTCTTTTTAATGAAATAAGGAGAAAAAATTATATTAATGTTTACTACATTTCATTATAAAATTTCGAGCAATTTTACTTCCACCTAAGAACTGACATTCAAGACATCATTTAACTAACAATTGGGCTTATCAGTTACCTTAATTACTCGCAACAGCAGACAATTACCTAAACAACAGCCTAAAATTAAGAACCTAAACATAAACGCAAGCAGACTATCTGGGTTCACGCATAAAAGATGGCCGCAAAGAAATTCATAGTCTCCGCGGCGACAGATTTACGGCGTGACGACCCGGGCGGTCGAGTTTATTAAAGCGCGGAGCATAAAGTCGGCGGCTGGCGACACCGCGTATTTGCATCGTAAGAGCATGCGGCGCAAAGGTCGAGGGATGCATGCCGCGAGGGGCCCTGCGTCTTATTGGATGCAGACATCGCTTGCCCTTCGCGCCCCCTTAGGCTCGCGATGCCAAGAAGATGAATAATAATAATAATAATAATAATAGAATTCAGAAGAACTCTGTAAAAACTTGTATAATATTTGCATTTTTTAGATAAGTAGGAGATTTCTGGAATCGGAGGGTAAGTAATAGTTGTAATTGGGGCGCAAGTGCCAATCTCAGAAGTTTGATGAAACATCACTACACTCTAATATTTAATATGAATTTAGCTTGCCAACAGCAAGAGCTCATGTTCTACCACGCACCTGTAGGAATCCGTAGAGAGCAGTTCTTCTATAATTAATTCAGTTAAATTTCATCTGTTATTAGTTATCAAATTTGGTAAGCCGCGAGTAGTAAGAATAACCAAACCAATAAAACAAATAAAGATAAATAGGAGGCGAAGTGTCAGTACAAAAATAACAGAAGTAAGAACATGCTTGACTACCTCTGACAGAAATGCCCTGTTGAATGCAACTGAGAATCAGTGCTAGAATTACGGTACATACACGTCTCTCAGAAAGCTCTTTCAATGAAGCTCCATTGAGAAAGTGCTGAGTAAATCAGCAGTAATAATAATACCATCTCTATCCGTCCCCACGTGTACTTAAGAAGGCCTTGAACACCTTCATTGCTGGGTTTATCCTTATTCCTAAGAGCTTTGTACCAAATCCGGGATTGCAAATCACCGTTTGCATTGCTCATATTTTCTTCGCCTCTTGCTTGCATGCCCGCTCACGTACAGGCATGGTCGTCGCTCCTATGCCCCCTCACGTATTCATTTCTCGGTGCATAGGTAATCGCATTTCCTAGAGCTGGCTCAAGCGAAGACCGCCCGCCGCGACGCAAGATGCATGCGGCCGGCCGACAGAGCGCAGCGCCTCCGCAGGTCGCCGGCGGCAGCGACCCTCTTTTGCGAGTTTTGGCACGCGCGGCGTATCGCTAAACGTTTACGTGCAGGAATTTCGCTTCTGACGCTCTTTTGTGCGAGCGAGCCTGCGCGTACGTCCGTTGCCTCCCCTTCGATACTCGCCGCTCCCCGCATGCTGCCCGCCGCTCCCTGCCGCTCCCCGCCACTTCTTGCCCCCGCGGACTGCACCCCTCCCCGCCGCTGCCAACCCGCTGATTCTCACGTTCCCGCAGGACCCGCCAGTCACGATAATCCACCACTTACACTAATACGTCAATACCGCCCGGACCCGTCGCCCCTCCATCTGAGACGCCTCATATGTTGCCGCCAGCGTCCCCCGACCCCGCCGCCGCCACTTCACTGACTCACGTTTAGGCCCCGCCAACCACACAGACCCGGCTGAACCACACAGAATACTCACCGGCTACCCGCGTCTATCACCAACCAAATCGCTCCAAAATGCCGTCACTCCTGACGTCATCACTACCGCTCCCATTTCCCTATCACACCCTCTCTCCATCTTTGGTGACCTCACAAACCCCGACACCACCCCTCAGCTATCTGGACCGTCGCCGACTCAACCATCACTGTCGCCGCCTCCACTCCGTTACCCTAGTCGCTATCTTTCTCCATCTTCTTCCCATCTTACCCACGTCCCCCAACTCATCCGATCTGCATCCTTCTTTCATTCCCATTCCCTTCTTGTCTTCAGCCATCTCTCTCTCTCTCGCTCTCTCTCTCGCATTCTCGCCTCCATCTCCTCTCCTGTCCCCACATTCATTTTGTTCTCCTCCCTCAACTCCGCCGCCTTTGTGTCTTCGTGCCCGCCCCCGCATCACCCCAGGCTCCCACCCGCGTCCGCACCCCCATCAATCGCCGCTTCGCGGAAATGGGCTACGTGGAAGGCAGCCAGTCGCCGGCGGCACTTCCGCTGGGATTCGATCCGAGAGCATCGGGAAAGAAACATTGGAACGTAAAGAAGAAATGGAAAGAAGGAAGAGGAGGAGATCGTTGTCGATTTGGGACTGTTTCGGCGCTTCGAGTTTATGTAGCTTTTGTGTTAGTATGTAGAGATAGGTCCTGGCTCTCCGAAGACTTCCAGGAATCCAAAGCGTTTTGCATTGTTAATTGGGCCTGCCTGTAGTTCCCCTGGGAAGGAACACAGCATGTTGCCGAGATGGAAGATACGATGGAAGTTTTTTGAATTACGGTTACAGAAATTTTCCAATTGTGAATGTTACACCCAATTGTTTTCGGCTGACTAATTAGAGTGAACTGAAATTGTGAGTTCATCCTAACTTGATGATTGTAGTAAATGTTAAAAGGAATGAAGAAAATATTTACTCTGCAACCTCTCGCTGTCAGATTGTAGAGTAAAATGTTTTGCTTTCTCAACCATCAGCAATTACATTGAAAGGCACCCCAACCTTCACTTGATTAACAGGAACGGGAAGCGAGGAAGATTACAAATTTAAAATGGCGCAGGAAGAAACATGTTTGGCTAATTATAGATCCCAGGAAAGATAATTTCAGTCCAGTGATCTCATATATACATAAATGAAATTGCTAAAACATGTAATTACCCTTATTTTCCTATTGCTATAATTGAGTATAATTTATTTCTTCCAATAAAGTGAATATCGTTGCGAAAAACACTGAATCATTCAAGTTGTGGGATCCATTTATTGGTTTTTAAATTAATATAATTTCAATGGGCAGTGTAAATAAATGGATTATGCAAACTAAAGTAAATAATCACGACTATTATCGTTCATTAAATTTCACTTTGTATCACTAGTGAAGAATGTTTTGTAATAATATAAGAAGATATTTTAAGCGATATAGCTGGCGTTTTTAATAACGGAAAGTAACATTTAATTTATCCACCGCACATATTAGTAGTATTTGCTAATAAAAACATGCCATTTTGAAAATGTTTGGAGACAATACCAAACGATTAAATACAAACGACTATTCCTACATGCATAATATACTATCTATCTATCTATCTATCTATCTATCTATATATATATATATATATATATATATATATATATATATATATATATATATAATGTGTAGGTATTCTCTTGGAGAAAAAATGAATTAAAATAAAAATATTGCTTGCCAAAAAAGTATTATTAGCGGCATAATATTAAGCTGATTTATTTTTCACATTACACTTTTTTAGACTGAAAGTTAGTGTAGAAATAAAGTTGTGTGAATGCCAATTTGGAGTCATTTAAATTCCTTTCTTGGATTCAAAAACTATGTGGTATTTATTTAATTACATCCACAATCGTAGCATTTCATTTTCGACAACCGTCTCCGAACAACACAATCTTATGAATTGAGAACCTCTTCAAGTTACGATCTACCTACCTAAAACGCACTCTCGAGACAACTGCTATCGCCTTCCCACGTGCTTCGCATAGTGTAGGCGCTGAGAACACGTCCGTTGGTGTTCGCCGCCCCATTAACATCGCTGGCGCGCGGAGTTCATGGCATTCTCAGCGGCCTCGGGCAAAGCATTTCGGGTTAAAGGTTTACGTTCCAGACGTCATTCCCTAGTCGCCAACGCCTCCATTATGCATTCGCACGCTGTATGCGGCTTCTTTTATTGAAAGAGGATTCGATGGAACTGAATGGGCGGCATGGGTGGCCTTGATTGCTTGGGAATAACCGACCCTACGGGATAACGATGTTCCCAAACTCCGAAGCAACAGAACCATATTTGACAGATAGTTTCCTGAATTATTAATTATTTAATTATTTTTTGTTAACAATTTTTAAGTTTCAATGTCTTTTAGCGATTAGCTAAATAATGTTTCTTGATTTTAGACAACAATAGAGATGTTTTATTACACCTTGTAAGCAGTAAAGATATTTTTAATATATACAAAATAAAAGGATAATTTTCATAAAGTGAAAACACATTCCGAAAGATCTTAATTTTGTGTTTGAGTTTTTTCAAGAAGTCTGTTGTTTCTGCCCTTTGTAAAAGTGTTGTTGATTACAAGAAGTGAAATTAATTGTTATTACTATTATTATTATTATTATTTCTTACAAACCAAAATATATTGGTCTTCTGATTCAGTACTTTCTGTATATTTATAAACTATTATTTTCATTAATATATTTACTGAAAAGTAGTATTAAGAAGTTTTAAAAAAGTTAGAAATATTGAACATTAATAACGATGCAACACATGACAACATATTCCTTAAAACTCTTTTTATTCAGAATTCGACCTACGTTCACCACGATTGCTTGTAGTACAATTGGCAATCCTTTTGTAGAACCAGCATTATTGAGAGCGGATTATTAGACCCTTCCATTCCATTTCTCGCAGAATCACTTTACTTATGGAATTTATTCATACCTACTTGTCGTTTTGAAAATAAACTACAATTAATTGCCATTGCATGCGCCCACTACGGAGTTTTCAGCATCAGGCATTGTTCGTCTACTTCAACTGAATTTTGATTGTTTCCATGAAAGAATATTTCAGGTGTCCTTTCTTTTGCGAAATTTTCTGTACTAAAATTTTGCTTTCTTTCTTATTTGCCTATTTCAGTAGTTCTCGTTTAACACGCCACTTATTTTCGATTTATATTTCATCTCAAAAAATTCATAGATTGTTCGTGAGAGATTTTTTTCTTCTTTTCCTCTTTGACGGTCACTACGAGGAGTGGTAATAGAGATAAACGCAACATACAGCTCAGGCACTATCGTATGGCGTCGAGAGGGGACTGCTAGCTATTCATCATATAAATGAAAACAACAAATAAATTAAGAAATCAAATGTAAAAATTATAAATATCTGTGCATAATATCAGCAAATCAAATATGTAAATCAACATTATAACAGCAAAATATATAAAGAGATAGGTTTTGTGCATTTGATATTTCGACTTTCTTTATTTGTTTGTGTACTTTTTTTCCATTCCCATTCTCGCGGCCATCGATCCCTTCGGAGTCAGTGTGCGGCGCGGGCCGCTTTTATTGCGCTCGTAACTCGGCGCGGGGTCCTCGCTTCATGACCCGCCGCCTGGCGGGGCCTCCCTCGGGCACCCCGTCACTCTCGCGGGCCGCCCCCGCGCCCGCTCGCCTCTCGCCAGCGGCCGGCGGCCAGGTCGCGGGGTCGAGCCCCGCGCCGCCCAGCCAAGAGGTCGCGCCCCCGCCGGGAGCGCGGCCTCCGATGCAATCGATGGCCATTCCGCCCGCGTGGCTCTCGGGCTAACGACTGGCCAACGCGCGCTGCTTCTCTGGAGGTTCTCTGGCTTGTTTTTGCATAAATACGATTCTTCGTTGATAATTCCCATCTTGCGTTTGATAATTGTTATTACTGAAGTTTAATGAAAAAATATGAAATTTGATAATTCTCCGGTTACCGTTTATTGAGTGATTAATTACTAGTGATTCCGGACGCGTCAACGGCCAAGGTTATTAATCCCGTAAGTGTAAGGCGTCCTTCTTTCCGTCGGGATGTCCCGGTAGTCTTCGCTCGCTGGATGGCGAGATCCGGCGTCGACCTACCCGGCTAGCGGGGTTTTCCCCAACCAGGTGTCTTCCACAAGCGGGACACCGCCTTAGCCGGGACAAGCTCTAAACTCCCGACCAGTTCCCGACATGTGTGGTCCGCGGTCCATGACCCATTTGATAGGGTACTACTCCGGCATTCGTCTGGTGTAGGTCGGAGAAACGGAAAACTAGCGATAAGAGCATCCGGACGCTAAAATTCTTCTCCAGACAGCGACAGCACTTGAGCTAGCAATTTGACTAGTGTCGAAAATCTTGCTAAGGTTGGCCCTCGAACCCAAAACCTGCCGGTCAGAGTCTCTCTTATCGTCTTAGTAATAATTATATGAAAGTCATCGCATGCAATGCATTGTGTTTTACGTTGAAAGAAATCATGAACAAATATATTTTTTGATATTATCCAATATGACATAACGTTACCATTACACATTACGTCTTCCTGCTGAAATTCAAAGAGTGAAACTGACAAGAGTATTCTGTACGTCCAATTAGAATGGGTCATACTTTTTAATGATTTCCCTAGTTGCTATTTTGTTTAGTTTTTATTATTCCCAGCACGAGATGTGTCTTTTCCCCCGGCAACCACATTCAAATCTCACGATTACAATATACAAAGAATAATGAAAGTTATGGAACAGTTCTCATGAAAATATTCGATTTATTACTTTGAAAAAGTGCATAAATGACTCAAATATCAGCCGAAGGAAAGATTTCTTTTAAGTTTCCTCTTGGCCCCCGAATGCTTATTGGCTACTTTCCGAACCGTGCGCAAGAGAACTCTCCAGTCTCCTCCCGGCTGATATATCCGCTCCCCCCTCCCCCCCGCCCCGCGCCACGGGCGGAAGGTCGCGCTCCCCGTGATTTACCGGCGCCCCCTCCCGGCGGGATCCGCAACTTGCCGCAAAGCCAGCTCGCAAACATGTCGCGGGTGTTTAATACCCGGAACTCCCTGAACGCCGACCCCGCCCCTCCATCCCCTCCCCTCTCCCCGCCCGCGCCCACGTCGCATCCGCCTTCGGAAACGCCGCGACGACGCACGAGCAGCCTCGTCTGCCGCCTCCGCGCCCCGCCGCTCCTCACCCCGCTCCACTCCGCGCCCTCGCCGCTCCACCTCGCCTTCTCCGCCTCGTCTAGCCCCGCGCTACCTCCACTTCCCCATCCGCGCCGTTCCACCTCACCTCTCCCCAACCCAACGCGCCTCTCCCAATCCAACGCGAACAACCCCGTCTCGCTCAGCGCCACCACACTCTGCTCCATTCCATCAGGACTTGCTCTTCTTCGTTCCGCCTCACCTATCTCATTTCGCCTTGTACCACCCCGCTCTGTCCTGTCCGGTTTTCGCATGTTTTTCTTTGTCCTGTCCCGTCTTGTTCCGTTTGAGCTCTCCCTGTTCTGCTCCACCTTGCAACGTACTTTCTTGCCCTATTCATCTCGCACTCCGCCTTCCGTCCCCGCTCAACTTACCTCACTCCGCCCGGTGCGCACTATCACCACACTTCTCTTACTACGCTCCATTCCGCCCTCCTGTTCCCCGACCCATTCCGGACTACATTTTCTATCTCCGCCTTGTGCCGCTCCAACCAATTAACATGTTACCTGATTCAAAGCGTTCAACTTCGCCTAGTTTCGTCCAGTGGTAGTCGGTCTCTTTCTACCTCGCCCAAGTTCATCCCAGCTCGTCATCCTCGTCTCCATGGGTTCACAGTGTTCCCACTCGTCATCATAACCCCGTTCTTTTCTTATCTCGTATTACTTCGCCTCACTTCGTTATACTTCGTCCCACCGTATAACTTTGCCCTACCCTGTAATATTTTGCCTCTCCTCATTTCACCTTGCCTCAATTCACCCCTCGTCTTATCCCTCTTTATCACGATCACCACCTTCGTGATCCTCTACGTCACCGTAGCTTCCATCACAACCACCACCACCATTCACGGTTCCCGTCCCATCCAAACCCTTCCTCCTGTTCTCACCCTCTCCTCGACAGGACGCTCTTTTGTTTCAGACGCGGGGCAGAAAAGTTTTCGATACGGCGGCAGCGGCGCAACGGCCGGCGTACAAGAAGTTATATATCTCCCGCGAGGCCGCCGCGTTGACAGGAATACAAATCGTTTAATCTGAAAGTCATTCCGTGAATGGACAAGTTATGGGACAATCTTGTAAGGATTTTCTGGAGGCGCGCGGACCCAACAAAAGTTTGCTTGGTTGGATCCGCGTTTATTCAATAAAATAACAGATATCCCGGGCAGGCGCGGGGCCAGGCCGGAGTCGTCAATCACCTCGGAGTGGACGCAGCCGCCGGGAGGACGCGCGCTGGACGACGCCTCTCGGGCTGCGCACCGGCCGAGGCGGCTCAGGGAAACAACTGTTGCCACTGCAGGGACTCTGACCGGCAGGCCATCGGAAATCGAATACTAGTTTGGTGGCAGGTCCACCATCCTAGGATCCCAGTCCTGACTACGGCAGGTTTTCGACACAAGCTGCATAACTATGTCGACTTCAGTGTCTGTCTGGAGGGATATTCTAGTGGCCGGCGGCTCCGTTCGGTACTTTTCCGTTGTTTCTCCGACCAATAGAAGATGAATGACAGAGAAGTACTCTATCAAACGGGCCAGTGACCGCATGTTGTCTTTCTTTCTTCTTTCTTGTTCTATTATCTCCCCTAACTCACACACTTACATGCATTCAAGTATCACACATGTCAGGAGACGAGCTTGGAATTTAAGAGCTTTATCTCAGTTGGGGCAGTGACCTACTGGGTGGAAATAGTTGGAGGAGGAAATTCCGGATAACAGATGTGTAGACTGTCGCTGGATCTCACGTTCTAATAAGGAAGGAATATAGAAGACACCTCCCGCAATTAACATGTACTATACTAACGGGACTAATGATTAGTAGCAGTTGAAGTGTGAAATCTTAATTAATTTGGACGACGCCTGCTACAAAGCTTTGGGCGATCCACTGAGGAAACCGTAGAACACGGATGGTGGCTAGTACCATTATATTTGGTAAGCTTTTATAGACGTATGTTACGATTTTTAAAATTTGCAGTATAAATTTCCAAGTTATAATATGCTTTCGTTGTTAGGTACACCACATGTCGTTAAAGAATATTCAACGTAGTAACTCAATGGCAGGAAACGACGCTACTTGAATGCTCCAACGATCGCACGAGGGCGCAATTTATCAGAACGCATTGATGGAGAAAGCCCCGCCCCCGCCGCGCCCCCCTCAACCGCCTCCGCTTTCCAATGAAAGGATCTTGAACTCGCCTCGCAGAGTCTCGGGGGGTTGGGTGCGCGTGTGATAGCAAGTGACACCCCCCAACTTCGACCGGGCGAGGACGTGGGCGGAGGGTGGATGGAGGGCGCGAGAAAGGGCTCAACCGTCCGAAAGAGGCGTCACGACGCCAGAAACTTTTAACTAGCATCGCGACGAATCCGACTCCACCCCCAACCAAACTCTCAGCCGCCCCCGCTGCCGCCGCCGCCGCCGCCACCGCCACTCTCGTAACCCTCCGCAAAGCGATCGGATTTCCCCACCGGTGTTGTACCCCATTTCCTGTCGTCGCTATGGCCTCTTAGTCACCCTCCACGCTTTATGCTGCACGTTTTTGGCTTTTTGGACGTGCTTTCTCCTATTCTTTTGTGTTCCTTCGTCAGTACTCCTTCCCTACCTTCCCGCATCGTAAATTCTTTCATTTATTCCTCCTTCGACACAGTCATAACATACATTTATCCACCATCCTCAACGGCTTCCCATTTCTCTGCCTACTTCCACCTCTATCACCTCCTTCCACGTAACGCCACCTCCCTTCGTCTGAACTCAACCCTCCCCGACTGTGCGCCGGCGCCGCGGCAGGAGAGATAATTACGCAAGTTAACAAAGTAAGAGATACGAGCTCGCCCTGCTACAGCCAGCGGGGTGGCTGTGAGGGCGGAGTGCAGTGGTGGAAGGGGCGGATGCCCACACATTTCATAGCGGCGACGCCGGGCTTGGTGCCGCCTCTGTATACCGGTTCGGTGGAAGGAGGGTGGGGGGCGGCTGCAATTCGCGTATCGGGGGTAGGGCCAGTGGGGGCGCCCCCAAATGCCACACTATCTCTGTTACGCACAAAAGCCTTTGGCAGAGCGGGGTCGTGTACAGAGGAACGGCCGAGCGGGACCGAAAATTACGACTGATCGTATAATTCCCTTTTTATGTTATTTTTACGGAGCGCAACCCTCTTTACTCCGCCCGCGCCACCAAGATATACGGTTTTCCGAACGCGGTTGGTAGGGTGGTAAATGAAAGTATCCGAAAGCGCATGGATGCGTAATTCCGGTTGATAAGGAAATGCCTAATCCCGGGGGCATTAGTCCCGCCGTGCCCAGTGATGATCCCTGTGATACGCCCCGTTGGATAATGAAAGCTCTCCTTCGTGTGACGGAATCGCGCCGTCTGCCGCCAGCGCACCGGAACCTAATCAGGCTGCGCGCGCATAATTACAGATTGCTCGTCGCGAAGTAATTACGCGTCTTTACAGACCGCGTGATCCGGCGCGAAGTGTAATTAGCGGCACGTGGGAGCAATTTTTCAATTCGCACGCGGCCTCCGCAGCGGTCACTGGCTGATTTTCATTCGATGTAACCGAATGAACCCCTTGATACCAGTTATTGGATTCACACACAATATTTACGTTCATCGCGTTGAAGAAACATTTTCAAAATATGTTTCTGGTGAACTAATGTACGAGTACCTTGTACTTGAATGAAAAAATGGAAGGTGAATCAAAGTCGTATTTAAATACCAGATAATTAAAGTGAACTTTCATATCAAACATTTTCCTGATGTACTCTTTGATGCTTTTTTAATATGTCTAGTGTTAGTCGTATTTTGAAATAAATACAGAGTATATTTGATATTGTAGGTGATTGAGAGAATATTTTTTAATTTAATTTTGAGTTTCAGCTCTCAAGAACAGTCTGATATTTACTATTTTGTTATGGAATACGGAGTTTATCTGCTCACGAAATTGTTTGAGGGTTCTAATAAGTATTTTTAATTATAATTACTTTCAAATAATTCCGATATTTTTAGCAAAAATTGTTTTTTATACACCTTCAATAGAGTATTGTGTTATTTCCCTAGAAATCTCGAGTATTATGGTCGTTGATTTTGGATGGTGTAGTGATTTTCCCTCTGACAGATGTGTTTGCCGATACGGTATCCTCATGGGACACGTGCACCTCGCTGTTACCGGATATTTAATTTTCAAAATATAGCTTCGCATGTCTCATCAAAAGAGCAATTTATGACCGTACTTTGTACAAAATGTTTATTATTAATATTCAGCGACTGTGAAAAATGTGTACATATATAAATCAAAACAACCGTAATTAACGAACGATAATTATTATTAACCCAATAATTAAAATGGCACAGGGATTGTATTAAATTTGTTTTCGTAAAACAAATTCCCATCCAAAAATTAAATATTTACTGATATACTGCCTTTCTGTGTTTACTGCTCCATTGAAGGAAGTTATAAACGTATTACTCTCACGAGCAAATATGCAGTAAGGCATGTTTCCTGCAATTTTACCAATTAAAAATGTATATATACTGCGTTGATACTGTCATACAATTCGTAATTTAAAGTTTATTACTTTCTCTGATGGCAAAGTAAAATGCTTATTATGTAAGGTTTCGTTAAATTATATCTTTTTAATGATTTATGATAACTTTATCTTAGCGGTCACATGTATCCCTTTTTCAGTGCCTACATATGTATGCATGTGTTTAGATTACCCAAAAAGTTGTTTGTGCAAAACATAATAACACATCAGGGAACACTATTTAGTTTCGGGAACAGATT
The DNA here is from genome assembly GCA_031308135.1 of Acheta domesticus. NCBI lineage: Eukaryota > Metazoa > Arthropoda > Insecta > Orthoptera > Gryllidae > Acheta > Acheta domesticus. Next base: position 124,633,868 of record JAHLJT010002406.1, on the reverse strand, counting down.
ATCCCGTGTTCATCTAAACACAGAAATGAGGTACTACGGGTGTGTTTAAGTAGGGATGATAATAGGAGAAGAAAGAGGAAGGAAATATTGTGCGAGGTCCATGGCCCGTTCCTTAACATACTTCTCCAGCACTCGCCTGGTGTTAATCGGAGAAACTAAGGAAAACTATCGCTTGAATTCTCCTACGGCCAGCGGATGAATTCGACCCAGTTATGTAGGTATTGTTGAAAATCCTGCAAATGTGGGGTTTCGAATCTCACGCTCAGGGATAATGCAGTCACATCAGTTGATGCCCTGAGCCACTTTAGCCGTTATGTTTTTCGACTTTTTCTCCTTTACGCCCCTTTATGAAACCATCGTAGGAAAGCTGAACAACTCGGGTCACTCGTTGAACAGCGGGGGCCAGTTTCCTTCGCGCGGAGTTCTCATCGCGAATTTTAAAATTAAATCCAGCTGTTTCGCAGAGCCGGGCGCCGCTGCCACTCCACGGAATGAACAACGGGGGTTCTCGGAGCGTGATGATGTTAATTATGATGATGGAAACCCGGAGAATCCAGGCATAAAATTGCGAAATTAATATTCTGAATAGTGTTGTTCGAAAATAAAGGGCTTCGCGCTGAAAAGTGCAACGTTGGGCGGCAGAGAGGGCAGCGGAGGGTGGAATACCGAAGGTCGCACGTTTCATTGCGTTCTAACCGGGTTTGACGGCGCGTTAGCAAGCGGTTAAAAATGTTTGGCTAAACTGTTTTCCGTATGCGGAATACGTTACTCATGCAAATGGCAATTATGCGCGACCTGACGAGAGTATACAGGCTGGTGACAGGGCGGTGACGGGGTGGTGAGTCAATGTGGTGTAGATGGCGACAGTTGTGTAGATTAAGGGTGTCGTGAGTGATGAGAATGCTGAGGTGGAAGGTTCTAGGATGGAGAGGTGAGTTTGGAGATGTGGTCATTAAGGATGTGAACACTACCAATTTGTGTGAGAATCATTGAAGGAAAAGAGAAATTCCAAAGAATGCTCATAGTATACTAGATCAAGACAATGACTCTGATAAGAGAGTACGTACAGAAGTATAATAGTTTTAAAAATACGTTAAAAAGTCAGCGAGCAAAATCAAGGTTAAATGTAGAAGAGTGTGCGGGTCTAATACATTTAGCCCATTGGGAATAGAAAAAACATTACGGAAAAATTATGTATTCTGTATTCCAATATGTAAATAAAAGTAAGTTTTCGGACGTCAGGGTGAACACTCAACCCAATGCGTCGGAACTTTGTGTAGGTCCTCGGAGTAGGAGATCTGGAGGTCCAGAAACCATCCCTAGCGCATTCTGCTATCGGCTTACTCCAGTAAATTACTTTCAAATGACCCCGACAAATTACGACCTTTAGGAAAGAGTCCGCTCATAAATTGTGTATGAACACATTCGAAAACACTGAGTATTTAAAATTCATAAATGCATTTTCTTCTCCCTCCCTTCATTAATGCACAAAAGTTCGAGTAATAAAAGCCCAGAGGAAATAATAATTTTATAATCGTGATCAAAGGGATGGAGGGGAAAGTGGAGATTACGTTCAGATTTTTAGATTAAAGCGTTAGACCCTCGCGTTCCTTTGTTCTCTCAGCATAAATACTCTCCATGGGGTTGGGGTCGTGTCCATCTGTGTCCTTTCAAGATTTAATTCGGCAAACGCATGCTCAGATACGTATGTTAATTATGTCTCTATAAACTATTCTAAATGAAGAGAAAGTATAAGAATGAAATGAATCATATTAGTGCATGCAAAATGTTCTAAATTGAAAAAGAAATGAAAAGGGAATTATGTAAGTGGTTTACCCAAGCAATACTGTTTACAGCCTTTACAAAACTTCTGATAATGATTATTTTTATTTAATTTATTCATTAGGTCCAATTGGAAAGTAAAATAACCTTCAAAATTTCGAAAACAATGTTTGAATAGAAGAGGGTTTTAACATAATATTGATTTGCAACCGAGTTAGAGATAACACAGGAAGACCAATGAATGAAAACATTGAAACAAAAAGACAATAAATGAAAACACACATTCTTTGCAGTAGAACATATTGTTTTGATGCACCTACGTTGAGGAAATTCCAAAGATATTTAAGACCGGCATGGTGCAGAAATGGAAAATTTCAAAAGCACTTCCATCAACGAAATCGGTCTTTGGAAAGTGTCAACAGTGCGCTTAATATTAACTAGCTGAATATCTCTCCGTTGCCAGAAAATGTATGAATCATGATCATCTTAGACAAAAAAATGAATGAATTTTACGTATGGTGTACACTATCCTTAATGCGTCTTGCCCCGCCCCGCCCCCTCCTCGACCTGCTAGACCTCGCCCCTCTCAACCCCGCTCCGCCCTGCAATGTTTGTTTGTTACGATCACTATTGCTACCAGATAGTTTCTATGTACAGCTGTTTGGATCCGTTGTTGGATGATCCCGGGGAACTTCCAGTCACGATTTAGCCTTGAATTACTCAAAGGATAATTGCGCTGTTGTAATACATGAAAATGCATTTGGTAGGAAGTTGTATAGGTTTTAAGAATCGGTTTATTCTTTGTGGTATATTTCTTCACCTTTTTCAATACATACATTTGCACAAAACTGAAAGAGTTAAAAGTTTTTATTTTCTTCAAAGGGTAGGAAGGAGTCGGGGATAGTTTTACGAAATCTCATGTAGAAAGTAACTTTTCTATTTTTTGATGGCCGTAAATTTAATTAATGTTGGCAAAAACTTTATATTTGTATAAAAGATAACAAACATTGTCCTTCGCATTAAAGAAAATAATTATCTCAAAACATGTAGTCTAAATTATACCCGAGAAAATACTCTTTCAGTGCAAACCCTGTCGAAATAGGTTGAGTCGTTCCCGAAATTTAACCCGAAAGGACAAGGCGGCCAGAAAAAAATTATAAAACCAAGGGAATGATTTTTTTAATAATATATAAAATATTAATCATACGCGATAACACAATTATTTTGAAATCATATTCAAGCTCCTTTTATTTATACAGATTGCAACAATGACCTAACCCTCTGTTCTCTTGACCGATCGCCTTTTGCCCAACGGCAATGTCGACGTCCGTCAACCAACAGGTGTCTTACGCTGGGGGCGGAATAGGCGTCATTTGCTTTGAGGTTACGACATGAGCATCGTCACGTTCCATCCACGTTTAGTCTTGCATTACAATTACTTTTCAATATTATTTTTAAAAACTTTAGTAGTTTAGGTAATTTAGTAAAGGCTGTTTTACATGCTGCTTTCATTTATTTCACTACTTCATTTGCCGAGTCACTAACCTACTGGTGCAAATTTATCAATACTGAACTCGTATGTTAGGGAGTAAACTGATCACAAATAATTGCATTTATTCTCAATGGCAATGACTTAGAATTTATTTGATTATTGGAAAGAGTTTGCGATTATATTTAACATTTTACATCGATTTTTTACTTGCTAATAATTCAAAGAACCTTGATATTTTCGAGACAAAAAATTATTAAAATATTAATTTAAAACGGAGAGGGAAAGTAAAATATAATATTATAATCGGAAATATTCGATATCAAAATTAAATTAAAATGCACAACCTTCTTTTTGTACATGACGCAAAACGCTAGAGCAGTATTACGAAGGGTTCTTTTAAACGTACTGCTAGTGAAAGCTCAACATTCGCTTCGTTTCTCAAAAACATAATATACATTTGGATGAATTCGCAGCACACGCATTCAAGAGAGTTATTCTCTATGGACAGTGAACCGCACAAACTCTTACAACTTTGCCTACGAAGTGAGCAACCCACATCCTTTTTAATCCCAGTTATAATATGCACTGCTACAAAACGTATTCGAATTGCAGCTTGTTTATTCATTGCATTTGCATTTCTATTGCTGCACAGAATGCGAAAAAAAACTAATTTAATTTCCCTATTAACAACTCCGCCTTTTCTAAAGCCAAAGAGTCTTCGTAATCTGGCAAAAGTATGATTTCACTCAACGCTGAACATTTATCCTGAAATATGAAGAGAACTGGCGTATCGATTAAACGCCACGTAAATTCTTCGGGGCGGTAACAGGTCTGTACACCCAGTTTGTAGTTCGCATGACATTGGGGATGGACCCTCCCACACAATCCTGTGTGTACATTAATTCCCCTCACCCGAATGCGCTGATTCCCAGGCTGACGCTGAAAAATGTAAAAGTATAAAATATTTGCCGTTGGTATTAAATATATACATTACATCTCGCAATATTTCACTGGTTCAACTGCGCTTCATGTAACGACAGGCGCGTCACATTCGGAATTGGCTTATTGCTGGGTTTGTGCCCCCGGCAGCGTCAACCCTGTCCCGACAGCCTCGGGGAGACGTAAATCTACTCTGGTAATTGCTTGTTTTGTGAAAGTCAACACCAGCCCTCTGGGATGACAACGCGCCGTTTGAAGAGATTCGCTAGCTTTAAATAAATTATCTCATTAGCAATACCGTTCATCTTCGCCCGGGAACTTTGACTTCGCATAAACGGATCTCTTCATCCGGGACGTTCGCCGGGCAAATTGTATAACCGGTTGTGCTGGTCTGTGGCACGTGAAATTATGTTGCGCCCGCATCCCGCACTGACGCACTGGCGGGCGCGGTTGGACGCACGCGTACACGCCCGGTCGCGTTTCCAGGACGTGGGCGACGGGCGGGCGCGGGCGGTCGCGAGGGTCAGCCCGGGCGATAGAGCACCCATCGCGGAGAAATCAAGCGGTGTAGTCGCGCGCTGTAATGGCCCGCCGATTCCAAAGGCCATTTGGGAAGAAGGGGCCGGCGGAACAGTCGTTCTGGCCGCTCGTCATGGATTCGCCGCCAATGAGCGGGGGAGGGGAGGGGCGAGTGGCGGCGAGGACGGCACAGCGGGGCGCGCGGGAAGCGAGGGCGTGGGTGTGAGAGAGGGTTTGAGTGACGAGAGTGGAAGTTCGCTCGGAGGCCTAACGAGGGGGGAGAAGTGCGATGATGACGGAGTAATCATGGTCATGCGAGAGGGGAGGATAATGAAGGTTTCGAGGACGAGGAGGGGAAACTGTGAAAAATAAAAAAGAAGTGATGATTGAGCCAAAGACGGAATGAAGAGTGCTGTGAACAGCAGAGGTACGATGTTGTGTAATAGCGATAAAGAAAATGAAGGTTCAAACATAGAAGCGCGACGGAAATGTATTGTAAAATATTGATAAAAGGTTAAAATTAACGAGTTAATAAGAGCTGTTTATCTCAAATTTTAGAACCCAAAACAAAATACGAAAAATTGAAAAGAAAAATATAAGGCGATTGAATAATCAAGACTAAAGAAAGAGAAGCATAACAAAAGGGGCAGAAAGAATTAAAGGACGAAAAATACAGCAAAGAAAGAAGTAGTAAGCCTAAGAAGTTGTGAGACATGTGAGATATTGTGAAAGGGGGCAGCGGCACACTGAGGAAACGGAGACAATACAAGCGAGAGGAAGAGGCAGAAAAAATGGTGTTGATGACGGGGTCGAGGCACGACAGCGGCGTCGGTGGTAGTGACAGTGAGGGCGAGTAGCGGCAAAGATTGCCCAGGAAGCGGCGAGGGCGGCTGGGGCGACGTAGCAGGCGGGTTATAAAACCGGCCGGCTAATACGACGCGAAACGTAATGGACGGCGGTAACTTCATTCCGCCGCGGACCCGCGAAGCGTCAAATTGCGGCCGCCATTGTCTGCGATGGCGGGCACGCGGCGAGGGCGCGGCGGGGGCGGCGCGCCCGAGCAGATTTTCGGAAGCGAGTGGGTGGAGATGATGGCGGGGGTGGTGGCAAGTGTGTTGGAAGTGGTGTCGGGGTGGCCATGGCGAGTGGGGTAGGAAGTGGCGGCGCAGTGGTGGCAAGGAGGCTGTCGGTGGGGTCGAAGGCAATGGTGGCGGCAGGAGAAGGCGTGATTGGTGATGGGTATCGCGAGGATTGGGAGGGTTGGTGATGGGAAAGATATCTGGCTGGTGACTGGGGTGGCGGGGGTGACGGCGTTGGTGCTGAAGGGCGGCGGGGGTGAAGGGGAGGGGTGTCGGGAGCGGCGGGGTCCGGGCGGGGGGGACCGGGCGGCGGGGGCCCGGCGGCGGGGGCCGGGCGGCGGGGCCGGGCGGCGGGGGCCGGGCTGCGAAGAGCCGGGCGGCGGGGGCCGGGCGGGGGCTAAACCCGTGGGCAGGGGTAGCGGGGATGGAGCGTGTGACGTGATTCAGGCGAGATGATAGCATTCGCGGGAGGGGAGACCGCGCCGGCTGACGACGCAATGTGGGTGAAAACGAGAGGACCGCCGCAGAAGTCACACCATTCTCGGAGGAGGATTGCTTGGGGAGGGAATGAACAGATGAAATTCATAAGTTGGAGAAATAGCAGGGTTTTAAATCTCAATAGGATATATGATGAAGATTGTATATTATATTGAATTTTTGTTGAAGATTGCTACATCAAGCTCGCAAGAACAATTATTATATGGAAATTAAAAGCCAATTTAATGCCTTACGTACAATAATTGTTTAATAATAATACTAATAATAATCGACGTTTCTCATTATAAAAGAAATAAAGTTATTAGAGTAGTATTTCTAACATTATTGACACAAAAGTAAACCAATATGCTCCAAGCGTCATTTTGCTGTTGGTCTGTGGCGTTTTAAAATGCTAAACGAAACATTGTAAGAGTTCAGGATTAACTAGTGTTCACTTTAGTTGGCATTTCCCAAACTATAAAGGCCAATACATATTTCACTGCATTCAGGCAAATGTTGAGCGTGCCACACTTTCCTCACCGTCCAACGCACCAACAATACTATTCCCTCAGCCAGCGAAATCGAATTGGAGAGCTGCAACATCGCGAGGAGGCAGGAGGGCAGGGTGGGGTGTGTCAGGAATTAGGCAGTTGGAACGAGGACGCGGAGAGGCAATAGCAGCGCGTGGGGGACGGGGTTCGTGGCTCGTGCAGTGCGAAACGACTGAGCCGACTGGAAGCCAATTGTGCGCGTTACTGCTCCATTCAGGGCGGCGCTTCTGGCCACTCTCCCGCCTGTTTATTTATCTGGCGCGGCCGCGCCGCGTCGCGTCGCGTTGTGTTGTGGGCGGGGCGGGCAGGAGGAGGGGGGAAAAGAGGGAAGGGAGGGTGCAGGATGGGGAAGGGGGAGGCGTAGTGGGGAGGAACAGAGAGATGTGGAGAAGGGCAGGATGGAACGATGCGAGTTAGGACGAGGTGGAGGCGGGGTGGAGGAGAGCAGGGTGGAGTGGAGAGGGGTTTAGCGGGGGAGGGAGGGTGAGTCTGGGCGGGGAAGAGAGGGGCGTAGCCGGGAGGGGCGAGGAATGACGGGCTGGGCTGGGTAGGGTGAGGCGGGGAGGGGAGGGACAGGGGTGGACAGAGCGGAGCGGGGAAGGGCGGTAGGTGGCGGGGCGTGGCTGGGCGTGGCAGGGAAGCGCGGGGCGGGGGGCGGCCGGCGCGGCGCGTATTTCAGACGCTGATAACAATGATTCCGGCGGCGTTCGATGCGCGATCGCTTGCCGTCGTGCGCGGCGGCGCGCGGCGCGGATTTGAGCAGGTTGACCAACTGTGAATGCTGATTGCACTCGTGCCAATGTAATAAGACGGGTACGTTTGGAATATTAAAGGCTGTTAGTCTGTCAATTAGTATGCTAAAATATGTACCGACATTATGTATTATACCTGAGAGAGATATAGAATATATATAAAACAATACAAAAAATTGTTATTCTACTTTTCCCGTTGCATAACGTAGTATTGAAGTTATTACTAGTCACGACGTGCGGCGCAGTTATGTATTTTTCAGTAACAAAGTTGTAATTGTTTTTCCTGAAGGAATGATTTTTAGGAGCTCCTTCGTGGTATGAAGTCATTTGATACTTTATTTTGAGAAATCATATGTATCAGTTTATAACCGACTCTATTTACACACATTGCAACTTTGATACACTCTGAAAACATAATTTACGCCAATGTCGTTGCGTCTATGTGATGTGTCTTTTTTGAAACCTAACACTATGATCTTAAATAGAATTAATACTTTATATAGCTGGGTATACCTACTGCTGTAAAGGTATTAATATTGAGAAGTATACTTTTGTATAGTAATTCTTTAAAAAGTATTTACGCATTTAATGTAATCTGCATTTGAAATACATTACTGAGCCATGAATTGTGGATATTTGCTTCGGTGCTTTTGGAGAAATATAATTTTTAATTTAGTATTTGTTAGTTTATTTAGTATTGTTGAATTATTCTCACATGTTTTCTAAAATATCCTAAACTTCGTACTGACTAAGGGAGAATAATCAAAGTACATATGAATACAGATGACAGATATAACATTTTTAAGCTACTGTGGAATGTCGAATGACGATTACATAATTTATCATATTTACCTTAGAAGTGTTTTATCAATCGCATCAGTAAATTCAAATATTTTTTTCCTCTCTTGCCGTATGCATTTCATCAAAATCTGAATGAAATATGGTGACGCATGCAGCTTGAAACGGGAGTAAAAAGACCAGCAAAATGAGCTTAAACACTCTTTGGGCTGGCGTGGAAACGCACGTGGCGGCGATTGCTTTTTCACAGCCTACAACGCTTTCACATCAGTGCGTGCTGGGGGTGGGGAATGAGCCACCGCCCCCTCGAATCAACCACGAGCCGCCAGAGGCGCTGCGAGTCGTGGCCACGCGGGAAAGAGGCGCGAGGTTGAAGAGGAACCAGCCTCGAGTAGCACAAAGAAAAGGCATTGTCTAGATGGAAAATTTTTATAGCTATTGGAATTTTCTTTCCTGTGGTAATATTCAGCCTATATACGAGTCTGTATAAACTATCTTCATGAGTATACTATTGAAATGAAAAAAAATCTGATATCTAATTATTTACTATTCCCACTAAAAATCTAGAACAAAGTATTTCTAGTTTTACTTGCAGTCGAAATAGGCGGAACGTTTATTCTCGAGCCAAAATATGTATCAAAATAGGATGGAGGACCGTGAGAGATGCTTGGAAAGAAAAAAGATAGAGCTTAAGGCTGATGATGGTGGCACCAATAGTTATTCGTCAAACGAGGAAGAATGTCATGAATGAGAACAGTAGTAAAGTGTAGCTGAGATTACGATGACCATTGAGGCGGACTACCTTGGAAGATTCAGACCACTTTGAGTACAGGCGCTAACGTGCAGGGTGGAAGGGAGGCGGAGGAGAGGACTTCCACCATCGGAAGGCGGCAACAGTTGATGGTGTCCAATGTCTGTTTTGGGAAGTGGCGTCGGAGGCTGACGTTAGAGAGTGGCATCGGAAGGCGACATTAGATGGTGACGTCGGAGGATGTTTCAGGGTGGTGTCAGAGGGCGACGATCGGAGCGAAAAATCGGACAGTAACGCCGCAGGGTGTCGCAGGAGGGTGAAGTAGGTGAGGGCTGAGGGAGAGTGACGGGGAGGGCAACGTGGAAGGGGTACCTCAGAGCGTGAGCTCGGAGGGTGACATCGGTGGATGACGTCGGAAGGTAGTGCCAGAGAGTGACATCGGCGAGTGACGTCGAGGGGTGGCGTCGGAGGGTGGAGTTGGAGGGTGGCGTCGGAGGGTGACGTCGGAGGGTGGCGTCGGAGGGCGGCGCTGCGGGCAGCCGGCCGTAATGGCGTTCCCGTGTCAGCGGCGGGCAGCTCGGCGCGCGGGGCGCGCGGAAAGATGGATGGGCGGCGCTGGGGTCAGTTATCTTTCCGAGCGCGGCGCGGCGCGGCGCAGGGTGGGGCGGGAGTGGGTGGCGCGGTGGGGCGGGGTGGCGCGAGCCCGGCTTATTAACTTGCGCGCGCGTGCGGCCCCGTGGTGGCGACAGCCGCGCTGCACCCCGCACGCTCCCCTCAACCCCCGAGCCATTCCTCGCCACTCTCATCCCCTCCGCGCTCTGCATTCGTCAGCCTTCCATCTCCGTCCACTTACGCCTCATAAGCTTTTCATTTCGCCTCTTCTAAATAGCCTTTAGTCTTTTGTAATACCCCTGCTAATAAGTATGATCGTCGTAAAGCGCCTTTAGAAGTTTCGAGGGAAAGAGATGAAACTGGATAGAGTTGTTTTCATGTATTTCATGATTATTTGAATTAATTATTATTAGTAGCGTAACTAAGATTTTTCTATAGCTTTTGCTGTAGGTATAGTGTTTATATTTTATTTTAGGTATTTTTCATTTATGCTGAATTAAAATTTATTGTCATTTGTTAATTTTTACTTATTTACAGCGCATTGACCTTGACATCTGTATCGAGTGACTTTTGTTAGAACACAAATTTAGTAACACTTTATTTGTAAATATATACATCGGCTTCTGAGGCAGAGAGCTGAAGCCTCATAAGCCTCCTCATGAATGCCCCATGAATAGGATATATTTATATGGTTCCTGAAACGAAAACCATATGTAGTCTTACTTAAAATCCTTAGTCGAGTAGTGATTCGTCGTAAACTAATAAAATGGTAAAAGGCAAATATTTTCGGTGAATTTGTCGCTGAAAACTGCCACATTGCATAAATAATTATCTTTGCTTATTGCCTATCTATGCTGGAAGTACAGTGCGCTCAATCTTATTTTTTCCATTAGTATTTGAATTAAATAATCTACCTCTTACGTTCCCATTCGATCCACTTCCACCCACACGTCGGAAATGCACTAGTTCAGCTCCGCGACCTCTGGCGCCGGCACGTTATCAGATTACGCGCCCCACACCCATTAACCCTTCTCGTGCACTCACCGCACCATCCACCACCCCGCGCCCCTCTCGCGTTCCCCCCTGGTGCCCGCACCCAAATCCCCGGCGCCGCGGCCGGCCTGCGACGCCTATCTGCCACCCGACCTCCACCCCGACGGGGCGGCACTGTACATCCGTCACGTTCATTTATAAGTCGTTAATTATTCATCGTACCCGATGGCAGGGCGAGCCAGCCCAGCCGCCATCGTTTCATCCCCGCGTCCGCCCTGTCTCCTCCCCGCGACGCGCCGGGCCATCCCTCCCCGCCATGCCCCGCCCCACCCAAAGCGTCGACGGCCTCTCCATGCCTCCTCTCTGATCCACCCCGCGCCCATCCCCCCGCGTCACCCTCCGTCACTCTTCGCCTCGCTCCGCCACACTGTGCCCCGCCACGCAGCGTACGTCCCCGCCTCCCCGTCCCTTCACCACTCTCCACATCCCACCTTGCCCATCATTCCCCGTCCCATACCGCCCCCCCACCATCAGTCCCCGCCACCTGCCGATCTGTGTTCCCTCACTCTCTCTTCCAACCCCTCAACAGCCACCATCCCTCAGCTTTGCAGCGACTCCACAACCCTCTTCGAGCACCTCTCCCCGATCCCACTCCGTCCCCACTTCACCCCACTCCGTCAAACTCCGCCCCACCCACCACGCGCGCGTGCTCTTGCCGCGGCATGCAAATGAGTAGACGTCCTGTTACCCTGTGTAAACGACACCGATCGATGGAATAGAAAGTGCATTAATATTCACCCTTGATTTATGGCCGGACTCCAAATTCATATTACGGGTGAGCAAGGATGGAATTACAACATACTTGCTCGTTGGAGCGCGAAGTCGAGGCGGCGCGGCGGCTTGCTTCCTCGGCGCTGGGGGACGGCTTCCGGGAGAAGAGCAAGTGGCTCCTCGCGACACAATGAGACTTTCGCCATCTCGGCGCGCGGCCTGACACGCGATTGCGTGAGGTGCCATCCACCTGCCTTGTAGCGCGCTTTGACGCATCGCGTTATGTATGCGCTGCGGTTCCCTCGCTCTTGTGTCACCGTTCCCATGGCCGTCACTTGTAGTGACATTGGCAGTCGTGAGTAATAGGAATAAATCTAAGCGAATGTGTCATTTAGCGCATTCTACATTGTAAGTGAGCTAAATGGCAAAGGTATAAGAAAACGAGAATCAATTTGAAAAGAGTTTATGTTAATTGTGTGAAAATATTGAGGACAGAGAACGATATCTTTATTTAGGAACGCCCACCTTTTCAACGCGCACCTTTTCAACGCCCAAATCTACTTGAGGCACCCACTCTCTCTTCCTGCATCTCTGCAGATGATATCATATTTCTGATTTCATGTGAGGGAGTGAGTGGACGTGAACTGATTGCACTAGCTGGTAATCTGATTTTATGATATATTTCAATATAGTAAAATATGGTTTTAAAAAAATGTTGATTTAGGAATGTAATGTTCGTGGGAAAAACATTATGTAGACACTAGTATCAATTTTATTCCCCAACTTACAACATGACTTCATTATTTTGGTTTTTGATTTGTCAAATACGCGTAACATGTTCATTTTCGTTTTTCATGCGAGATGGTTTTCAGTGTGGTCTGTGTGATCTGCAAATTTTATCTATGTACGTCATTCATGTTCTATTTTCGGGTCATCGACATTCACTTTCATTGTGCCACACGGTAAAAATGTCCATAATTTGTGAATATGTATGCAGGGTATTTATTCGGTTCCTTTTGCGCCCATAAGACTTCAGAATAATTTCTTTAACAAATACATTATTTCATCGTGCAATCCGTACACATAAGCTACAATAAAGCAGTTAAATACTACGATGAAATGTCAAACATAGAGTGTAGATAATTTACATAACCATACTGTATTTGATCGATTTTCGACTTCAAATTTGAAGCAATTGCCCTTTTCTGTCGGGCACTTGTAGCATCGTTACGGTTAGATCGTAAAATTTTTATGCGCTGTAATGGAGGGTTCGTTGCAGCCATTCAACGACAGGAGATAAAACGACCCGATACAGCGGACGGATTATGTGATAATGGAATCGACACTCCTCCTCACTTAGCACTAATTTATGCGACAGACAACAGGTTAAAGCACACGCTGCGCATGTGCAGTATGGTACTCGAAATTATCCTACTAGTGTGAACGTGTGCATGTACGCGTGCTGGTAAGAGAAAGGCCTGCCTTATGGGGGCTGCTCCAGCTTCAAGAGTTTCGAGGAGAAAATCCGACGAAAATCCCCTCCTGCGAGCGCGCGAGCCTGCGCGGGCCCCAGGCGTTTATCCCAAGGAAGAGGAGAACGCGCGCATTGGAGGAGCGGAGGGCGAACGCCAGAGGAGAAGTCCATTGGGTGTGTTAATGCGCCAGAGGTGTGTTGTAACATTGAAGTAAATATATTTTAATTCAAAAGAAGAATATGGAGAAATTAAAGGAGGTAGTAGCTTTTTCAGAAAACAAGTTTCAGAGTGTCTTTAGTGCGAGAAGGCAAATAAGACAAGGTGAAGAACGCAGCATTAACTAAAGATGGAAAAAATATTAAAGATAGGACAAAACGAAGAAAAACAATTTGTATAGAAAGAAAAAAGAGAGAAAAGAATACGGAACAATTAAAAATAATATGGGAATAGTTAAAAGTGAAAAAGATACAAGGCTAAAAATGAGGGAGAAATTTTAAGAATAGCGGAAAGAAGACTTAGTGAGGAAATGAAAAATTAGAAAGGGTGAAAATGAAAGTGGCATACACTTTGTTCGATGAGGTAACAAAAAACAATTTAGACTTCTTAATACAATAACGTAGATTCGAATAAACTAGATGCATAAGATTGTAACAGAAGAGGGCAATGTAAAGTGTGTTGTCTGAGTGCGAAAGAAAATGAAGAAACCTAGTAGAAGGGAAACTCATATTCACTTAAAGAATAAAACAGTGGAAAAAGAAGTATATAAATTACATATACGAGTATATAGAAGAAAAATGTGTTGAAAAGTATCCGAAAATTTCAGACTGAAGATTGGTGTTTCATTTGCATTTGGAAATGTACTACTGAAGCACTATGCTCCAGTTTAAACGTAATGGTACTTCAAAGTCACGATCTGGAAGGAGAGGGGGACATTGTCATCCAATCGGGAGTTAAAATGCCAAAAATGTAAGGTCGTAAAGAAGCTTCCGATTGGATGACAGTGGCTCCCTCTCCGCCCATCTCGTGACCTTAAAGAGACACTACATTTAAAACAGAGTATACCACGCGTTGGTGGTTATACTGCGATTTTCTTAACTGTGCCCCTGACAGGAATCAGCTGTTTCGCTGCCATCCAATCGGGAGCTTGTATGTCGCCAAAACGACGTCACTATGGTGACGTTCAAGCTCCAGATTGGATGAAACCGTCAACAGCTGATTGCTGTCAGGGGCAAAGTTAAGAAAATCGCACAGTATAATGCACAGCCGCGCAGGCGGTCCGGCCCAGCGCAGCTCGGCGGGCGGACGTGCAGGGCTGTGGGGCGGCGAGTGTGCAGGCGCGTGGGCGAGCGGACGTGGGAATGGCGGGATCGCGGCGCGGGAGTCCGAAAATTGCGCGCTCCGGACACGTCCCTTCCGACGTGGCGCGCGTGGGAATGCGGCTGCCTTTATAATTCAAACACGCAGCCACTTATCGCGGTGGGCTGCGAGGCCATTTTTGCGGTGCGGATTGCCTGTGGAGAATATGACCCATTTACGCGCGTGCTACCGCCCTCGTAGCTCGTTGAAAGCTTCATATCCCGACAGATCGGTGTTGGGAAGTAACGCCTCTTGGGTGGGAATGCTGTTTTGGAGCTTCCCGTACCAATTGTGTTTGCACTTATCGAGCCAAGTTACGACAAAAATGAACACACGTCATTAATGTAAATGTGGAATGTCTTCTATTTCAACAGGGATATTTTCTCTCAGGCTTTTAAGGGAATGTATTTATATGCCATAAAACTACATATACCAAACTTCCAAGTCTTTTCCTCCTTGTGAATGAGCAGAAATTGCTCAAAGTGATTTCATTATCTCTACTACTAGTTACATCTTGAGTATTTTTAAGTCAGATGTCTGCGATTTCTATTTACAAGCTGACGTGCGACAAAATATTTGATACTTTCCTGTGTTTGTTTATAAAAGACCGGAAGGGAATGCACATGAGGAATAACATTTCGGATAATTAATACAATGTTGCAGAGATTCCGAAAGATTCCATTCACTGTTACCCATGGCGTGTTAATAGCAGTGGAAGATAACAGTGATGAATCTTTGAATCTTGTGAGAAAGTCTGTAAAAAAATGACAATGAAAGTGCGACCCGGGTAACCCTAAGACATCATTCACTGACACACTCACGCTAACTGTAAACAAACATCTTAATTATCTTCGTGGGTACCTAATTACTTACTGTTGTTTGCAAGTATCATTGTCGGCGTTCCGGAACCTCATCACTACATTCAATTCAATTGGACAGATGACACATTGAACATTACGTTTTATAGTTGATCATTGACGTGAAATGGTCGTGGAACACGACTTGTTGTACGTTCAGTTTTCAGTTTTGGAGTTTCCTATCAACATATAACATTCAGTGTAATCGAAATTGAACATTAATAAACATTGAAAATATCAAAAATGTTACTAGAATGAAGGCAGATTATGTACGATTCCTACTTTTCCTATTTTTAAAATTCAATAATCGCTGCCTATCCAGATTAAGAAAATATGTACAATATTCTACTGCCACATGATTTATAATAAAAATATAAGAAAAAATAATTTGACTTTCATTGCCTAGCAAGATCATTTACATAGAACATTGTTTATAAATACATTTGATGAATAAGCAATTCAACAGTTCCACTAGCCAGCGTGAATCGCAATAGAGCTCCCACTGTTCCCACGCGATTTGCTCCCGCAACAACCCGCGGGAGAATCCTCCACGAGAAAGCCCCGTGAAAGCACGTGAGAGAGTAAAAGTGTTTCGCGGAGTTTGCGCTCCTAGCGGGAGCGACGGCTGTAACCGAAATCCGGGTGGAGTTGGCGACTCGCGCGTTGTGTTTACACTCGAGCACTGTTTAAATTACAGTTGCATCTGTTGCTTTTTGCCGTAGCATCGAGAGGGGGGAGGGGAATGCGACGAAATATTACGAGTTATACACGGTCGCGGCTGTGCATTGTAATTCTCTTTGAAAGTAATTTCATTTTTCTACATCCAGAAATGCATGTTTTCCTTTCACTTTTGTTTAACTTTCAATACGTTTACCTTCTTATTTTATATTGCATTATTATAAGATTTTGTCTTCGTTTTGGGCTGCATTCATTTAGTGACTTTATCTTCATTGAAATTTGATGAATTTTCTGTGTTAAATTTTATTTCAAATTATGAAAGTTCATTAACGAGTATTTGAAAAAATCGTTTATTTTTACGAAAATACTGTAGTTTGTTTACTGTTCTTGCGTTGAAATAAGTTGTTTTTCTAGTTTATTGTTTGCATACAAAATTTTCAGAGGCCAGGCGGATAATTGAAATAGTTAAATATCCTCTTTGCAGTTGGTGGTGTCAGGTGCCATTGAGGAAGTACTGGCTCCTTCGAGAGACCAGTCAACTAACAGCATTACACGTCTCGTAAAGAAGATTGGATTCGCAAAGCCACCCACACTTTGAAGAACGGGATAATAACTCAACTGAGATATGGGTGCCAGATAGATCGTAAACCCCACGGAACGAAAATGAAGGTTAGAGGGCAATGAATTATCAAAAGCGGATGAATATGTTAAGTTTCAAAGACATAGTATATTTGAATTACACAGGTACTCGTAGGTACACTTTACTTCATTAATAAAAAACTAAATAATGAATGTGTTTCCATGACATTTTCATCCACATTTTCAACCTTTCAATGCATTTAGAGTAGAAGTAAATAAATGTCATTAAAATGTCTCTATTTGCTGATCCTTTTTAATTTTTTAGATAAGTATGTAGAAATTCAAGGAAGCTACCGAATTGTTAATCTAAGTAATTGTATTTCCAAAGCAATTAGAAATATGTAGCTAATGTAGAAAATATAATAATATAGTTTTACAAAAACATTCCTTCGAAAAAAATATTAACATCTCTGCAAATTTGAAGTTTACCGATTGATGTAGTAAAACATCAATGCTGTGCTCATAAACACGTAACTCGTAACTCAAATTTTTATTTTTAATTACAACTATTATTTTGATTTTAATTAGATGGAGTCACCTTGTAATTTGAAACATGGTGAAATGTAAATATTGTTTGGTCATCCTTCAAATAATTAATATTTTCTCATACGATACTTTAAGTTTGCAAGGTAGGTATTAGGCTAACATTAAAATATTGAGCTACTAATATCAAAGAATGTAGATACAATATGAATATTATTTAACTTCTCACATTCATTTTCGAAAATATTAGTAATTCAAATTAAAATAATTTAAAGTCACCACTGTATGCTAATGTCGGGTGCGTAAATAAATACCTACACATAATCGCCATAAATACATTTCATCATTCTTTTCACGCTGAAAATTAGGAGTAAGCGCACACTACTAGATACAAAGACTCAAATGAGCAAAGCACCGGGACAACTTTATCTCTCGCCATATCTGAGACGGGAGCGGATGCTTACATCCAACAGAGGAAAACGTAAGAAACCGTAGTGCACTAGTGCAGCGAGCGCTTCGCTTTCGCGGAATCTCATTGTGCGCTGTGAGGCAACTCCGGGAAGCCGGAAGAGGCAATGCGCGGGGCAGGCGGCGAACGCCGGTGGCGCCGCGGACGGAGAGCGCGCGTTTCATACGCCGGCGGAAAGACAATTGCCGCTCGCGCGCGCCTCCAAAACCATCCGCACGCACTCCCGCCCTTCCGTTTGTCTACTCCTCACAGCCACTAACCCGCTCATAAGCGCAAATTTTCTTCCGCCTCCCCTCCATCCACTCAACCTCTCATCCACTCACTGTCTGCCACAACCCACCTATCCTCTCATCCACCCACGATCTCATATCCATCTGACCACTCGTCCACCCAACCTCTCATTCATCTATCTTCTCATCCACCCGCCATCTTATCTACCCACCCTCTTGTCCACCCAACCTCTCAACCACCCACCATTTCATCCGCGCACTCTCTACTTTGCTTATTCTCTCATTTGTCTGTTATGTCGCCCGACCACCCTGTCGATCCAATCGCTCATTCGTCCAATCTTTTATCCATCAAGATTCCATCCACCCATCCCATCACCCGACCTCCCTCTTGTTTTTCATCTACATACCTCTTGAACGCCATATCCTCCGATTACCCCATCCACTTATCCTTTGTCCCCAAATCATTTTATTTGACTGCCTCTCATCTTCCTATTCTGTTATTTGTCGCCCACGCTCCCTAAATGCACCCTCACCCATCCAAACTCTTCTCCGAATACCGTCTCTTTCTTTCTCCTTCTGACTCGCATGCATCCATCCATTCACTCGTTCGATCTCCCTTGATCCTCTGTATCTAGTCGTACACCCACATGCTCACCCACTCGTCCAGTTACGTGCTCGCAAGCCCACTTCCCTTGCTGTTATTTTATCGCGCGCTCTCCACCTTCCAGCTTCCTCGCCCGCACCGCCTTTCCTCTCGTCTGCTTTCTCCTCGTTACGCGCTTCGGTTGTAGCTATTGGGAGGCAGGCTATGGTAGCCCTTTGCAGGGCAGGGGGCAGCACTGGGCCGACCTCGTTCGTTATGTGAAGCTACTTTCTCCCCGAACGTATACGCTGTAATGTATACGTACGGTAACAATATATTTCAGCAATTTCATAATTCTTTGATACAAAATTATTTTGATTTATGAAAAATATTGATACAACAAAATTGTAATTTCTTCATCCACAATTGAAAATTTTAATTATAATATTTATTTTTGTTTACACGGAGTAATGAATAGTTATATATTTTAATGACAGTGAACTGTGAATATCTAAAGTGTCTCGAATAAAATTCGGTAATTAATTATGTAATTCATAAGACAAAAAATATGTAAATTCTTTGGGTTTGCATTCTCAGTTTAATGAAAGTGTTTTGCTAATCGTTTTAAATGATATATTTCATCCGCTTCATTCCAAACACGTTTCAAGAAAATTCGACATTAAATGTACGCCGTGATGAGATCACTATTAAAACTTTCAGGATGAAATACGTTCATTCCTTAATCGATTACAACGTAGGTAGGAAGATATAAACTATCATCTTTCAGTTACAAATTTCTCAAATTTAAAAATAACTGGTTAATTTTTTAACAATGCAATCAGTATTTCGCGTGACCTCTCTGTATCAACAAGAGACGGGTCTATAACACCCTGCAGTCTCCATAACAGATGAGAAATCGTCACACACTCTTGTCGTTTGGCTTTGGCGCATTCACTGTACAACGAATCTTGCATAAATTGCGTAATAGAGTAGTTACCGCCATTCCTTCCGCTTTAACTCATCCACACGGCGACTGCCTCTTCATGAGACGTGCTCGGGAGGGGCCTCGATAGCAATCTTGCACGGTAAATATTGTACGAGTACCTCGATTCCACGAGAGCGCATGATCCAACACAAAGTTACGAGATAAATATTAGCCTGGAAGCACGGAGATGGCCAGCTACAGGCACTGCCTCCCTACTAGGTGAAGGTGGAGGCGGAGATGAGAAAAGTGTGCGTGGGTAGTTTATTTTTCGCTCGACGCGAAAAAAACTCAAAACTGAATCCTCAGAGGCAAACAATCATTTTTAGATGTACGCAAAGAACATTTCCATTAATGGAATAAAAATGTGTAGGTTAATATACAGTTGTGCTTTTAACGTCCGATAATCGGTCTGATTATATTTGGCATTTTAGGATCGGATTAATACGTGGCTGGAGGTATTTTAGGCTTGCGACCTGTTTTTTTATTATCCACACCCGGGTGCAAGGGAGGCATGTGGTGAGCATGACATATTTTCATCATCGTATCTAGCATACTTGGCCTGCCTGAGCTTCTCTTTCGACATCTAGCTGTAGAAACTGGAACGGTTATATTAGAAAGCTACAGCTCTATTTTTGCTTGGAATAGAACCCGGGATCACATCACGGAAAGCTAGCGGGCTGTCCATGAACCACCTGATGTGCTAATGGCTCTAATGTGAAGTGCGAATATTCTACGCCAACAACGACTAACGCCATACTCTATCTCAGAATGTAGGCGAAGGATGAGGTTTGCCGTTATGACTCCTTTCCTAGACGGATATTGTAGAGGAGATTTAATATCGATTGAATAAAGATTGATGAGAGGTGAATGATTGATAGATGGATGATTATGAATGAAATGATGCCGTATTAACGATACGTGGTAGTATGATAAACCAACTATGTACACAATGACAACACGGTGAAATCGTTCATGTCTTCCACGATATTCGAATTCTGAGTCTTTCGTTATCTGCACTCAGTCAAATCCTTACGATACTCAGGCAGAGTAAATAAATGTGAAGGAAAAATTTTTAATCAACATCTTGACTTTTTTGAGTCCATTAAATGGTGTATTCTAACACTAGTATTCTCTTCTGCTTGAATTATCCCCTCTTTAACCCTGAATTGACGTTGACAAATCACCTCCTCTGTCCATATGTTACGTAATTTAAAAAGGATCCTTGGTTTTTAAGTCACTCCACTCTGGGACGTGATAAAGTTGTATCTTTGATCAAAGAAAGCATTGGGTCAACCGCAGTCTCAGCCATTGCCGACTCCTTCACAGCTATTTGTCACTCGCCTTTTCTCCTGGAGCACTGTACTGTACCCTGCATTCGACCAATGAGCACATTTCATTTCTTGAAGCACTGCGTACACAAATATTGCCTCATAATGCGCCATCATCAGCTACTCCAATGGGCTAGGCATAGCTCGCCGAGGCTTTCCGAAGAGAAAAATAAGTAACTTAAGATATTTTTCAGAATGAAGGAACGCGGAGGCATTCGTTGACGACAGGTGATTTTGCGCGACTATTTGTTGTCGAGGATGACAGACCGGTTTGGACGTTATGACTATTTCGTCGTGTAGAGACGATTTATGAACTTCACAGTAATCGCGAGTCGTCGAAAAGTCGTTAAGTTGGCAGTTGTTGCAATATCATTCTCCACCAAGTAATTATGCCGAAGATAAATGTTTGCAATATACTATTTGAGGTTACTACCACTACTAGTACTGAGTCACTGATAAACTCTTTCACTCCACAGTTTCTTTAATGTTGAGAACATGGTCACTCAGATATATTTTCGTAAAACTTTTATAATTCAACAATTTTTGGTCGCGATACTTTTGAACGCTCAACGAACACAGCAGGTAAATAAAAATGTATAAAAACATACAGCACCGCTGCCTTTCTGCGATAAAATGTAATTATACCCATTATTTTCTTGCGTCGTAAGAGACAACATCTATTTCGTAATTTCTCTTCGTAACTGTTAAAGGTGCTTCGCCCTCACAGCGCTTGTCATAAATGGTGCAACTCCACATGCTTCTGCCGACGCGCTTCCCCGTGCCTCGAGGGGAGAGCGGTAGAAAACGCGAAGCGGCGGCGTACTCACCGAAGTTGTGCGGGCGGGGCGCGCCTGGCGGCAGCGAAGGGGCCTCGCGCGGCGAGACTGACGCAGCGGCGATGCCCGCGGGAACCTGGAACACCACGAGAGAGAACTTGAGCCTCAGACAGCGGCACGCGTTACGCAGCCTCGCGCCTCCTCCCACGCTCGGCGCCCGCGCCCCGCCCCGCCCCGCCCCCTCACCTCCGCTCCCCCTCCCACTGCCCATCGGACCCCGCTCACGGTCCCCGCCTCCTCCCACGCTCACCGCCCCCGCCCCCGGCCCACCGGCACCTCCTGCCCCAAACCCCAAGAACGGCCGCTGCCCCTTCTCCGCGGACCACCGGCCACTGCTCACGGTCCCCTTTGCTCCCCGCCGTGCCTCCTGCCCAAGACCCACCCACGTTTGGGACTCTTTCCTTCACGCTTCTCTCTGTCACCAACTTCCTCCCCTCCCTCCTCACCGCTATGCCTCCTTCCAGGACCAAGGTTTTAGTCTCTTCCGTTTCTCTCAGTCATCCACTTCCTCCCCCTCCCACCTCTCCTCCATGCCTACTCCCCGGATCAAAGTTTTGGTCCCTTCCCGCTTGTCTCTGCCATCCACTTTCTCTCCCTCCGTTCTCTCAATAATGCCTCCTGCCTGGACCCAGGTTTTGTTTCCTCCCCTTCCCGTTTCTCTCCATCGCTCACTTCCACCCACCTCTCCGCCATGCCTCCTGCCCCAGTCTAAGGTTTTGACATCTTCCCTCTGTCAGCCAGGGTTTTACTTAGAACTAACATTGCCGCTGACTCAGAAGCAACCCTGGCTGGGAGGTGCAAGAGTCAAGTCACGACGATGAAGAATTTTCGATACTAGTTACATAGCTAAGTCGAACTTAGTCTTTGTCTGAATAATTCTAGTAGCCGCCTGCTCTGATCGGTAGTTTTCCGTGTTTTGTCTGGTCAGTGCCGGGGTAGCACCTTAAAAAATGCGCCACGGACAGCGCACGATCTTTGCTTCCTTTCTTTTGTCCTCCAAAGCACCCCTTCCTTACATGCACTGTGTCGGGAGATTAAAGCTATGTCCCGGCTGGGGAGGTGCCCCGCTGTGGGCATCACCCGCCGTATACGTCAGCGCCAGATCTCACCAACCAGAGAGGGAGAAACGCTTTCTTCCCGGAACAAAAACATTTAAAGCACGACCTGGATTAATAATAACCGCAGTAGATGACGTGCCCGGAATCATCAATCTCTGTCAGTCACGTCCATCCCTGTCCCAACGTTCTCTTTCTGCGTCTCTGTCTGCTGCCGTACTCTTCGCTCCGTGGCCCGTCCCTCTCCCCCTGCCCCCGGCATCTTTCCCACCTCTTCCCCTTCCCCCTCCCTCCCCCACCTCCAACGCGACTCCCTTGTCTCCTCCCGGCGTCGCCCCCGAGGAGGTCTCCGCTGGAGGGCCGGACCTCTCGGGAACAACTGAGCGCGAAGAGCGCAACCTTGCGGCGACGCTCGACGAAACTGCTTTTTTTCCCGTCACTCCTTTGCCCGGCGCCAACCACCGAGAAAGCCGAACCCAAAGCATGACATTTCCTCACCCCCACTCAAGAGAGCGCCAATCTGCCATAGGTGCAACTGTTTGCCGTAAACGGTTATTTGCTAAAGTGTTCGTTTTCTTTTACGCTTGTGCAACTCGTAAAATAAGCTATACGGAAGTTTGAAAATGTTACTGCGGCAAAAGTTCGTTTGCCAGATTATTTTCTGGATGTAATACTTTTAGTAATTGTAAAAATATGGTAGAGGGAATCAGCGGTGAAGGTACGTGTTATGTCGTCTTGGAGATAACGATGTGAACGTGGGATGTTAGGGTTTATGAACATACACCATTCAATGCGCTCGTAAAGGTAAACACATCTTCGTGGTTTGCGGTCGTCGAGTCCTTTCCAACTAACGCTGGATAAGACAGTAGGTCTTCTAGCAGTTATGATGATAGTCTGTGAAATGATTACAGATATTGAGAAAAATATATATTATTAGTATTTGAATTGTGCAATGCATTCTTTCTTTCTTTAAGAATTTGTATGTTTAAGAAATAATCATTTCCTGAACATTTTTTATAAAACTAAGTTTAACAATGCTTCTGGAATACTGTTGATAAGATATATAATAATAATTACAATCATAATTATTTATTACTATAAGGAGCGAAATGAGCTAGGTGGCAGTTTATCAAAAAACTGTACAATATAAAAATTAAAATAAATAGTAATACGAATATTCAAAACAAACTTTATTAAACGAAATATTAAACGAACAAAATAACAAATATTTTTAAGATTTGGTTTATATGTTTTCAAGATTAAAAGTTTTTAATTGAGTTTCATATCAAGAAATTAATTGAAATGCGTGAAAAAGTTTGCATTATTCAATAAACCTTCACTACTATTTCTGTCAAGCCCTAAAATAGACAAAAATACTTAATACTTTTGATTAGAATATTTTTTTTATTTTTAGTGGGTTGGCTTGTAAACTATTATACTCATGAAATTAACATCACTAGCGCTAAATGAATTTGATGTAGACCAACCAAAGCGATGTATCTCAAAAGATTGTCGCCCTATCTATCTGGTGTTTCTAACCACTTCCCTCCACTGACCAATCGTAGGAGGCAGGCTATTGAAAGTACATTTCATTTACATAATCGTTATTTGATGCACTCAGAAACTTAGTTGAATTGTCTTATGAAATACTACACATACATGAGAAATTCCGCTGTAAAATTTGCTCTGCAGCTAATGCTGGATTGGATATGTCTTGTAATGAATAACATCTGTCTTGTAATTAATCGCTTCGGGACTTGAAAATTTATCGGAAATTTCCAATGTACGCGTGGTATTACTCCTGAAAAAACCATTCGAAACTCCTAGAGTGCAGCGGAAATATGAAGGCATTACTTCACTCTCTTCCTTGCTTCCGCAAAACAGAATCTGATTTCACGGACCAGTTAGTGTTCACGAGTCAAGCGGTGGAGAGCCTTGTAGAGGAAAGACCGGATTGCAGCAGACCAGTCCTTGCACAAAAACTACTCGCATTCGGATGATGAACGCAGAAAAGCTTCTTCCCTTATGCGTAGAGAAAGTTGAGAGCGGTCTCTTCCGGCACCCAGAATAAACACTCCTAGTGCGTGTGAACATCTCAGTCGTGCACAAACACATACATACACACACACACACACACACAACATCGTGAGGGAACGGAACCCCACGTTGCCCACACATGCGTCATTATCACGCAAATGCAGGGGACATGTTAGTCGCGACTCTCGAACAGACCAAAATGATTGTAACCAAACAAGTCAGTAAGATGAGTGGCTAGTGGTGATGTGAAGAAACAATGCGGTTCGGTTAGAGATGCAGGTTCGTTTGGTTCTCTCGGCCAACGATTGTGAAGAAACAAAACGGGACATCACGCAGTTTCTGATCACGAACTGGTAGGTGACTAGTCGGTCGTGGAACTCGAGTAGAAAGTAAACGATAGTAACCAAACTACACAGTCAAATGGAAGCTAGTTTTGAAATTACGAAAAAATGTGAGCGCGAAAAAAACCCAACATATTTCACTTTTCTTTTTGAGATCATTTCAGATCAGTGGTCGAAATCCCCCAGGAACACAATATTATAAATATTATTAATTATGAATGTGCCGGACCATGTAACACACGTCGTAGTGTTAACACACTAAATAGATTGTTTTGCAAGTTAGTACACTGAGCGCTGTGAGGCATAGCCTTGTAATAGTGCACTTCAGTCTCTGAAGATATTGCTCATCTCTTCTTTTGAAATAAGAAATGTGATGTAATTGTTACACGAGTTACCAAGGGATATCTGCACTCTCCCTTAACTTACTGCGCAGAATGTCACTAGCCGTATATTCAGAATAAGTCCTCATATATATTTGAAAATTTTGTTCGCAAGTTGCATATTTTACTGCCCGACGTATCCATTGTTATTGAAGTTTACAATGATTATACATTTTGTTAAAAAAGAGTTTATAGTTGACACAATTTGTCATACAATAGCATTAGTCATTGTATCCTAGTTATGTATACTCTTTCCTAAAATAATCGGCAAGGATTACAACAAAATCTTGCAAAGTAATGAGAATAACATGATAAAACTCACAAAGAGAAGCTGAAAAAATATCTTTTGAATAGAGAGTTAATTTTTTAAAACAAAATAAGATTTTAAACAGCAATTAATGAGTTTTGCTGCAATCTAGACAATATAATGAATAAAAATGAAAATGTTCAATACTGATATTCGTTCAGTTTGAAGTGACAAATATTTCAGGAAAAATTAAACCAAATAATTGTGTAATATCTTGCATTTTCATATAAACAAATTTATTTACCAAAGCTAGATTTTAGAATAACAGTGTATTTTTTCGACTACTTTCTACTTACCGCCGAAAATACAAGGCATTATTCACGTTCAAGTAAGAAAAGTCTTGTCCCCAGCGTTCTGACGTCAGATTCACATTGGCCAACGTGCAGTATGCGCCTTTTGAATTCAAACTGCACGGTGTCGACCACAGACATTACACTATGGGACCACCGCTTGTTCATGGCTCTTCACCATAACCACACTCGGGGTTTACTAGCACCTTATATTCACTCTCCCGTTATCGGTTACATTTTTAAACAATTAAGAACCGTATTGCTTTTTAGATAGTATTACAATTATTTAACTTACACTAGACGACGTTGTATAAAGAATACTGACTCCAGAAGAGAGTAATACACGAGTAAATTGGAATGGATTTCTTCAGAACCCATGTCTTGAAAGTATCCACGTTCATTCTACAAGTTATGATTTAGGACCTTTTATGAACAACTGAAACCTAATAAATATCAGAAGTTTCCTCCGATATTAAAATCAATCAAAGCGTGATGTTAAAACAATATTCTCTCCCTATGGTGACGATAAGGATTCTTGAAATTGTACAGTTGCGCTTCCTAAGGGCACCATCAAAAAACATAAACTTTCCTAACTATGCGAGCAGGGTTTTTCCAGCTCGGGTACTAGTATTCCTGCTCTTGTCCCAGTGAGCACGGCCACACGAAGGCCCAGCAGCAACGAATACGCGAGGTAATTTGAGAGTAGAAACATGTGGAAAGTAGAAGGGTGAAAGTGGAAAGTGAAGGATAGTAGAAGGTGGAAAGTGAAGGACAAAAGTCAGAAGAATCCTTTCTTTTTAAACTGGTTTAACTGATACATAGCATATTTAAATAATTATCGAATATACTAAATGCGCTGATTCAAGTGAATACAGATAAATCTATAGTGAAAATACGATCCGTATTTGTCGAAAGTAGAAAAAAATATAAACGTTATTTTTGACATATTTTCATTGTGAGTTCATTTACATTTATAACAGCAATTTGAGTAATGAGATGAAGATAACACTTCAAATTGTGATTAAAAAGCACTCTCATGGTTTGATTTTACTTTCCTCAAAGAAGAAAAACGTTACACACAAACGTTAGTGAACACAGGCATAATATTTTCAGCATATTTGAAGAAATTCGATCATTTAGCTATTACTCCTGTGGTTAAGTAATTCTAATTGTTAATATGTACGCACAGTATTAACATCTACCAAAAATGGAGCGATAAATTTACGAAATTCCTTCTCCAAAATTGTAAAATATTGAGAACGAGACCTTTCTTCCGATTTTAATTTCGGGAAGTGAGAAGCATTCATGTAAATAATAACTGACCTCGCGTCACCTCGTGTCTCTCGTCACCGATATCCGCGTGTCTGCCAGTCGGATTTCCCGCGAGCAAAGCTCTTACTTTTGTCCGCCGTTTACTTTGGTGCCCGCCCTGCGTTAACCGACAGCAAAAATCCGACGAACGTTCCAGAGAGTGCGTTTTGGAGGCAAATTGCACAGTGTCTGTCGCGGTTCTTACAGCAGAGTCCTCCTGTTCGCACAGGCCGAACAGCACACTCCTGTCCGTGCTCTGAGAGCGTGTCCGCGCCCTTCGTCTGGGCGAGCGCAACGACACGACAGCCACGCACTGCGCAACGCGGGACGCCGGGCGCCAGGCAGGACGGCGTCCGCAAGGTTGGACGCTAATGCGACGGCCTTTGCGTGAACGATGACTTTGCTCACCGTCGCTCTGCGATTCAAGTGGCCTAAATTCTTTTCCTCTCTTTCCCCATCGCGGGGCTTTGAGTACGTCATGCTGTACGACGAGAGCTTAAAGGTAAGTTTTGAAGTTTGCAAAATACACAAAGTTAATTTGAAGAGTTTAAAAGTGTTCTGAATTTACTTTCAAAAGACACTTGGGAAACAAAACGTGGAAAATATTCATTTATTAATAAAAACCAAAATTCGTTGAAATATTTTGCAGTAGGTCATTAATTTTTTTAAATGAATTTATTTGATAAAATATTTTTTTAATATTATTTGTGCTTTGTATATAAAAGAGAGAAAGACGAGAAATGTGGAAATTTTGTAATGAAGGATTGTTCTTTTAAGTTAAAATGATGAAATAAAAGTGTATGATTAGGTGAGCTCCTGGTTAATTCAAGGCCTTTAGTGATTTTTGAATCAATTGAAAATTGTATGCTATAATGTCACCTGTATCAGATTACATTTCACAATCAGAATATTTTCAAGAAGTTGAACATAAAATTTCATCTGAGAATATGGATGAATCTTTGATTACATTTTTAACATTGCTCAAACACCCTTTTCAATACAGAATGTGTCATAATTAGTGAGCTTGTATCGCAGGGAATAATATGTGCTCATTTTTTCTAATTATCTTCTGAAGAATAATTTTATTAAAACATCATTTCAAATACAAAAAAGCCTAAAATATGTTCACTTTACGTTCATTTCAGTATTAACATTGTATTAATGTCCTTTCTCGACATGTTTCACAATTTTAATTAATGACAGAAACGTGATTATACTTGCTCTCCCGGGAGGCGCGGACAAATGCATGAAAAAATCCACCCAAATTATCATCCTTCCTTTCTCATGGTTTATCATAATAGATGCGAGGGAAAATTACAGGTGGCGATGGGAAACACACTGCGCGCATTGCTGAGAGGTGCACAAACTGAAAGCTTGGATATCTGTTCCCTCCCAACTGCGAAGCGTGTTATGTGATTTTCAGAGCCTTCCCTTCATTCTGTATTGCGCTTTAGGTCTTGTTACTACAAGAAACAAATTGAGAGCGTTCTCAGCTGCGATGAAATTTGTGAGTGTTCATGTATCCACGCTAATTAATATGTTACTCTGCAGAGAGTTAGAGGAATAACTGCTAAACCTAAAGAAAAAAAAATCAGAAGAAGATGAAATATTACAAAATAGTGGATATTGAGTGTAAGTCAAAGCCAAAAATATCAAGGATTCGACTCAGGTTACACGAAGAAATAGGTAAGAGAAAAAATGTAAATTATGCCTCTAAAATTGCATTCCGTGAATTGAATAACTGATCAGCACAGGACATTTAAAACGAAGATGATAAGAGGAAACATTAGTAAATGAAGATCTGAAATATTCCGAAATGATTAGGCTCTCACACGAGATCAGAAACTCATTGATCGAAAGTATACAAAACGAGCAATGAAAGAGGCAATGCCACGGTTTCTGTGAATTCCAGACTTCCAAGAGCTCATCGGTATATTGTTGGAGGTGGGGGTGGAGATTGAGCGAAGACGCGGGAGTGGTCGGAAGAAAGGGTGTGCGTAGACACGCAGGCGTGGGCGGAGGCGCGGGCGGAGGCAAGGGTGGGTGAGGCGGTGGCGATGGCGGGGGGGTGAAGGCGTGGGTGGATGAGGGGGCGGAGGTGCTCAGGTGAGGGCAGGGAGCGGAGGGGAGGACGAGGGCGCGGGCGGTGGCGAAAGGACGGGGATGGGGGAAGACAAGGGCGGGGGGCGGCGATGGGGGTAGGCGGGGGTGACGGGTAGAGGCGGGGACGGGGGCGGAGACGGGGACGAGGAGGTTGGAGGAGAAGGCGGGGTGGGCGTCGCGGGAGCGGGGGCGGGGGCGGCGTGCGGAGGCGCGGGCGGGTCGCGGGCGGTGAGCGGGTGGGGCGGGGTCGTGGTGAGCCGCAGAGCGTGGGAGAGCGCTGGCGTGGGCGGGCGGTGCGGAAGCTCCCGCCGCAATATCTGACAAAGGGAATCGGTTATTGGGTCGGACGTCTCGGCTGGCGCGCCAGAATGCTCCGGGGACCCGCGCGCCGAAGAAAGGGCGTCCGCCCCTACGCCCTCCTTTAGAAGAGCCCCGCCGCCCGCCGCCTCCTCGGCCCCCGGACCCCCCACCAGCGGCACACTCACTGCATCAGGGGTGGATTTGCGGATCTGCAGAAGACGACGAAAGGGGATGCATTATTTTATAAACGCTTTTTGAAACGGTACTATTTCAAAATAAATACTAAAATAAATGCAAAAAAAACAACAAAACTCGATGCTTCCACATAATGAATGATGCAGTCATTTTCATTCTTTCTGCAGTATTGATCTGGAAACCTTTACGAAGATATTTGTAACGTAGTTACGATGTGTTAAATCTATGTAGAGATAAAATAATTGGTAGTTCCTCCGGCGTTACTTTGCCATGCAATTCTGAAAACATATTTTTTTCCACTTCATTCCATAGCCTGATGATGAAACCTTTAGCCTTTGATCTGTCAAAAACTGTGATTATTGTAGTGAGCATTTCTGTAGGTTAGATGGTGTTTCTGCTTCTGTTTAGCAATGTGTTCGAATGATACATTTTGTGCAAGACACAAAAGTATACGAAATGTTTCTGAAATTATGAAGAAGGGGTACTGCAATAAGGAAAATTAATACTTTACCCCATGTCTGTAGAAATAGGTTTCTTCTCTTTGGATGTTTACTCGAACACCATGTACAGAAGTGGTGAATTAACAATGAACAATGTCTTAAATCTCTGATAATGGTTAGTAGATTAAAAAGGTACAAACTCTATTTTATTCCTCAATATACGATTAGCAATACGAAATGAGTCAGACGTTTAATTTTTTTGTGTTACATCATGTTTCAGTACATTTCTGCAGTTCATTCATCATCTTTTTGAGTATGGTATAAAACGTAACAATAACTTGTTCACAACGTTGTCAGCAGCAATTGATTGTTGTTACAGAATTTAATTAACATTAATTCCAATAAATAAAGTAACTCCTAAACGAAGTCGTAGCAAAGGAATTTTATCTGCTTTCTTCCTGCGCTCCTTCGGTCTCTGGAATCTTTAGTAGAATCCTTAGTGCATCCTTAGCATGCGGCACCGCATCAGCATCGTCGTCCGTTAGGATTCACGCTTCGCCGCCGACTTAACTCCGGGATTAAGTTAATGAGAGAAGTCTACCCTCCCCATGCGACCGGTTTGTCGAAGGCAAGCTGGACTATAATCGTTCCGTTTAAGTCCCTGCTATACATTCATGAACTTCGCGACTGTGCGGAAACCTCGAGATCCTTTGCTTGTTGCGCTGCTGTTCCGCTGTTCGACCAATGCTGTTTCACACGACCTACATTGCAGATGTAATTGCAGTTCGCTTTGTGGGTCCCAACCATCTGTATCCATGTAATTTTACGCCGTTTAATGTTGTCACTGGAAAATTACCAAACCTGTCGTAAAATAAATTTATTACAATGCCTGGAATTTTATAAATTACGCTGATTTACTGCCCTGGAGACGGGGCGCAGATTGAGCTGACAACAAACAATTCGTGATTACGTTTTAAAGACAGGTGAAATATATGGAATTTTAAATCTACTGCTGCAGCAATAGATATTTACAAAGAGTCGATTTTCTAGGAAGTTCAGAAACGTCAAAATAATTTGCATTAAATATATATATATATATATATATATATATATATATATATATATATATATGAACTGATATATTTATTAGATTGATTTCAATGGATAAGACGGCATATTTTTTTATGATTCAATTTTTATTAATAAACTTCTAAATAATCTTATAGCAGCTGATACATTACTCATGATAATACGAACATATTAGATGCCTACTGCGGCATTTTGATAAAGCGCTGAAAGTTTAGTTACATTTAAAAAATTCAGTTTGTTTACAAAAAATTGTTTCTCATTTGCGTCACATCATGAAAGGAAACTTTGAATCTAATGTGAAGTGAAGGACTCGAGCGGAGACTATGCTTAATTTCTTCTCTATTGAGCAACACCATTCCTCGTTGTGTAATCTTGAAAACTGGCGATAACGACGGGTCTCTTGCCCAGGAGTGAGGGTTACGTCGATTTAGTCGGGATTTTTATTGCGTCTTCCTGGCCTCAGACAGCGGCATCCCTACTTTAACCCACTGCGACCTTCACCTTTATGATTCCCTTCGCTTGTCGTAGACTGCAACCCCGTTGTCACAGTATATCTTTCTTTCGAAAAGAACATATCATATACAGAATGCAGTGCCTACTATGACACAAAAGGAATACTTAATGGAGGATTCTGTATTGCTACACTGCTTAGAAAACATTATTCATTGACATATTGCCGCCAGTTTTGTTCTCTCGAGACGTAGGGGATTCTAGAAAATATGAAGATACGAATATTCAAGAGAGATTGTGTTCACAGAATAAAATAATTCATTTAAACGACATCCTCCGTTTTGAGACACGGAGTCATGAAAAGCTCAACACACGATATCATTGGCTGTATATTCACCAATATTATCTACCTCTTTATCTTCGAAAAATTTCAAAGAAATTCTAATTCTTTGATCAGATTTGAAACATTAGTCACTTTAAATCCTAAACAACTTTACTTAATTCACATACATTAATTGTGTCCCTAAGCTCACTCATGCCAACCTGATAACCGGGAATTTGACTGTCATGTGTAATGTGTGTAATGTTTCAATGTGTATTAACCATTTATTTTTGTGCCCCAGGTTTGAGGACGACCGGCTGAGACATGCTGTAAATAATGATATGAAAATAGTGCTAAATGACAAAGAAAAATGCAGTCGATTTGTTAATTTTTTGAAGGCCATTAATTTGTACAAAGAAATTTTAAAATGTATAAATTATTAAAAATGTATATGTATATGTTATGTAAAAATGTATATCTATATGTAAAAATGTATATGTATATGTAAATGTATATGTATATATAAAATGTATATGTATATGTTGTTAATATGTCTGTCGCTAATAACCTCAGCAGTTGATGCGACATAAAATAAAATAAATTTAAAAAATTAATTGTGTCCAATTTCAAAAATAACCATGATTATTGGTATTCCATTTCCGTTTTATTTGTATGTTTAATGTTTAATATTACTACATTGCGACTCTTTGTATTATTCCAAATAACTTCAAAAGGATCTTTAGTAATCTAAACTGCAAATGAACCCAAACCATTTTACTCCTTACTGATGACTTCCTTAATCTCTCGATAATCCCACAGAAACGGAATACAATTATCTCACAGCAGTTTCTCAACAAATTCCACATAACATTCTTGAATGTAGGCGTGACTAACAGACACAGCGTAAAGCAACGAAGGCCGAATCTTTTGAAATACCGAAGAATAAAGATTCACGTATCACCGCCGCACATAAAAGAAACGGGCGCTCCGCCTTCACAACGTATTCATTTTTCACCTCGAACAGACTCCTCTTGCTGCGGGCGCCCGAGAGCACGTCCCATTCTTCGCGAGCGTGTACGATGCGCACGTGGCGAAAAGGTCACATTTGAATATGCATTGTCACTCGGACTCCGCGATGCGCGGCCAGTGCACGTCTTTACGGGAGGGTGAGTCGAAGAGTGAGAGACGAGAATCGAAGAGGGTGGAAGGTGAGTCGAAGAGTGCAATGTGAGAGCCAAAGAGGGCTGATGGTGAATTGAAGAATGAGATATGAGAATCGAAGGACTCGGAGAATGAATCGAAGAGGGAGAGACGAGAATCGAAGAGTGAGGTATGAAAGTCGAAGACTGTGAAGTTTGAGTCGGAGAGTGCAATATGAGAGAAGAATATGGCGGAGGGTGAGTCAAGCAACGAGACGTTAGGGTTGACGAATACGGAGGGTGAATTAAAGAATGAGATTTATGAGAGTCCGGAGAGTGATTCGAAGATTGGAATGCACGTATGCAAGGTGGGATTCTTTGCATCTCCACTATATATTGGCTTTGCCTTAGAGCTAGACTCATTAAATAAGTGACTTTGTTCTTTCCCAACGAATTCGCACGCTAGCGTGAGGAAACAAGTTTTGAGCGTTGAACATATTTATACTTTCAATGGAATGAGTTTTATTTTCTAGCTTTCTTTTGTTATATTAGCGTCTCGTTTGCGGACTTTATTTACGCCACATTTGAAAAATAAATTCAATATTGAAATTTTTAGTTAAGTTTTATTCTTTTTAAGTCAAGTTCTTCGTGATACTATGCGCAGGTGACAAAATGGTCTCTTTCTTTATGCATTGGCACTGAGCCTCTGCTGGGCGCGGGCAGAGCACGTCTTCGCGGGACAGATGGCGGAGGGTGAATTGGTGGGCGTGTACGCCAAACAGGGTTCTTCAGGTCGCCGTTATATACCGGTGGCTTCATCTACATGCTAGAATCGCTATAGAAGTGGTTCAGATTTGTTCGTGCGCATTCCGAGGTGACGATGAATTGGTGAAATACGTGCGGTTAACGCTTTAATACTTTCAACAGAAGGGATGTTCCATTATATTAATTTAATCTTTAATTTTCTTTAATATTATGTAATGTTGTGAACCAGTGTTTTTTGTGCCATATTCTGACACTGAACTGCAGTTTGTGCCATAGACGTAGTTAAAATGTACGTGAATTCGAGTCAGTATTTATTTTTATTTATTTTCATCGTAATTGCTGTTATATTTATAACTTATTAAATGTTTTAAGAACTATTATTTTTGTTAAGTGCTACATTATTTAGAAATGTACCACATGATATGTTTTCGGTGAAGTACTTAACTATTTATAAAGCTTGATAATATTCATTGTTAATATTGATAATTAAATGTGTAGAGTCAATTCATGACTTTCCCGTGAGGTAAAACTATGAATATATTATTAATGAGGACGTTTTATGAGACGACAAACAATTCAACGACGATAGGAAATCCAAAACGTTAAAAAGTTACGATAAAATCTAAATTGAAGTACTGTATTGTTTTTAATGTATTTGATATCCATCTCTTTAGAAAATTCAATAAAAACTATCTCCTACAGGACTTACTTTATATAATTCTCGGAAGTCATCAATAGAATATTTCTTCGCCATCCTTTAGACATTAAAATCTACATAACGCTCCGTGAACATATTTAACATTCTATCATTTGGTGTGTTCGTGAACTCTGAGCAGTAATAAACTGAAGATAAAAAATTACTGTGGGGAAGAATGGGTCTGCATTATATTGCCGCCACAACTTCATCCACCTTCATGACGAATTGACTATCGCAATCACTTCCAGGATCTCGCCACGCCTCTGTTTCACAGCTCTGCAATTAACTCAATCGTGAACCTCCGGTATTGGAAATGAAACTTCCAATACAAAGCTCCCTTCCAATTTTCACACTTTTCAATGTCTCTATCCTACAATTGCAATGTTGCAATTGGCCTTGCTACATTGCCAGCTCACAGTTACCATGTATTGCGTCGTCACATCGTCATAGTTTGATTCTCGTGCTGCCAGCCATTTCCTTTCAATTCATTAGACACTCCTCTCTCCTAAGCTGAAGCTACATCAAGTTACTTTCTTTTATATTAATCTTATGATGAAATGAAATCCACGATCTTCACTTTATTTGCTGTAAATATAATGATAACGAGAACAGTACAGTATAAAACACAGACTGTGCATAAAATAATGTAGAATGCGTTTCAGTTTCTGTATTTACAATAATATCCATTCTTTTCATTATCGTCTAAGAAATTTTCTTTTCTTGGACGTACACAGGCGAAGGAAGTAGGGTTGATTTCTGTTAAAACCAATCTGAAATAACTGGGATATGTTGGGGGTTGTTTTAATTCGTTGTGCAGTTGTTTCTAAAAGAATAATTCAAAATAAAATCGGCCATTTCTAAACAAATAGTCGATCTTCTGTCTTCCAAAATTAGTTTTACTTCATTTGACTTTCAAATTATGAAAGTCCTCCGGTAAATTTTTAAACAAAATTACGATATAACGCTGGTAGAGGTGGCTTAATGCATCAACTGACGTCACTGCACTGGTTCTGACCGGGAGAACCTTTGTTCGAGACCCGATCTCGGCAGAAAAGTTTTCGATATTAGTTTGTCAGCTGGGTCGAATTCAGTCGCAGTCTGGAGTAGAATTCTAGCGGCCGGCTGCTCTGAACGGTAGCTTTCCTTGGTTTCTCCGATCAAACCACGGAAATGCCGGAGAAGTACCCTAACAAACGGCAACGGACCACGCGCGATCTTCCCTTCCTCTTCCTTGTCCTATCCTCACCCTTGACACACAACATGTACTACACTACCACACATGCCGGGAAACTGGTCGGGGGCATTCAGCTTGTTCCGGGTGGGGAGGTGCCCCGCTGGTGGAAGATACCTGGTTAGGAAATATCCATCTAGTGAACGGTAGGTCGGCGTCGGATTTCGGCATTCAGCGGGAGGAGATCACAGCCACCTCCCGATGAAAAAGTATCCACTACACTTATCCTGCAATTTTTCTAAGAGCGACCTCAAGGCCACTCAAATCCCATCTTTGCGATGGAATATGTCACGGCATTTCGCGTCTTTCTCAGTCGTTCCGCTAGATTTCGCACGATCGCGACCGTATGAAGCAGTGCTTGCAATCATGCGACTTCTACCGGCAAGACCGAGAAAAGACACGAAATGCCGTGACATATTCCATCGCGAAGATGGGATTTGAGTGGCCTTGAGGGTCGCTCTCAGTAAAATCGCAGTATACAAGACTAATAACCTCAGTTGTTGACGCGCCCGAAATCACTAACAATCAATCAATCAATATGATGAGCAAACACGATCATGTTGTCTAATTGTAGAAAGTAGCAAAAGAAACATTTATATGTACACAAGACAGGTTTCACGTATGTCAGGTACTGCGACCTATTCTTACATTTAATTGATATAATTTTTATAAAATGGCCCATTAAAGAAATTATGATGGCGAAGCTGCTTTCAAATGATTCAAGCGTACTGATAGATACGAGCGACTTTTAATCCCCTAAGGAGCTATCTTACTTGCAGCCATAAACCCTGCGTGCCTAGCGCAGAATCGTTAGAGAAGTTGTGCGGGTTGCGTCCTCCCGTTGTTCAAGGCTAAATGCCAGCGCCTATACTTTTCTTCGATAGTTGCACGACAGAGAAACATTTCAGAAAATAATAAGAGAATGTTATGTTCGTGTAAAGTATTAGAATCTAATTTGTGAGAGTTCAAAAAGGAACATAACATATTGTGATCAGGGCAAGACTTGTAAAAGTAATTGTAATCAAAACATAATTTTCTTATAAAATTATCAGATCAGAGTTCGTGATACGGAATACCATAATTCTTGGTAACTACGAGTGTATTAATATTACATATTGCATATACTGTTTATAAAGGGGTTAAAAAGGCTTAAATTCACATAAACAAACCTACGACAAATTCTCTAAAAACGCTTCCTATAAGATAAAAGTAAATACCAAATAACAAATCCCATCCATTACAAATAAACAATATCTATACAATATCAAGAATTAATTTCTTCATCTCAATAATTTGTCATAAATTGAAATGGTCAAAAGAAGAGGAGGATAATTCTATGCGCTATATCTCCTTTCATTTGGCCTTCTTTATTATTGTGAAGTTCTGACAAAATAAATGAGATGTGCTACAACAGGATCTATTTTCTCTTATAATTGGTAACGGTTATCTGCGAGTAATATTACAATACTTCCTTAGCGTTGCGTCTTCAGTGGGTTTTTGAATGTTCAGGAGATTTATTTGCACTTAGTTTATTTCACAATACGTACGTACATAACGTAATTTCCTTCTTAATTTCATATTTGCATCAGGCCATTTATGATGTCTGTCCCACACCCACATTGTATTTCGTTAAACCATCTTACAATTTTATGAGATTATTTTTATAACTGTTTCTACGCCTGTAAACATTTCTGATAACTACAACAGAATTATATCCATAAGTGTTACTAATACATTGCTAGTCTTTCTGTTCATCATTATGCGTTATTTACATAAGAAAAATCAATTTGAATAATATGGTCTCATGACATATCTTATGTAAAATTAATTACTTTCGAGAACTTTTTACTAAAACCAAATCTATAAAATTTGATGCGTTAAAATTAGTCTTCAGGCTACCTTGGTAATTGTTTACCTTTCAGTTGAAAATAGCTTTCAGAATTCTGAAAAACATTCAAACATTCTTGAATGAGGGGTTTTTTACCGCAAGGGAATATTAATTTGTAGGTCATCTCTTTCATGCGATATATAAACACTGCTACGTTTATCAATGTTATTTTCAATTTGTTTAATGAAAGCCAGCCCCAGCAAAGCTTTATTTCTATTGATGAAACCGCAAATAGGAGCGACTGGAATTGAGTCCAATGCATGCATGTGGACTGCACATGAAAGCTTCAATGCTTCCCCGGGCAACACGTGGATGCCGGAATGAGGGATGGGGCCACAGATGTTCGGTGATCTGGTTTCCGCGGTCGAATGGGCTCGTTGGTGTATTGATGCCTGCGCATGTGGGAAATCTAGATAAATAGACACCCAGACACGTGGACATATACAGCTAAGCGTTCCCTAAAGATGCGCCAGACGTGATGTCCCGAATATAATCGCTCGTAATACTAATTGGCAACTGCTCTGAAGAATCAGATACAATACATGGAAAGTTGCATTTAATTTAAGTCATTCAAGTTCTTAATTGAAAAAAAACAAGTTATCAGTCTTGATTTGTATTGATCATTTCTCTTCTAGTAAATGCCTTTTTTTTATTTCAAAAGTGTTACAAAATTGTGTCCTATTTCCAACATTCTACTTACATAATTTTATTAATATTTTATTAAATTGAGCTAAGAAATGTAATCCAATACATTAAAAGTAGTTTCACTTTTGTATTCTTTACATATTTTCCATCTTTATTATAATACTGACTTTTTCTCTTTGAGGAGGTATTCTGAACTTACATAGCCAAAATGAACTCATATGTTTTCTTTTAACCGACCCCGGATACTTCAATCTACAGAAATGGTGGTGCCTTTACTATAGATAATGGACAATGAATGAATAATGCAATTGGCGTCGATAGTAGGAATGGAAGTTGGCATGGTATAGCAATGCAATGAAATTTAATAAAATAGTCTAAAAGATAGCGAGATCTTTTTATCAGATCAAATTATTTAAGATCAAATTATTTTTAATCTTGCTTGGGCAATTATTTCTACATTCTTGCCAATGTATGTCGCAATACTAAATTTACCTTCAAATAGAAATGGCTGATTATGCTTTCACAGAACTAATTAGCAGATGTGTTCAAGCACTTGATGGCCAATTGAAGACAATTCATAGCAACGTACGATACTCGCTGCGATATTTTCAAAGACGGAACACTCACCGCGCTCCCAGTGTAATTGTAAAGTGACCCGCAAAGCGTTTACTCTGTGAGGGATACAGGGTCGAAGGGACCGCTCCAAAGTGTGTGGCAGGTCCTCCGAGAAGCGCCGTGGCAGGAGATAGGCTCTGCGGGCCGGGAAGCCAGCCGTCCGGAGGGATCCGGAGGCTACCGCCAGTGTTGGCACACGTATTTAGCGACCGTCGCCCTCTCTGGGGGCGTCGTTGTTTACTGACCCAGCGCTACCAACCCTCTCGCCCCCGCCCGCTGGCCAAGACCGCCTTAACGCTACCTGTTACTTAGGAATGACAATTTCGCACGGAAACATCCAGCCTTGTGTACAATTTTAAAACTGGGTATACTGTGGAATCAATACGAAAATCAATATGAAGTTGACGCCGGAAACCCGTGAAGTTAAAACTTCAGGACTTCTCTATTATTTGTAAAAAAATATTTTAATTTTTAATTTAAGCACTTATTGAGTATAAAATAGAAATGAATTAAATACGGATGGTATTCAGAGTAGATGGAATGCCCATACAGCCAGAATCAAATTCCCGCCGGTGCGAAGGACAAAGCTACCGGCTGACATTTTAGAGAATGTTTTTCCACAAAAGGATTTTATATATAAATGCTGATTAATCCTTTGTTTAGCAGCAAGCCATGCAATACACAAAGTTAATGAGCAGTAGGTGGTTGATGTGGGATTCACATTTACAGCATTTTACTTATTCGTATTACTATTACTTCATCAAAATTTGCTTAATTTTATCATTATAATCATAGACAATTTCCATTTTCCTAACGATATGCCGTTTTGAAAATTATTTTCTGGTAGCTCAATAATACTTTAATTGAAACTGATTATTCTTTGCAGCAAAAATAAAACGATCGTTTTTATCAGGTAGCACATATTTTCTGAAAATAATATATTTTCTCAATAGAGGTTACTAAACATAATCTCTCGTTACATAGTAAATACATACTAGTATATATGTACTCTGATTTTTAAAAATTCGCTTCTATAAAGTAATTAATCGCTAGCGTTAAAAATGGACTAAATTCGAGAAAGACGAACTCCCAAATACAGATAGAAATCACAAAAGTAAGTACAGAGAGACTGTCAGAAATTAGTAGAATTGAGCTTTCGAAAATTTCAAATTAAATGGCGAACGTCGGTGACCTGGGAAAGTATGCTGAATTTAGAAGTCCTTTTGTGTCTCACGGAATGCACGCCCAAACGACAGCCGTATTTTTTTTCAGAATACGGTTTCCACGAGTTTTGTGCGTTCCACGCTTTATGTGTTTGCAGTACACCCGTGCCAACGGCACAATGGAAAAGGAATGCGCAATTAAACAAAGAACAATGCGCGTCATACGCAATTTACAGCCCTTAGAGGCTCCGCGTAAATGAGCAGGTAATAATGGAGAAACCTCTGTACGTTATTTTGCGGATTACACTTGACATGAATATTAGAAAACCAGTTTCAAGTTATTTTTGAGCGTGTACACAATGATATATACTACATCGTATGAATTGTCTAATGTAATTCAAGTGCAAACTCACAATCTAAACCAAGTTCAATATCAAATGACTTCACGAAATTATCACATTGTTCATTGACTAAACATCCGGGTAACCTCATGGAATTTCAGTGCGATTGGTCTCGACAGATATCCTATTGCTGGTATGACATGGCATCGAAAAACATATTACTTTGTAATTCCAATTTGTAAGAATAATTTCCAGAATTCGGGTTAAATTGTTACAACATCGAGTCAACAGACATGATATTGACTTTATATATTAGCGCGACATGGCTAAGTGATCCGTAAATAACATATATGGAATATTAGTGTTTTATTGGCTTGAGTGTATACTTTTGATTTTGATTTCATGCGTGAGAATTTTGCGACAGAAATAATACCTCTATATTGCCTCTCATCCAACCCCCTTCATCCCTTTTTCTCATTATTGCCGTTATCTATTAATACTAAATTCTATAATTATTATCATAAACACAAACTTGAAATGAAGGCGTACTTTCATTTTCTTGATATATTTACAGATCCCTCTCAATACTTTGTTCTTACCGTTTTCATCACAGCATGTAATTTCCACCAGAACACACAGTACCGCTGAAGGATCCACTCCAAAGACTCAGAAGCGTAGATTACACATTCAGTGCATTGCGCTACAGACGCGAGGCACACACTGGGCGGCTACCATCGCATCGGGCGCCCCGCTATCATGTGCGTTCATCCAATATCGCTACACCTGTTGTGGTCTCTACCTCCTCAGCCACGACCTCTGCCACCATAAGATCGACGTCACCACTTCTGTCTCCCTTGCCGCCGTCAATGCAATCGCCGTTGCCTCCACCTGAAGCCTATATCGCAGTGACAGATGCGACCGCTATCATGACACCCGTGGCTGCCATGCCCTCCGCCCTTGCGGATGCTGCCAAAAGCCTGGCGTCATCTCTTCCTCCACTTCTGCCTCCGCCGTCTCCGCTTCTATCACCAATTGCGCGCCTTGTTCGCCATCGCAACCGTTGCCGCCCTCAACGCCCTATCGGCATCTGCTCCGTCAATAAACAACTTCTTCCTTCACTCTTCACATCCGCTACAGCCACTCGCACATTTTTTCTCCATCTTAGACGTATAGTTGACCCCGTCGCGTCGGTCCCGTCGCGGCATCCTCATCCCCTGCCGTATTCATCGCTACCGTAGTCCCCGACTTCCCCGAAGCCCCTCCGCGTCTGTCGCAATCCTAGTCCTCGTCGCCCCGGTCCATCGCGTCCGTCGCCTCCATCGCCCCGCCGCCCCCGCCGCCCCCGCCGCCCCCGCCGCCCCCGCCGCCCCCACGCCCCCGCCGCCCTCGCCGCCTCCGTCGCCACCGTCGCCCGCGTCGCCACCGTCGCCACCGTCGCCCCCATCGCTCTCACCGGCCCTACCACTGCCGCCGCCTGCGTCTCTACCAACGCTGTTTCACCTATAGCCTATGCCGCCGTGTCTGGCTCGGCCGCCTCCGTCGTCTCCTCCGATATTGCTCCAGAGACAAACACGCGCTCTAATGAGTTGCTCTCCGCCGATGCGTCCGCCCTTCCCCCTTCGCTTAATCACCGCCTCGTGTTGACACGGCCCCTCTCCTGCCGGAGTCCACCTGCCGACTGCAGCACGCAACCCCTCAATGTTTACCACGCGCCGCGGGGCGCGGTAACTGCACGGCAAAATAGCATCGTTATTGGTGTATTTTCACTACACACTATTTACTCACGTATTGTAATTACCTTCCGGGGGAACTTTGATTACTCACTCCGCTAATTGCGAATGCCGAGATTTTAATCGCATATCTTGCGATTTTACATGCAATCTGATATTTTCTAGTAGGTTTTTAATCCCCTTTTTAATATTAATTTAACTTGTATAAACTGTTTTTCGGTTGCAAACATAGATTGCATATTTTCTTGTTTATTATTTTATAGTCCGAGAAATTGTTGATAACTTAATTTGAATTTCTTAAAAACTAGCTTATTTTTGAAGTTGAGTTGATGAAATATGAAATGATCTAAGAAGGTGTTTTTTATTTCCATCATAGAATCATTCAGAGTAAAGATAAATTTTACGAGTATTATAGTCTGTACTAAGTGAAGTATACAAGTAAAACAAGAACGTGTAATTGTTTTTTTTATTTTGATGGTATTTTCATATAAAACAATTGTCTGTGTGGTATATTGGAGGTTTTTCATTCTTTTTAGCTTTGCGAAAGGACATAATATTTTCAGTTACCTCTGGAATACGCTCGTTTTTAAGAGCGCAAATCACAAGGACCATTTGAACACGTCATGTGCCAGAAATTCTTTCTTTATGAGACAATAATATTTTACATCTTGTAAGGTCAAAGTGTTCTTTGTTATTTCTCAGAACCGCGTATGTCTTTTCTTCAAGAGACGAGATCAAATTTTCGTCTTAAAAATTGACGTAACTTGCGAAGGGCGTCCGTAAAAATGCTCCAAATTTCATTGAGAGAACCAACACACGTCGGATACATTTGTCTCTTACGGATCCAAGTTCAACACTTCAAAGAAAAGACCCTCCTAAGCGTTGGTCAACTCGAGCGATGAAGGGACCTCTTTCCTTCAAAGTAACACAGTTTTATCACCGAGCTATAAGGCAAGACCCACTCGCATTCTCATCCCAGCCGGCAGACACACTTTAAACTCCGTTACGGCGCCATGTCTGAAAAGTTTTCTGTATCGGAAGTAATCTCGTTCGTACTCCATCAGCGGCACTTTGACGTCCACAACATCCGAAGGAGGAGACGGCCGACGTCGGCAGAGATTGGAGGCTTATAGCCTGCGAGGTCGGAAATGGGAAACCGAC
This sequence comes from Acheta domesticus, assembly GCA_031308135.1. Taxonomy (NCBI): domain Eukaryota; kingdom Metazoa; phylum Arthropoda; class Insecta; order Orthoptera; family Gryllidae; genus Acheta; species Acheta domesticus. The sequence continues at coordinate 124,590,438 of JAHLJT010002406.1, read as the reverse complement.
GTCAGCGCTGCGTCGCGGCGGGGAAGGGACTCGCGGTAAACAAAAGACTCTCGACCGGCGGCGTCCGCGAGATTCCCGGGAAAACGCCGCAATTTTCCGCTTTTGTCTCGCTTCTTTCGAGTAACGAGACGGGGGGGTTTCAATCCTGCTCACTTTAGTTTTGAAAACGGTAAAACGCGGAGTGGGAGAAGACAGATATTGTTCGCTAACTCATTTTTTCAAATTTCATGTTATTTTGTACTCAGAAGCATTGTTCGTCGTTTCTGGGTAAATTGTTTCCTTCAGCTTCCCCTCAATTTTATTTTTAGTGAGATGATGGACGTTTCTTTTTCCGATCATGAAATTACTTTTTTCTCTGCTTCAAGCTTTACTAGTTTCAAGATTACTAATATCAATGAATGTCTTCCCATCTATAGGATTATGAAGTTTCGAAGAAAGTTGTATTTAAATTAAAAACTGCTCAAAGACCTATTAATTCAGTTTTCCTTGTTCATGACGGAAAAATTAAAATTTTAATTGCAAGAATTGCTTTTAAAATGTGCATATGTGCTTGAACAGAGAGGGTTTCCTTTACTACGTTGCAGGACATGCATTTCAGAACTTTATTATTTACAATAAACAAATTACGTAGAGACTAGTTAACAAATAACTACATCTATTTTCAAACAGATTACGCTCTTTAAGATTTAAAAAGTTACCATCCTGTTCTTTGAATTCTCAAACTCAAATAAGTATGAATCAGCTACAAAACAATGTATAGTAATGATACCAAAGATCCGCAGATATCAACATTTAATGGCACCGCTTCTTCTCTCACAACGGTAGCCTCTAAAAACCCTTGTCCCCTACCACTTAACACCAGGTCTCTGTTTGGACAGTGTTAGTTTTTCATCTGCTTCTTTCTTCCGGGGTCAACGCTTCCGTCCTCCAGAAGCCCCTCGATACACGCGACTCCGAAGCGCTAAATATGCCATTACGGAGGCGTTCTCTTCTCAGACAATTAAAGCGAAAGTCACGGAACGCGCGGCCGCTTTGTGCGCGCGGGGGCGGGGGGCGGGGGCCGGGGCGGGATCGGGGGCGGAGGGGGCGGGGCCTTGGAATCCGGCGGGGCGCGGAAGAAACCCACGCAAAAACGTGCGCCGCTCGCCATTCATGAAAGCGAAGGAGGGGAAAACGGCGCGCTTCCGTTTAAATATTAATTTCTCGCCGTGACTTGCATCTACACGCTCGCGGGCGATTTGCGGGGGAATGTAAGGGACTGTGGGGGCGTGGCAGAAGTCTTGGGTGGAAGAGCAGGTGCCGGCAGTGGGTTGATTCATTATTTCATGTTTCCGGCCAAGTCAACTGTTGTGGTCCGTGATTTTAGTGTATGGTTTCATCATGGGTGTGGCGGTGTTCTTTCTCAGCTGGATGGTGAGATCCGGCGCCCAGCTGCATGTCGGTTTGCAGGATTTCCCCATCCAGGTATCTTCCACCGGTCTGACACCACCTTAGCCGGGACAACTCTAAGCTTCCGACTGGTCTCCCAGTAGGTGTGGTAGTATAATAAATGTGAATGTATATGTGTGTAAGGAAGCGGTGAGGAAAAGAAAAGAAGGAAGGAAAGATCGTTCGTGGTCCGTGGCCCTTTTGCTCGGTTACTGCTCAGGCATTCTCCAGGTGATGATCGAAAAACCAAGGAAAACTACCGATCAGAGCAGCCGACCGTTAGAATTCTCTAGGCAGTCGTAAAATTGGACCTAGCTAGTGTCAAAAATTCTGCTGTCATCGCCGGGACCCTCACCCTGGAACCTCTTGGTGAGGAGTAGTGACATTAGTTGGTTTCCTGAGCCTCTCTGCCGATGTGACGGCGGTGGGGAGGCGTACGTATTACGTGGTATTTGTGACGTCCAAGTGTGATGAATGACGACGGTGATGACGTGAACAATAATAACTACCTGACAGCAATGGCTTCGACAACAATGAGAAGAAAGATAAATATAACAACAATATCAATGACAGTATCAACAATATCGGTGACTATTGACGTTAAGGCGGAGGTGATGTTACTTGTTCAAGTGTTGTACCTTGGAAAATAGTTTGCAAAACTAGAAATGTATCTTTCATAATCTGAAAATATCAATTGTATTATGTTGAATTACATTGATAATTCGTGAATATTCAGTTTGAAAACATTTCTAGACAGTCAAATATTTGTAACGATTCCAAACTTAAGCGAATATAGAATATATATGGAATCCATCTTCTATACTCAAAATATTGTTTATTTTGTTTCCATATCATAAAATAATACACATTTTGGAGGAAATTGACTTTTAAGCCAGAAGTTATTTTACGTTCACCGTATAGGAGAAAGTATATACTCACTGAACCGAACTTTAATTTTCTTCCTGTGCTCTTTCCTTCCCATATAAGTTTCTGTTTACAATAAACAACCCAATAATGTGCGATAAAATCTGGAGAATATAAAAAAAGGACAATATTTGTTTTAGATGTTAGCGAAGCCGACAAGGAGAGTGAGCTGGAGAGAAGATAGCGGCTAGACCTTGCAACCGCGCGCCCAATGCCAGAGGCTGCAATTAAAGCGAAAGCCTTTCGCACACACACGGCGTTGTCGCGAGGCAGATTCCGTTTTCGCCTCGAAAGAGGGAGTCTGTTTCTTTTTTGCGCCCCTAGCACTTTCCATTCGAATCGAAAATCTCGCTTGTCTGCCGGTTGGGTCTTTCCGCTTGATGCTACCAATGTTGGGAGGTTTTTTGTGTAACGGAACTTAGTACAGCACATTACTTTCGTGGTTATGATCACTTACAGTTGAGGGTACTATTTACTTCCTGACGTTTCCTTATGAAGTAAAATCTTGTTAGCTCAATGCAGGTTAATTGTGTATCTGCTACGCAATTTCATCATAAGTACGTTTAAGAAATTGGTGACTGTGAAATTTGAACCGACAAAGAGAGCTGTGAATATGCAGTTTCGAAAGCTGATCAGACGGAATACTTTCCATGTCATGCTATTTCTTGTCGGCGAAAATATAAAATTTCATGTTTTATTGTATTGGTAGTAATTAATGAGGCATTAATCTTTGATGTCTTCGAGGCAATCTTGTTAGCCACTTAACAATATACTTCACGATGTAATGAAGTATTTCTCATAATAAGGTTGATTCAAATAAGGCAATGAAGTGTTAGAAAGTTGCAATGTTTCATTATCAGCATGTTGTGATCACAAAGGTCATGATACAGTTTAATAAGTGAAACTGGGTCTCGTACAATAGTGAATTGCAACACATCATGTAGTGAGTAAAATATTACACAAAACATATGTTATTGTTAGTCTTTCTGTATCCAGTATTGTTTTAAGTTCAGTGTGTTAAAGCCTATCATAATATTAAAGGGGCGAATATTTGTTTTTGTATTATGAATATTATTTATGATATAATATTATTATTGATTATTATTTATGAATTGTAATTATATCTAATTAAAATTATCCATTTCAATAGACGTTTGTAGTAATAGTTTAAACAATAGAATATTGATCAAATCAAACTAAATCTTCGCATAAACAGAATACGGTAGTAATATTGACAATGAGCATACGTGAGAGTGGTGATTTCACATGATTGAACACTAAAGAGGTTTATTACGATTTAAACTAAATTAAGTGTTTATACTGCAAACAATTACGTAAATTCTAAATACTGATATATTATCGATGGAACATGCATTATCATTGAGACAAAATTGCGTTTGATACCCATTTATCTTACACCCTACATACTTCCAAGCTCTGAAATACCTGTAGTTAACATCAGCACTATGAACGCAAATTGTAGCCGAAAATCCTGCACTCACCAGCTGTTACTCGTCCCCAAGATAGTGAGACCCTACCAACAACATCGACGAGGGAAAAGTTGAAGACCGATATTCCTGCAGTGGCAAGGATGGTGGCGGAAGTTCCTGGTGTAATAGTGGTTACCGAAAATCCGCCAGCTCTTCTTTTTATTTGTGTTCGAGTACAGTCTGTTGAGGCCAGGTTGTAGTGGATGACGTGTGGTATAGAGTTGATATTTGAGTAAAAGTTATTGGAGAGATAGGCTATGTGTTTAGTCATGGATGTAGGGTGAGGTGACGGCGACGACGAGGACGATGGAGCCGCAGATAATTACGGCAATGGATATTTGCTAACCCATTCGCTCTTTCTCTTTCCCCACTGAGTAAGATATCTAGAAACGGTAACGTCGATAAAACTGGCGGTGAAAGTGAAGACGACAAAAATGATGTCGCCTGCGACGAAAGCGTTTGTGACGGGGCTCTCAGAAATTCCATTCACTGCCCGCTCTTGATCTTCCCCACAGACAGGGACGTTAGCAGCAGCATCGGCGAGGATGGCGGTGAACACGGAGACGGAGACCGGTGGTGGCGATGGCAACAATAATGGGCGATGGCGTCTGCGGTGAAGGCGGCTCTGGCGGTCTATCTAAAACTCCACCCCCCATCTACCTTCTCTTGCTCTTCCCCCAGAGAGTGAGACGGTAGCGGCAACGTGGACGAGGGTGAAGGCGGCGGCCGTAGCAGCGGCGGTGGCGGAATTTCTTGCTCGAGGGCCGACAGCGGCGGTGGGGCGAAGTCGCCGTTTAATTATGGAGGGTGCACGCCCGCTGGCTATACGGCCAGCGGCGGCAGCGGCGGAGAGGGCCCAGGCGGGGTAGGGCGAAGCCACAGGTGGGCGGTGCAAGCAGGGGATCGCCGCCGCCGCCACCGCCGCCACCGTCGCCACCGCCGCCGCCACCACCGCCGCCGCCGCCACCACCACCGCCGCCGCCGCCGCCTCGTCGAGTCGATAACCGCACGGCGGTGCTGGATGACGCGTGTCCTTTGCCGGCAGGCGGCGCGGAGGACGGCGGGACGCGGCGGTTGCGGTCGGCGCGGACGAGGCAGTCGATAACCGCGATGACGAGGTGGCCCCGCCGTGGAGCTCGTGGACTTGAGGGCCGCTGCTCTCCGCCTGATCCTGCTGCACCGCGTGAATCATACGTCAGTGAGGGAGAAAGGACGCCGTGAAGTTGAGTGGACGGTTAGATCATGTAGAAGACGAAATTACAGACACGTCAGGCGTCGTCAGTGTTAGGGAGCTGGTGATAATGGGCAATGTACAGGAAGACTGAAAATAATAGATTGCTCATCGTTGTAAAGGGAGCCTATCTTTCTGAATGCACAAGTCGAGCCAATAAAAATAATCAATAGTATCATCAACGGCATGTGCTGTAAGTGATACGATTGGTAGACTTGCAAACATTTGTCGCCTTGTCTAATTAATAACAGTTCAATTATTCAGATTCTTTTCATGTTATCGTATAACGGCTAACATAAATATTATCACATTGGATCTTTCAGTAAATGTTAATACATTTACTTTATTGACTCAGCAGTTCTTATTGTCATAGTTTGTTGATTTTGTTTTTATTTATTACATGGAATATTTCCTGTTACAACGTTTTGGGTAAACGTCCTTCAGATCTCTGACAATATATTCGGCTGGTCTGCATCACATTGCATCATTTGCTAAGAAAGCTTATGGTAATCTTACGAGAAGGAAATGAATATTGGAAATATAGCGTTCTCATAATATATCAACGTATCTTACGTTAAGTGGACGTAACGTATCTTACGTTAAGTGGAGAATGTACAATTCTCCGTAAAAATATTTTTCTGAGAATTGCGAAAACTCACTCGTTTATTTGTTAGCTTATTTACAGGTTGCTTAGAAATTACCCGTATCTGTAACTCCTCACACCTAATGATTTCCAAAGATAGAAATCTCAAAGTAAAAACCACCGAAAGAAAGAATCGCATTCCAGCCCGACGTGTGCGAGTCTCTAAATATTACAAGCACAATCTATCGTCGTGCGCGCGCATCCATGCGATGAAACTTGGCAGCTGCCTCGCAACTTTCCACCGCCGGCCAATAAACTCTCCTTTGTATCGTGCGTTGCGCAGTCCGCGCCACGCGCAATCGCCACGCACTGCCTAGCAAAGAACGCGCGGGGATGCATAGCTCCTAATGGTCTACTACTTGTCAACCTTTCTTGGCATCGAAGCTTTTTTAAAAAAATTCTTTTCTTCATGCCCCCGCTAAAGTTTTTCTTCATAATATACTGCACTCACATATTCATATTCGAAATAATAACACATAATAAGTCACTTAAAGATAAATTACCTGATGAATGTTTTGGACAAACATTTTAGACCTACGGTTTAATTTAATTTGCCAAATATAAACAAGCACTGAGAATCAAACTCACAGATACTGATATCAGAAACGTTCTGTATTCATTTATGTAAATGATGTTAAACTCCAGATGAGGAGAAAAGATGTAATTATTAAACGAAAACATATGAGAAACACAAAATTATCAGAAAACAAATAACTGTCAACTTCATTAACATTTCTTGTGATCATGATTATACACATTCGTCGCTGGTATATACTCGGGCTTGGACCCCAAACGATTCTCTGATCATCATTGATCACCTTTAAAATATCACCAAGGCCTGAAGAGTCGATGTCGACCCCACTGAAAACGCCTGCTCTACTGCAACGTCCGGCGTGCGAGCTCGTGCTGTGTCCTCAGTCTACCGTCACTTTCTACGGCAACAGCGGATGCATTTATTAGAAAGCGATATGTCCTACGCGCTCCGCGGGGAGTCCTCACCGCCACCTCCGCCCTCAGTTTTCCGTCCTCTCTGTTTACACACGTCACCTGATGCCGATCTTAACGACTGGACGGTTACAAAATGCCCAGTAAAAGCTGGTCCTCTGGAGATTACATCGTAATGAGAACATCTAGAAACGGTACTGAACGAGGCGAAGAAGAAACTATCGTTAGAAACATCAGAAGCCAGACGCCGTCTGTCGCCGTGAGATATGTGCCTTATTTCGTGTGTACGTTGCGTCTTAAAGAGATGCAGGCGGGTTTTATTAATCAGAAAGTGAGATTTCATTATGTAGTGGGTTGACTGTTACGTCTTGTGACAGCTTCGGTTTCGATCAATCTCTTCGCTTTCTGAACTTTCTAATGTTGTTTCTTTGTAAAACGATAAGAAATGTATGAGTGAGATTCTTCCTGAATTTCTATATTAGCGGAAGCAGATTTACATTATTATAGAACAGAATTAATATTACCAATAGTATTATAAATGGGTCTAATGCACGCACCTACTCTTACTGACGAGTACATGACACTCTGCTTTTACGACTACATGACGAATAGTGAATTTAGAAAATTGATAGTTATGTGGAATGCTTCAAACCGTATTCGTCAATTAAATATTTTTGGAGGAAATAGTGATTCGAATGATCAGCTCTGATAAACATGATATTGAAATTTCTTCACAGAAATTAAACTTTATTGAAACTACTGTAGAACATTAAATGTTTTTTCCGTACACATAATATTTACAGATTAATATAATGAATATTTCCCAAACATCTTAAGAGAAATTAAGTGATGGACTCAATTCCCGAGGGAGATAATTCTCTTTAGGGACGTCGAATAGTGTGTTCTCAGTAGTGACGTCATGTTGTGACTAGGCAGGAAAGAATGGGGATCTCTGATCAGCATTCTCCGCTGTCGCCCAGTGGTTCGAAGAAAGCCCCTCCCACTACTGGGGTTTCCCTCACAGGTCAGGCGAAAGTGCTCTATTGCTGACGTTAACGCGTGATGGGCATGTCGATGCGCTGGCGCACGCGGGGGAGAGACGGGCAATTACTCAACACACATGGCCAAGATTACAAGACGGAGGCGTATACAGAAGCAAATTGGTGTTGGGGCTATCGGTTTACCCTCGTGCATTGTTCATCAGCTTTGCTATGTCGGGTTACCTGAGGCCATGGTACGTCACGAACTGGAGAACATAGCCTCCTATGTTGTTAAGATTTGAATTCAACAAAATACCGTTTACCTCTTAACGCTCCGAGAAAATGAAGTGTATGTAATTATAGTAATTATAGAACACAGTGAACTCAATAGGCATACTGTTTCATAAAACATCTTAAAGGAGCTTACATAAAGTGGATGGCTTACCGCTTCGATCTCTTTCAGTATTATGCTAAAAAGTTAAACTATTTCTCCTACGAGTATTATGATTTTGGTACCAGATATCCCCGGTCACCAGTCTTTTGAAGAGACAAGTTCCCATTCCAAGAAATCCTTATTCCCATTTCCAAGACATCTTTATATCAAGTTGCCTCCTTCGGTAGCATTTCTTTTCCGACAATAAATCTCCCAATGCGCTTTTACAAGTTTTATTTACAGAGATAATTTACATTTTAGAAATAATTTCTTTATGAGTATCTGCGCACCTGTAAAATTTTATCGGAATATTTTGAAATTAGTTTAGAAACAAGCATCTAATGAGACAAAGATGAGTTTTGTCGAGAGTCAGAAAGCAAAAGAGTGAGGTGGGGTGAGGTGTTGGAAGCGAAGAGGGGGTGATAAGGTGGCGCAGGTAGAATAAAAAACAACGAGGAGAGAGACTACAATCGTTGCCGCTCCGGTGGTCTTCATACAAACTTTTCCCAGTTTTTTTCTGCCTTTGTGTCTTTACTTTCGTCCATTCTTTTGTTTCGCCTCTTATATCCTTATTCCACCGCTTCGCGAAAGCTCTTGTTCTCGCCGCTAGTGATGAAGGTTTTTGCGTACAACTTCTTACCCAAGGGAATTTTGATTGCTTTGTCATGGCACAGCGTTTTTTAAAATAGAAAGTGGAATTAATGGGTACGTTATGGATTTTTCTGACAGTTTGTTTATTCTTTTTGAGATTAAAACGTGTGTTTTATCGACTTTAATAAGAACGATATTTATTCCATAAGCCTTTTCTCTCCCCTGCCAATCCTCTGTTACAATGAAAGTATACTTACAATAAATCCCTCAATGTTTTTCATGTCATTTCTTTCAAAACATACAAGATTGAAAATTATTAACGTCCATATTCAGCATAAAAATGTAGTAGTTCTTCTTAAGTTATATAAATTTACAAAATTCACATTAATTTATATAAATTCACATAAAATTAAATACTGTAACAATTTAGGAGTAAAAACTTTTCTCTGCGGGTACATTTTAACAAATGGCGCAAATTGATATTGAATAAGTATTAACATCTTCTCATTGAATTTTTAATATTATATTTTTTAACCATTTGTAGGTTTCAAGAAATATGTGAAGGAAAATGAAACATTCCGTTCAAATAGTCGACAACAGTCACTCAGCCCCAATATGACTTGTTGATTATTTTGGTGTCAAATCTCAATATTATATGAACTTCGTGGTCGTTCCGACGCTAACACGTCTACATCATAATGCCTCAGCAACATAGTTTCAGAATCGTCTCCACATTTTCCGCTTCCTACGCAGGTCCCCTCATGGAATGATATAACCAGCACGCCTCCTGCATCGTCCCGAGCGCGGTGCGCGCCGCACGGGAAGACGCAACTGAGACGTACGGCCGTCCTCGGCTCGCAGGTGGAAAGCGGCGGGCGAGACGCGTGGCCCGTGTAACAGGTGGACGGGCGGGTGGGCGGCGGCGGCGGCGGCGGCGGCGGCGGCGGCGGCGCTGGCTGAGAGGTGACAACTCGGCGGACCGGTGCACGCCCGCGCACGCGGCCGCCGACGACGCCGCATCGCTGGGGGCGGCTGGCAGTGGGGCGAAACGGCGATACGAACGGTCACAAATCGAGTGCAAAATGATTGGTTTTGCCGTCTTTGTAAATCAATAATAATAATAATAATAATAATAATAATAATAATAATAATAACGCTCCCATTTTGCGCAAAGTATTGTAACGGCACTGACAGTCGACAGTGCCAGTCGACAGTGCCAGTCGACACTGACAGTTGGAGTGCATTTTATTTTGAGCCGACTCATTACATCTTTAGTCGTGATGTAGTGGAACAATAATAATAATAAATAAAATATTAAAAAGTAAAAAGAATTTATACTCGTGCCTTTTAAGTTGCAATGTATTCTTTGTGTATTGTACGAAAATTGAACTTTTTCAGAGAACGTTAAATAAAATGTAGAAATTTGCGGTGGTGTTTTATATACTTTCTAATGCAAGAACACTAGGGCGACCTTATTGACATTATCTTATCAAGGAAAACTAACGATTTTTACAACTTCATTATAGCATTTAACTCTGTGAGAAAAGAAAATTCGTTCTGAAATAAGAAAGTTAAATTCACTTTCAAATTTCTTTAATGAGTAAAATATTACGTTTCTTTTAAAATTCTGGCGACTTGTCGAAACACATTAAACATTGCTATTGCAGAATCTAAAATAATAAATCAATTGTTTCCCAAAGTCAATTATTGACCTGGCGTCTTGTGTTGCAAATATCAGTTAAAGTAATGTCAGCTGTAATTCTTTCAGTCACCTACTTATTACATCTGAAATCATCAACAGTAGAGTATGTCTTTTAATTTACAATTATAAATAATAAGAGGACCTTCTTGTAGAAATTTTCTACAATTCGGAAAATGTGTTTGTTAACAGTTCTTTTATATTTCATTTTAGAGCTGGTATTGTGTTTCTTGAAAAGTTGATTCCGTTGTCTGTTATCGTTCTAAGGCACATTAGCAAATAATTGTACATCCATTACATTGTATTTTAACACGGGATTATTGACATGCCATATCACATATATGGCGAAAGTATAGATTGCATAAAGATGATAAGAAAATACCACGCATCCAGTGCATTTACCGGAAAAAAGATACTGTGTTATAATTTTTTAAAGTGTAGATATCTAGTTTACTTTCTAAAAAATTTCAAATATCTAATTATATTATCACATTTGTTTACGACAGATAATGGCGCATATTACGCCTGGCATTAAATTCAATACATCAATTTGCAGCTCCGTCAACGAATACATTTTCTGATTTACATCTAACATCTCACTAATGCTACTTACTACGAAAATTAACATTTTTAATTATCCTATCCAGATATGAGGCTAGCAGCTTTCGCATTTTAAATGAATTACGCAGATCTATTATGGGACTGATATACATTTCTTTAATGATCAAATAATAACATTCGATTTTAAGAGACATTAACTGTGATAATCTTTTGGAAGACAGTCTTAGAAAACAAATAAAACTTTTGCATGTTAGTTTATATTCTGCTTTACTGTGTGACAACGAGGGTAGGATGGGATATCCTCTTTGAGGAAGCGGACCCAGACGACACCTGTAGCTGCTGCGACATTGTTCCGACTCCGCTTCTGTTACTGTGATGTTAATATGTGGCCTCTGTGTCTCTCCTCCCATGAGGCGGCAGTTGCACTAAATGTGTTTAGACGCGGTCTTCTCCTCTTTGTTACCCTAATACCGTGACAGAAAGGTCTCGTCACTTGCTTTATTACCTTATTTGAAATTCGAATGAGTCCCATTTTATTCTACATCGCTCGTAAGCTTTAAATTCCACTAAATTGGTGATTGTGGGGTCAAATCACGAAACGCAGGTGTAATACATTATGAGAATTCACTTGGGAATATATGTCATAATTGTATTTTATTGAGTTCCGTATTTATGCCCGTATTACAGGGAACGCCAACATATCGAATATAAACACCGGAATTGCTTGGTATATGGAATGGATTTCATTTTCTCCATCTTACCACTACAGCATACAAACGTGTTGTTTTACGAGTATGGAAACAATGTTACAAAATATTAACCTGCAAAGCTCAAACGTTTGCTAATATTTGGCTGTACCATTGAACTACCGTATCTACTAATGTATAAACTCTACAAAAATAATAGTAGTAATAATAATAATACAGCATATATATTATTAATAACAATAATATATAATATTGTATTTAGTTTTATTTACAAGAAGTTATCTGAGTAAGTTTAATATAAGTTTATTTATTACTACGGTTTGGATTTTTTATAAAATTGGATGGATTTGGATTTTTTTGTAAAATAACTTTAAAAATTAATCTCTAAATTACTTCCGTTACAAATGTAATATTTTGTATTACTTAATGCATGTTAAACTAATTCCTTACATAAGTGTTTATAACTACAAGCATTCCATTATCACTGAAAGCAGTAAAAATTCTATATTCTTACTGATGAGAACAAGAATCTCCTTACGGAAAAAGTTTAGATAAATCAAACTTCGTTCGTATCCCCTGCATTTATTTATTCTCAAGTGCTAATTTTAATTTTTCCGTATTCGATGTAAATTAATCTGCTATGGTACTGTATCAACACCTGAGAATCATCCTCCCTCCTCAAACTAGCGCAGAAGTCTCACTTCCACACTCGCGAGAACACCTTCAACTTCACCTGCGGTGCGTCACCGCAAAAGTCGCTTTGGTCTCCAGTGGGCGCTAAGAATAGTTGCTAGGGCTGAACTCTGCCCCTCGGGGGTAGGCAAGCGCAAGTTTCTTAGGTCGTGAAGGAAATAGACACCCTCACGTAGGCGGAATTGTCTGGCCCGGAGGAATCTGTGGTCTTGGGAGCATGTTCATCAAGAAATGTGGTAAAACTTCAGACTCTAAGTGTAAATGTTGTTTCTAGTCTCTACGTGAATGAACTGCATATTTGCTCAAAAACGTTTATATTGTAAGATTCATTTTCTGCTTTTTCTCACTGTTGACTGTAGTACAGAGCGTACTTCAAGCATTAAACCCTAATGGGTAACACAGAGATCGGGGAAACGCCATGTTAGAGTAATTTGTTCTTTAAGCCATGTTCAGGACCAACTATATTGCAATATATATTTCGACTGGATCGTTTTGTTTTGTAAATTGCACTTAATCCATCAGAAGCTCTAGACCAATAAGATAAAAATCTATAGAGAGGCAATGTGCTCGTCACATTTGAAGTTATTTGATAGAACAGTGACCGTGTTTTCCGTGAGAAAACACCAGAACGTGCTTGTAATTATCATTCGAATGACGTGCATTAGAAGATATTTAATTTTTAGAATGTGTTGAGGTTAGGCGAGATTAATTTAAAGACCCAAGACTGCTTGTTACATTTAATGATCCTACCAAGCACACAGAAACAAACAAACGCGCACACACGCAGAATGAGCGGGTGTAGTGTGGCGGCCGTTGAGTGACTTTCTCCGCGCCGCAGCGGGGCGGGTGCGGCGCGGGGGACAGAGCTGTCCCTGACACGAAGGCGGCGCCCGCCGGGGACAACTCCGCGGCGAGAACTTCTGCTTTCGCCGAGGGTGGCGCGGTGGTGCCTCGCGACAATTACTGCCGCGTCGCTAACGAACACGCCCCTTCGTCGCGAGGTTGACTCCGCCGTTCGTAGCTTTTCTTGCGTCTTGGTGAGGTCAATCAACTCTTAACACGAGTTGAATAACTTTCCCATTAGATTCAATACTATCTAAGTGGATAAACTCTTCAAAACGAATTTCTGTATAATGAAAAATTCCCTATAACGTAAACGTTTCGTGAGTTTGGTTGGTTTACCATATAAATCAAACACTCTTTCCCCGTAACGGAAACTCTTTAATGAAAATATGTACGTGGACCCTTGAGTTTTGTTGCGACAAATTTACTAATAAAATAAATAATAAATAGTATAAAAAAGTGTGAGTGTTAAATTTAAAATTAGATTGAAATAAAAACAGGAGACCTATTCCTGCTACACAAAACATGTAGAAGAGGCTGATTCTAAATTCCAAGTTCGGTATTCTCGTGTGTATGGATTATTCATTTTCGTTACTCAAGATTTTATTTTCATTTTTTCTTTTAATACTCTGTCGTAACAATTACATTACTGCTTCAGGGGCAATTTGAAATAATCAGAATTCCCTCTTAAGTGCATTTTCTACTCTTTAAGATTATCAGTGGTGTTCTACTACTCTCTTTTTGTACTCACGTGCCAGTAAGACTTTCAAATCTTCTCTACTTCCTCTCTTTACTCACCTGAAACAAAATAAACAAGAATAAAATCTCTGCAAGAAAATGCATATACTAAAGCATTCCATTTGTATGTCAATAGAGAAAAAATATTTATATTTCAAAACGAAAAGTTGGTCAGATGGAGGGAAATTTTGAAAATTGAAAAATTTCAATTAAGGTAATTCTTTTCAAAGTGTCGACAGAGAAAACAGCACTCTTCTGTATTGAAATACATATTTTTGAGTGAACATAATACCTATAAAAATCACTCTTAGTACAATTTTCCTAATATAACTTAGAATTTGACTGTAATTCATTAATTCAACAAAGAACTTTAAAATCCCATTCGTTTAATAATTACTACGGACAGATACAATTTAATAACTGATCCATGCGAAGTAAATTAGCCCCGTAAGTAACTACAATAATCTCTCTACCTTAAAGAACCTCATTATCTTCAAAGTATTGGTAAACAATCGAGATATTATGAGACGCTTATAGAAGAAATGGACTTCCTATTTTCTTTAAGTACTTCTTGGAAACTTACACATCAATTATTTGTCTGTCCTTAGTAAAATCTCTTGTAAATATTTCTCTTTCGTCATTGGCTAAAATCAAACGATCTTTTGAATGAACTGAATGGCCACGTTTCGTTCAGCACAGACAGATACGAACAATATATATTCAACATGTAACATTAAAAACAGGATTGATAAAAGAGACTTTTAAGGGAAAATCTGCTTAGTAAACGCTGGCAGAAGTGCAATTCGCAGTATTTACTCGGTCAATTTCACGGAAAAAGTGAGCTGTTCCGCGAAAGTGCTCGAAAGAACTGGTTTTGCCCAAAAAAGGTCCTGGTCTTCTGGCGACGATGCAGAGTTCGTGAAATCTTTCTGTGTATCTGCCCTCCTGCTGCTCGTGCAGCATTAGTAAACACCACGGTGTTGGGACCACACACAGACCACACATCGTGAAATAAAACTTCGTGATATTTTGCAAGAAAGAAGTCAACGATGTGCATATGCCAGTTAAAATAAAATTATTTTTTCTTAACAACAGTGATGATAATAATAATTACTATTATTATTATTATCGTTTGGAATAGTGGTTTATGGATATTAAAGCTAAGGCGCATGAGAGGTTAAAAATGATGGAAAATATGAAGGCAATGTTGAACGAATTTTCACAATCTAAATTTACAATTTCGGTCTTCTGACGTAATCTCCAACACAGCCCCAATTCTCAACATTCATGTCATGTTTATTGCAGGGTACGTGTGGAATGTGAGCAATGAAGGACAAAGGCAGGGGAGTAGAGGCTCTCACGATTTCAAAGAAACGAGCCGCGCAACGAAGAGAGTCGACTCCGTCACTTTCGCTGAGGCGGTACATCGCCCCGAGACAATTACACGGCCGTTCCTCACCACACCCATGTTGATATCAGACCAGCGGGCTTTCCTCCGCGCCCCAACCGGCCCGCATGTGCTCATCGGCGGTTTCGGCCCCGCCTCTCTCGGATCTCACCCGCCACTTGTTTCTGTCTCCTTTATCGTCTTCGCCTTGTAATGATTCGTCTTCTCGTTGTTGATAGCACTCTCCCAATATCGAACGTGGTAATTGGAGAAACTTTCTTATAAGCTCGGATTGTATACTCATATTTTGTACAGTTTATAACGAATAGAAATTTTCCGGCTGGATACATGTTTATCTTAACACTCAGGAGACTCAGTAAATATTTGTATATTTATTAATAAATAATACTTTCTACCATATTTTGTTTGTACGTTGTGTGTGAAGGCTGAGAAAGTTCTCGATTTGTGATACACTTATCACAGCAGTTTGGACGCGAAAATTATTTTTGTTCAGAATAATCAATTTTTAAGTATAATTATGCAAGATATTAACAAATATATTTACGTCTTTTATCTTGTTTATTTAATGTTAATGGTTTTCTGACATTAATAACAAAAAGAAAAATATTTTTAACAATTAATTCATATTAAAAAAGAAATAAATTTTTACAAAATAGTTGAGGGTGTGTTTTTATTAAGGCCAGAAAACTATTTCAATTAAATATGTTAGTCATTCTTTCCGTAAAATTCGAAACAAATGTTAATCTAGTTTTTTCTCGTGTTGAGAAGGCGTAACATTTGAAAAGTTTTAGATATTTGTATACACAAAACTGAGATGCGCAGGCTTGTAGATGAACGATGTAGAAAAATTTAGTTTACAACAAAAAATCAAAATCAAAGCTTATCACAAACAATTAAATATCTAGTGCAAGAAAATTATAGATTTCTGAATAATGCAATTCGTAACATATGTCCAAATAAATCCAGTATTTCTTTCATTCTTCTTCATCTGTTCATCTGATTACTATTTCTTGTCCTCTTTTTACTCTCTTTCGCTCTGGTGTTCTCCCTCCACTATTTTATAAGTATATTAAAATACAATAAGCCTACGTCTTGAATGATAAATAAAGGAGACACTATTAAATTCACTCGATTATTTTTTTGATATCTCTCAATACTCATCTGTTGTAATTTTCCTTCTTTCTCTTTTTCCTTCTCTTCTCCCTCTCCATTTCCGCCGTCACTGATGCCACCCGCTGCGCAAGAAGAAAGTGCGAGCGCCACTTGCCTGGCCCCCTGCGAGATGGGCGTTGGACTTTCTTCGCGTTGCATATTCATTGAGCATTGCAGACCGGTCCACGGCCCAGCCATCCGGATACTGAATGCGCGTGAGATATCTGAAGGGCTCTCCGCTGAACTTGCAACCCAGTGTCAACACCACTTCTCGTGTTCGAGTGGCCACGAGTTACGTATCTGTGGGGGATGCCCGTGGGATCAATACGTAACGGAACTAAAGAGGTCAATCAGTGTCGCTTCTGATGAATGTTACGAGAATTCTTCCTTCTCTTTAGAGTGATAGACGGTTGAATGATTTAGATGTCTTGTACCGTTCAGTGAAAGTTTCTGGTTGGGAATTTTGTTTCGCGTTCAGTTGGTAACGTCAAATGTAACGATGCTTCATTGTAATCCATTTCGTATTGACTGTCCCTTCGTATCATCAGTCATGTGCCTTGTGTCTCGTAACAATGACAGGGAGCCTTTCTGTGGGAGAACGTCTGCGCCCTTTGATTTCCTTTCTCCTGTCCATCCAATTACCGACGCAAAGAACCTGATTTGTAGGATCTAAAGCGTCTATCTCCCTTCTCCGTCGTCCATGATTTGTTCCTGTAATCGAAAGCACAATAGCCACATGTGTCTCCGTTTTGCAATGGGCATTATCTTGTCCGTAACGATCCCGGAGTTTGCGATTTTAAAATAAGACGCCATGCCTGTTTTCTGTTTGAAAGCACACCTTCATTATTTTTACTAGCATTCTGACCTTTTGTTTTCGTAATTTAGTCTTTGCAAACAAAAATTTAGAAAAGCGTCCTGAAACTGAAGTTATCGTAGTAATTTGAAGAATAAGCACTGGTCTCTCAATTTCTAACAAGGCACCAAATACGTTATTTCACCATGTAAATATAATTGTTATTACTATTATTATTATTATTATTATTGTTATTATTATATAGTAGTATATGATATGAAAGTATGGTATATGAAAGTATTATTTAGTAGTATATGAAATAGTATAGTATACTGTGTAATCATTTATAGTGTTATTTAATATGAAAATATTAGCAATAAATTAATAAACACAGTAATGCTTATTATTCTAATAATCTTTTAAGTCATCCAACAATCTTTAGGAACAGATTAAGATTGGCACTGAGATGAAAATGCAACTAAAGTTATATTTCGATCAAAGACCGTATTCGGTGATGAATAAACCACATTTAATCGAACAACTACGTTTCTAATTTATTGAGAACAAGTACTATGACGTTCTGCTACAAGCACGCAGGTTTCGTTCGCAAACGACCACACCCTCCAGTGACTCCTTGCGTCACGTTCATTCATTGAATAAATAGAACTCATCATGTGACCACAACGTGCGATCACCCTATCACCGAGTTGGCGCCCGGCGGGCGCGGCACGCCGCATTAATGACAAGGTTCGGAAATAAGGCGCTCCGCGAGAGGGCCTTTGGGTGGTGGCCTACCCGCGTCCGGGTCGCCAAACCATAGCTCACTGAATTTCACCGCCCGTTACTCAGACACGAGCTTAAAGGTGATCAGAGCAAAAAATTCATAGAAATAAATAAACACTCTACTTAATCTGAAGTGTTTGCAGGTAGAACATCCATTCATTTTAAGAGCGAAATACAAATTTCATATTTCTTACATATCTGTTTTATCACTCAATGTAGTGAATGTCTAGTGTAATTTTAGACAAACATAAATATTTTTTTAAAACTTTCATAATATTCCAGATTCCAGATACAAGTTTACATATTATTCTCCATTTCCAACTATAAAATATTTTGTAGCATGTCTGTGATATAATTATGGATTACAGCATTTTCATTTAAAAAGTAGAAAGTATGAATATAAAGCAATTAAAAGGATAAAGAATGTTTAAAAATTAATAAATGTTTCCAACGTCTTTCCATGCTTGTTTAAGTGCATGCCATATTTTTCACTTTCGATTTTCTCACTTTTACTCATTTTGTATTCACTTTTATTGTTGTTTCACATTCGACAACCCTACTTAGGGAGAGGCGTCTCTCGTATAGCCAAGATTCTATTGACTCCAACCTCTGCAAAAGCGAAAAAGGTCCTCTACGCTTTCTTATTTCGAATAAATACTCTTCTATATTCTTCATTAATACGAGGAAAACGAGATCGGATAAGCGAGTAAGTAAATGTGTAATAAAAAAAATAAAAAATAAAAATAAATAATAAATAAATAAATAAATAAATAGTCGGCACCGTGGCCGAGATCGCTTAACGCAGTAGTGCTGTAATGATCTTGGAACCATGGGGTCACGGGTTCGAGTCCCACCTCGGGCATGGTTGTATGTGTTCAGTCCTTTCACTCCCGTATCATCACCAGTATCGTTTCATCCTCATACCAAAACGTTACATCCAATAGTGATCACTAATGACCTAGCTAGTTGATGAGACCCTTAAATAACCAAAATAAATAAATACTTCTCCCATCTGAATGCGCAACACTCTGGACATTGATTTGAATGAAGGCGTCCTGCGTGGGACGAACTTCGGCGTCCGGGTCGCTGTGCCAGTCCCTGTGCCTCGCCGCAGCCATTAGCCTGTAGGTCCGCGCTCCCACCCTGCGGCGCGGAGGGGTGGGGCGGGGCGAGGCGGTCGCATTGCGTTGCCGCTGAGGTCACAACGACCTGTGGATCCGCCTCTCAACGGCTTTTGTTGCGAAAACTGCCGGCTCGCGCGGACTCCCTCTCCAACTGCCTTTTACGTGGCTTGCGGTTTGTGTTCCAAACAATTGAGGAAAGGCACACGGTTATTGTTAACTAGGGTTTGTGATGTGGATGTTTCTCTGACTTCACGTACTTGTTAGAATACCCTGGTAAATTTTGGATAAAATAAGTAAAGACAATTTCAAATTTTAAAGCGTACGAAAAACAGGAAAGATTGTTGATCGAAATCCCTCATTGAGTGTGGCTATTAGCGCTTGATAAACAATATTTCTTGTTCATTCTTCCACAAACCACTTCCATGACTAATAACCTTTCTTAACACCTTGTTACACAGTCGCAAGTTCTCACACAAAAGACATAATATAATAAATAATATATAACTATAAGATTAAAATAAGGTATTACATAGAAATATCTTGTAATCATTTTTTAATAAAATATTTTAAAATATTCAACTGATTTCTGAAAAAAATATCATATGATTTAATGAATTTATTTTTATGCGAGGCTAGTTATTTAAGCCTACTTATTAAAAGGACAATAAAAATAAAGAATTTTATTTAGTAGTCATATTTATTTAATATTTATTTATTTAGTAGTCTGTGCTAAGAGAGGAAGCAAACCAAATATTTTGATGAAAATTAAAAGTAACAGTTTTATCAATATTATAAGAACAAAACATCCAAAAAATGCATTTCAGCATAGCATTATGCATTTCATTTCATAGTTTACTGTAATGCAAGATAACGCTTTTCATCCTAGATTTCTTTAGTGACACTTGTGTCGTTCTTTGCATGCTCACCGCCCGTACCTCCAAAAGCGTGCTTTTTGCGGCTGTTTTCACAGAAGACTCCATTAACTGCAAACAACACCGCTTGCATTTTCCCTTTCACGGAAGGACTCTGTGATTTACACGCATTAAGGAAACTGTGAAATGATTATAGTGGCAATTAGCGTGATAACTGTGATTCAGGCCGCTACCGCTTGCTCTTTGTGTTTTGCTTTTCAAGGATTGCTTCTCCAAAGCTCCCGTTGGGACGGCAATGAGATTCAAAATGATGAAGATATATCTCAAGACGAATTGAAACCATATCATTATCATAAATAATCTGGTTTCAAAGGACGAAACATAATAGTGTTATAAGGTTTCTTAAATTACTTCTATATTTACTCGTGTAATCGTTTCTTTCCGCGCTCTTAATTGATTTTCTTAAATATGTTTAGAAGCATCAAAGAAAAAACAAAACAATATTCTAAAGAATTATTAACATAGGTTATAAAACGCATACTACCGGTAATGAGCGATATTCATCAAAACAGACTACTGGGAATGCCAGTACTTCCACGCACCAAGTAGGCAGCATAATGAATGGGCAGATGCAATTTGAGTCGGATGGGGAAATGACAGTAACTGCTTGTCGAGAGGAAAATGAACTCTCCAAGTTGCTCATAAATGCCTTGTCTCTCTTTAGAAAGAGAAATTTCTCGCAGTACCAAGAATAACGATACTGTACTACGACATCGACCGCTCTTCTAAGGGATTGGAGGAAAATTACGGTCAGAATTACGAGTCGTGTCATCAAAATGTGTTGGTCGTGATAACTGGAATAAGCAAAACATTTCGGAAGAGGCAAAGAAGACTTTTTCTTTTCTTTAACTTTTCTTTTACTCGGACGTAAAAGAAAAAATAGAGATGTGGAAATTACTTTGTGGAGCCATGACGTTCCAGACGTGCCAAACTTGTATAGAAACATTTTCTTCGTCTCCCATTGATCTTCCTTTCAATGTTATTTCAGTAAACGTATGAGAAACATATGTGCAGATGATCTAATTGTCAGTGCCATGTATGTGATTTGTTTATCATAGACTCTAAATCATTGTTACTCTAGGGGGAATATTTTACATTGTCCAACTAGTTTATCAGAGTGTAAAATGTCCGAGTAGAATGGTTTTGTCACAAACATAAACCACATCAGCAGAGTTGTGATGGTGACTGCATATTTCAAATAATGTATTTTCTGGAATTTCTACATAAAAGCAAGTTTGATACGTGTGACAACGATTCAATATCTACAAAAATCCTTATTTCTATACTCGTATTTCCTTAATAAGCATGACCGCAAATCTAGGCGTCTCACAAGGACCCTGTTCGGAACCCCTAGCTGCCCGGCGGCAGCTTGGCATTTCCCTGACGGAGCGGGGCGTGGCGGGGAAGTCTGGGTCGAAGCAAGGCGTGGCGTGGTGCGATGACGCCATCCCTGACGCACCTGCGTCTGCCATCGGCCGCTGCCCGCGTGAAAGGCCCGCGATCGCAACCGGCGCGAGTCACACGTGCCAGGTGGCCGCACTTCGCCGGACCACTCGGGAGAGAGAGAGAGAGAGAAGGAAGGAGAGAGAAGTAACTATGTTTATGAGACGAGCTCAAATCAATTCCAGTTTAGCTTCACGATGATTCGCACTGGTTAATATCTTGCTATTTATTGTAGATGATTCGCTAGACATAAAGAATATGCTGCCGTAAAAAACAGTTAAATGGAAACCGTTGTTACAACATTTTTCCATGAAATCGACATGCAACGTTCACGTGTGTGGGTGTATAAGGAAATTTGCAATTTATTCTTTTGTATCGTCGTTTATTCTTTTGTATGACGCCATTCACTTAACCGCATTAATTTTGAAATCTAAAGTAGGAACATGTATTAAAACATCAATACCTAGAGTTATAATAAAGTTTGTATCAATGTTGGTTACTATCCCTATAAAAACCATGATTTCTAATTAAGTATTTCGGTATAAAGTATTATTCCTTATTAATGTAAATTTCATATAGTTAAACTGCAAAAAGTATAATGAAAGTATAGGATTCAATTTAACTTCATAATATCCAGTTAAATTACAATCATAGTATCAGGAAACGGAGTAACAATAATCCTTTATTCATCCGTACAAAATATTTTTTCAAAATTCACATTCCCCAATCGATTTAGCTGAAGTTGGTATCTGTGAATAACGGAAACAGATCTTTTAACCGTTTAGGAGTACTTTACGTTCCTTCACGTCGTTTCCCAAATTTTCTCAAAAGAGGCTTTATATTTTGTCTTAGTATGTGTATTTTTTTTAAAAACATGTGGTGATTTATCACATATCAAATGGATTTTAATTCAATTCGTTTTTGAAGCCCACTTCCGCAAATTAATAGATTACATAATTCTTTTGTGTATAAAGAGTATAAACAATTTCAATGACTAGTGCATTTCCTGAATATTTCTTTGATTCTTGTGAATAATCTGACAATTTATTTTGTTAGGATTTCTGATTTTAAGTGTTTAAGTGTTACGCTGTATACCTTATTCCACATGCTTTACTCAGCAACCACAAGTAAATTCACATTCCTGAATATTCACTAATGTAAAGAATTATTGAAAAAATCCAGACGTATTAATCTATACTTTGATTTTCAGCAAACAATTGTCAGCTTATTTAGCTGGATCAAAGATACATGAAAGAAGGTAATGCATGTAACTCATTTCATACAATTTTGGCAATTTCGGACAATTTGACCAAGTTGCAATATTCTTTCAAATTCAAATTATAATGATTTTTTTTGACAATAAATTCTCTAAATCGCGTGTCATCATGAAGCTATGAACAATGGATATATCAGTATTATTTTAAAAAAGTCCTTAGGGATTAGTTGGAAAACAAATTCAATCATCAGAGTGCCAGATAAACTATACATTCAGTATAGTGGACAGTTCGTTTTAATTCTTGCAGCTTTAATAGAACGTAAATGCACACAATATGAAATTCGGAAATGATTTGCGAGTCCCAAAATTAGAGTATATTTATATTACTTCGGTAAACGGACATTAAATGTGTTATTAGTTTTCGTTGTTTTCACATGTCGAGAACGTTATTAAATTGCATCCGCCACCATTGTAATGCGAGGGGTCTGGGTGGGGAGGCAAACAGTTAAAACAAATTTGGTAACTTGCGATAAGGCACCAAACAGGAAGTCAACATCCGGGCTCTCTACCGCGGCCGCTGGAATATCCACAAATAACCTGTTTTATTCTTGAAACCTTAGAAAGGTATCGATTGGCGTAATGATTAAAAAACAATGAAGTGAAAATTCATAATCCAATGCCAAATTTCCAGGTTTTAGTATACTTATATATTTAAAAATATAGAAGGGTATACCGGTTTTATTAGAATAGAAAGTTGCAAGAAAAATATGTGGAAACAAAACATATACGAGTAGTTCACTTTTGTACTAGATTTTTATTCTTCTTTCAATGCGAAATATGTTATAACAACATTAGCAAGCTACGAAAGAAAATTTGCCGATCATGATTTATAGTTTTATAGCTTCTTCTAAAAAAAGTGAAGAAACAAAGTTTAGTAGAGAAAAACTCACAGTAATGTTTGGTTTCCGATCACAAAATCGAAAATACGTGCAACAAGCTCACTAATGATTAAGCCTGAAATCAAAGATCCCAGAATCCAACGCCTTAATGTTTCTCCCTTCTAATGATGTTTATACTCGTAGAAAAGATTCTTTCCGAGCTAACGTGGGGTCGCTATGTACCTCGATTCTTTCCTCTCTCATCTCCCCCGTTCTTCTTTTCTCCGAAGACGCCTCTCAATGAGAAGGGACGTCATTTCTGAAGTCCTCCAATCCGTCGCCCCAGCCACCTCCACGCTCCACGGGCTACAAAGGGGAGGCACTAATTAGAAACAGTAAAAACTCTGGATCTTTCAGTCGAACGCCCCTCACCACGAGGTCGGGGTAAATCCCAATTTGAGCTGGTTGACCCACGACTCGGCTACCCCGGGGCTGCACGGTGGCAGCTGCAGCAAGGGGAGGGCTGGTGGAGGAATCGCTGGAAGCAGAGGAGGCGGGGACGGCGAGGTTGGCGTGGGAGACGACGGGGTGGTAGGTCGTCTAGGTCGAAGGCGATGGTCAGACAGGGGTAGAAATGTCTGCGAGGGTGGCAGGAGCTGCGAGGACGCAAGGAGGCAAGGGTGGTGGACGACGGTTGAGGCGGCTGCGCGGGTGGTGTCGGGGTCGGCGGGGCGGGCTGACCGAGAGATGGAGTGGGAATCGTGGGACGTCATATACCACGGAAGGGGCGGGGACGATGGAGGTAATAGAAGGGTAGAGATGGAAAACTGTAGAGGTAGCAGAGGCTGAAAGTAGGATGGTGATGAGGTGGCAGAAGCGGGAGGTGGCGAGGATGTCGTGCACAGCGGGTTCGGTGGGATGGGTGGGGCTGGAAGGAGTGATATTGGCAGCGAGGATGGCGAAGTCGGCGGAGAGGCGCGGGTGGAGGCGGCAGGGGCGGATTTGGCAGGGTGGAAAGGCGCCGGGCGCAGGGGGAAGGCGTCGGGGCGATGGCCAGGGCGTCTGTGTCGGGGCGATGGCCAGGAAGGCTGCGAGTGTGATGAGAGAGCGACTGAGAAGGCCAAGGAGCGGCGGCGGTAGGCGTGTAGGCAGAGGAAGGGAGTATAACTTGGCCGCAGGAAACTGCGGCAGTGGAAATGTCAGGCGATAATAGAGTAGAGAACCGAGGCGGAGACGCTGGGGCACCAGATGACCGTCATTGTCACAGAAGGGTCATAACAATGTAGAGAGCCGTGATGAGGATGAAGGAATGTAGGAAGAGAAGACGGCACAAAAGTCAGCACTGATGGGAAATTAAAACGAAAGCGGAAACATAAAAAATAAGAACAGGAAAATATTACAAGAAATTCGAATATTTTTTGAAGCAACGAATGAAAATTAAGAAAAAAAGATAAGTAAAAGAGGTAGTGGAAAATAAGTGACGGACAAGACTTTCAAAAAAGCCAATAAAATAGAAGATGAGTTTCTTAAATGAAAATTTGATATTTAGACATTGGATTGTAAAGTAACAAATATGGGTTTTAAAAAATACGTTAATCAATAAATTTAAAATTCCAAGTAGAGATTATTCCAGGTGTGAAAAAAATTGTAATCTAATCGTTGATCGTGGATTTTTACAATTATTTCTCTCTCACTTTGATACCAAGTTGACAAAATGTGCTCTATCTGTATCTGACCAGATGCATTATTTGATATATAATTTCTTCGGTATTAGCAGAGTGAAAATATCCAACACACTATTACAAATAAAAATATTTTTAAAAAGCTAACAAAAAGAAGCCTTAAAATGACTTCTAAAACTAAATATCACCTATCAATATAATGAAGGCAAGAGGCAAGTTACAAAAATTTCACAGAAGTTCCACTATTTCAAAGTTTTCCTCAAGTGTATTTTTTAAGATATGTAAATGAGACAAAATTCATGCAGTGGTAGTGCAGACATTTTTAAGCAATTTCCATGTAAATATACATTTGTATGATCTTTCTTCTAAGAAAAAATTTACACCAGTTTGATTGTTTAAAAAATATATGTGTTGTGATTGTTTCAACAACATAGGGGTCTCTGTGTACTGCGATTGTACCTAGCACGACAGTCGGAGACCGGATTGTCGGTCGGAATGGCGCGTTCGGCAGGGAGCCAGAGGCAGGCGCAGGCCGAAGGGGCGCGCAGGAGCGAAGGCGAAAGAGGAGGCCACGGGTCCGCCCGCTCGCTCCGTCAGCGGGGACTTAACGTTGTCTTTGTCCCCGGGTTACCCGCGTCTGTAATTGCGGGGGCGGCGGCGCCGGGGCGCCGAGGGCGGTCGAGTAATCAAGACGGAGGCGGCGTCCCCGCCGCACGGCCGCGCCCGGGAACGAAGATGAATTATCAGGAGGGTCCGGCCCGATAGGGCGCCCCGCCCCGCCCCGCCCCGCCCCGCCCCGCCCCGCCCCAGCCGCCGCACCCGCGGAGGAGACCGCAGAGCTCGCCAGACCCCTGAGCGGCTGCGGCGGCGGAGGCGGCTCTGGGGGTGAGGAGCGGAGAGCGGCGGCAGATGCAGAGGTAGTGGGAACGGGCGCGGGGGCGTGATGGCGGAGACGGATGCGGCGGCGGCGAGAGGGCCAATAGCACTGGTTGGGGGGGGGGGTGCATCGGCGGCTGTGAGGGAACGGGTGGCGGCGGCAGAGGAGGCTCGCTCGACGTGACGGCTGGGATTACGCGGCCCCTGCGGGCGACTAGTGCACCCACCCCCGCCCAGGGTGACTTCGCCCATTACAAGAGCCATTACGCCAAGGATCGTAAGTTATGGCTATTCATGGGGGTTGATTTATATTTATTCCCTGGGTATGTTCATAGCTCAATCGCGCACTTAATTACGTTCAAATGTCTGAACATCACCATTTACTACCAATTTAATATATCAATACCATCTATGAATAGGATATGGGAGATTTGATTAAATAGGTTAGAATCTTTTCAAACTTTCAGTGTTGAATAATATTTAACACATTAATCATAAACTCGGACGACTTTTCCTGTTAATATTGTTTGGTATAAAGTGAACTAGGTATATTTAGTAAGCATTCTGAAACACTACTTCCATTTTGGATTCCATAAAAAACGTGGTATTTTAATTAAAATTCTGCATTCGCAAACTTTATAGATTACTTTGTATTATACTACACTTTCGTTTTACTTTATGTGCAAATGAATAATAATTGCTTTTCTAGATTTCTGGTAATTAAAAGTTTGCTTTAGAAACTCCATCAAATATTCATAAGGTTGCAAAATAAAAATAAAGTTAATTGATCACTCTATTAATTTTGCTAATCTGGCCCCCAATGGCTTAAGGGCTCGTTCGCATTCTACGTTAAACTAAAAGATAATCAACGTTGGAAGTTATCAGCAAATAGTAAAATACATTTGCAGTAGCTTTTTCCATCTGCGTTGTTTCCGCTAAATAGTTGCGTTTGTGTATGAGTTTGTGTAGATTGACATGTATTTACTACGTATTTTGAGTAATAAAATGAAAGAGCCAACGGTCAACACTGTAATAGAATCGTAAGATAAATAATAAAGGGAAGGAAGAAAATGAAGATATGTGCTCATTCTAATTTTCCTGGGCTTCCTGGTCGGTATGGTAAGATGTTTTGATTCCTAAATTTTCTTTGATTTTTTGTTTCTTTTGTAACGAGGTGGGGAGGAGCGGCGGATACTCAGATGCTGAATTCTTAAATAAAAGAAATTAAGATGAAATAGAAACAATGTTTTGAAAAGCTTAAGTTTTGTTACATTGTTATCTGTGTTAAAGTTGCGCATTTTACTATGATACGAGATTTTCTAGCCATATTTTATTCACTAAACAGTATTCAAAATGTGGACACATAGTAAGTTGATATTTTTATGACGCTTTTAATTGAAATGTGTTAACTTTGATATGTTTATAAAGAAATTAAAGCGTATTTTTCAAATAAATTGTCATATTTATTCTACATCTACTTTTCATAGTAATGAAATATCCGTGGTCTTTATGGCATCAACTCATTACATTTTATTCGTGACTACGGGTTTTGTTTCTCTTTTGTGCGTATTATACACCTATTATAACAAATAAAAGTACACAAATGAAGTCAGATCGTTATTAAAGGCAATTTATGAACATTACCTACAGAACAAAGAGGCTCTCTCGAAGCCTGTAAAGTGGGACCGAAAACAGAATTCGGAAGTAAGTAGACCGAGAAAAAGAAGGTCAGAGCTCACTTTACGACGAAAAAGGTTCCGTGTCGACTGCTTGCAAAAGTTACTTACAATTTCCCCGCTAGCGCTCTTTTGTTCGACAGTTCCACCTCGTCTGAGACGGCAACGAAACAAGCGCCTAAGCAGGCAATGGAGTCGCCGACGGCGGTTATGATCTGCGTACATTGTTCTCCCAGCGTTGGCCAACTGCACGGCGCCGACCGCGACCTGGCCGGCGGGGGGGGGGAGCGGCGAACGGGGCGTGTGGCCGAACGGGGACGAGCGAAGAGAGCGGGGAGCGCTGGGAGGATGGGGAGGACAGGGAGAACAGGGGAGAGACAGAGCGATCCGAGCGAAGCGCGTAGTATTGCATAGGGGGAGAAAGGAGAGGGCGGGGTGTGCGGAGAGAACGGGGGTAACGTGGCGACTTACGAAGGTTACGGAGAGCGGAAAAGCAAGGAGAAAAGGAAGAACGCTGGGAGATTGAATACTGAGCGGGAAAATCGAAGAGAGCGGGGAAACGCTGCAGAATGAGATGGGGGTTTGAAGTAATCAGGGAGAGAGGTGGGAAGAGAGCGCAGGGAGATCGAAGAGAGGAAAGGAGTCCGAAAAGAGTGTGGAAGTTTGAAAACAGTGCGGGGAGATCGAAGAAAAGTTTGCGGGGAAATCGAAGAGAGCGTCAAGAGACTATGGAGGGTAAAGGGAGAATGAGGGGACCGCGGGGAGATAGGGAAGATCGCCGAGCTAGCGTGAAGAGCGCGATTAAGGTGAGAGAGCGAACATCGACAAGAGCGAGAAGCATGGGGGCGGAAAGTAAACGGATACTGGGAGTGTAGAAAATTAGGAAGAATAGGGTGAGCGGGGAAAATGGGATGTGCGAGAATGACGTGGTGAGTAGAAGCAGCGGAAAAAATAATAGTGAGCTGGGGGGGGGGATGAGTGAGAGGAGACGAGCAAGACCGGTGAGCGTAGAAAATCGAGGACAACGTGGTGAGATGGGAACTGTAAGGAGAGCGGACTAAACTGGCAGAACGGGCCAGCAGGATTACAGGGTTTTGTGGAGATACGAGGAGTTCGAGACAGCGGTTCGGGACGGGCGAGTGCCGCCGGGGAAGCGGCTGGTTCAGCGGGTGGCAACGAGTAAACGCCGGCCGGTGCGTTTCAGCCAAATGGCACCCCGACGCGGGGCGCGCGAGTGTTTGGCCTTTGTACGCCGCGCCGCCAGTTTAAGCACATAATACGCGCGAGGCGCCGGCCGAAGGCGAAGCGATGCTCGCGGGGGGAAAGCGGCAATAGACCGGGAGGAGATGGCGGTTTCAGACGGGGTGAGAATGGAGGTTAAGGCGATAGACAAAAGGGCTGAAAATGTCACGAGAGGGGCAGGGCATGACAGTTAAGGTGAGAGTTGCGGGGGGTGAAAATGATAAGAGAAAGGGAGGTGACGGCAGTGAAGGCAATGGCTTAGGTGGCCAATTAATGGACGCAGCAGAGATGCTAAAATCATAGGAGTCAAACCCGCTGTCTGGGGTCATTGCTGTAATGAGTTTTACGATTGCTTGGTAGGTAATTGTGGCAGCGAAGAGGACATTTTGGCACAACGACAAAATTATAAATAAGAATGCTGTCTCAAAGTGAGAGAAAATCATAAAATGCAAAAACTTTGCAGATGACTTCTAAAATCATGAAAGATCTGAAAATAAAAAAATGGAGGCAGTGAGACGCTGTAATCTAATTACAGCGTTGTTCACAGCAACAAAAAAGGTGGTGCAAAATGAGCAATAAACAAGGTGGTTGCAAAGAGACGAAGCTATTCAACATAGTAGCTTCGGAGGTGACAGCTACCGATTCAGCGAAGTCAACAACGTTGAATTCCCGACTGTGCCGAGCATGCGGATGGTTAGGCGGTGCCGGCGAACCACTTGCGTCACGAACTTGGTCAATTTTCCACGCCGTTCCCCGACGCGGCCGCCGCCTCCGTCGCCGGCGCCCCGGCCAGCCGCTCTCTGCGGCGCCGCCAATGTTAATGAACTTTTGCCTCCCGGAATTTCAACGCCCGTCCGCTCCGCGTAGTTGCGTAGACTCACTTTCGCTTCGCGCAATGGATTACTCTAGACGTTCGCGCCGTCCACTTGCCGCCGCTACTTGTTCCGGTTCTTTTGCGCCTCCATTTCCTTTTCATTTGTATTGTGAAATATGCTCTATTGGTGAGTAATACTTAATTCAGGGCTGATTTGTTCTTGGCTGTCCCTATTATTATTAACAATATCTTTTGAGTTATCAGATATCCGTTACCAGCCAGTTTACTATTTCTTGGCATAATGATATAATTTGACGGATCTATTTTGTGTGACTTCACAAATATTAATCACATCAGTATTTATAGCTCTACAATGTAAGCAGATCTTCAAGAAGCCTTCTAGACAAGAATAAATTTAAAGAAATAGATATATAACCAAGTTACTTACAAAAAAGAAGAAAAGTATGGAATACAAGAGTAGTATTTTATATATTTATTACACAGGTTTAATTCCACTATCATGAAATTAACGTGTTTTATCCTTTTTCCGCAATGTTTTGCTCTCTTCTTACAAACCTTCCGACCCTATTTTCCGTTGGCCGTGAAGCATCTGCTACTACTCATTTGCTTGTAGTACATAGCTGCTTGGAGTTGCAAGTGACTCTCCTCCTTTCTTTTCTCTTTAGCTTAGAATGCACGGCCTCTCTTACAGCCCCCCGCTCCGCCCCCGCCCCCGCCAGCGGTCTCACAACCGCGAGTTGTGCCTCGCACGCAAACAATTGTGCCGGAGTCTCACGACCCTCATTGAGTGACAACTACCCGCTGCGGCGGCAGTGGCGGAGCGCCCGCCTTCCTCATATCCCCGCGCTGTAAACAACTAAGAGCGGCGGCGGCGGCGGCGCTTTCGCGTTAGAGCCACTCGCTTGTGAGGGACCGCCCCCGCGCACGCCCCCGCGCTCCCGCTGCCTGCCGCACCTCCGCCGCCGTTGCGTGGCGGCGAACGCAATTCTCCGCCGACGCGGCGCACGCCCCACCGGCGACACACCGGCTGAGTTTGCTCAGGGAAACAACTGTTGCTGATGGAGCGATTCTGGCAAGCGGGTCCTAAGGTTCGAGCCCGGTGGTTTTTTCACACTACCTAGATTGATGGTCGATGTTAGCTTTGTTGGGATTTTTTTGCGTGGTTTTTGCAATCTACATCCGGTGAATATCAGAATTAATAGCACTACTCTAAGAAACGAGCCGCACGCAGTCTGTCCTTCCACATTCTTGATCCTCGCGTCTCTCCCTTACATACACATATCGTCATCATACTTACATGCCTATTCAGCCACCCCAAAAGTTAACGGTTTACTTGCCCTTATATTTTCCAACTTCTCATTCCCTTCCTCCCTCACTTCTCACATGGTTGGGGACGGCCTCTAGCGTCCGCTAGAGGCAGCCTGTGGCGACGCCTCTCTCACATCGATATCAGTTACCACCATCTCCACCTCCTCTTCTACCATTGGCATTGCACCTTCACCGCTGCTACCAGCCGCAGAAACTGTCATCAACTGTCACCATCTCCACTGCCGCCACTGCCACCATCGTCACCGCGCCAACCGCTACTATCACCGGTACCACCGCCACCACTGCCACCGCCGTCACCCC
Source organism: Acheta domesticus (assembly GCA_031308135.1). Classification (NCBI taxonomy): domain Eukaryota; kingdom Metazoa; phylum Arthropoda; class Insecta; order Orthoptera; family Gryllidae; genus Acheta; species Acheta domesticus. The sequence goes on along the minus strand of JAHLJT010002406.1, from coordinate 124,558,863 downwards.
TGCCACCGCCACCAACGCCGCCTCCTCTACCACCATTCCCACTGCCGCCTTCACCGCTGCGGCTGCCTCCCCTATCGCACCGCCGCCGCGACTGTCATCTCCACCACGATCTCTTCTACCGTCTCCACCGCCGCTACTGCCACCATCGTTACCGGTGCCACAGCAACCATCACCAGCACCACCGCCACCTCCACCGCCGCTTCCACCGCCGCCGCCGTCGCCGGCAGCGCTGGGGACCGCGTGCGGCGCAGAGAACACGCGTGGCGTTATTGGAGCGCGTCGGAATGAGAACGCGCTGGAGATTGTGCTGCTCCTGGCGCGTAAACAGTTGAGAGGAATTCATCTGCATGGCTGCGCGTGGCCCCGGCGCGGACGCGGGGCGGCGCGGCGCCACCGCTGTGTTCCCTGAGCGGAGGTCCCAGCGCGCGCTGGGGTATTTAGAGGATTCTTAGCGCGAAATGAGAGCGAGCGTGAAGGGTGTTTCGTGTTGTCGTCATGTGGAGTTTGACGTTCACGTGTTTTGATAAGAGGGCTTCAGGAATTAGAGTGATCTCACGTTCTAAGAGTCGTTCGCTGAGGGAATTGTGAGGCTCCAGAAAGAGTATGTGAATATGGAATTATATTAATAAGGGCAGAAAAGAGATGAGTTTACTCTCAAGCTCTGTACAGAAAATGGTTCTGTGTGGAGTCTTACACGATTTTAGAGACAAGAACAATCCTTTTCCCAATTTCAGTTCTTTTTAATCACATTTTCTGTTACCGAGTTCACTCCGTGCAAACTAGAAAGCACGTAAGGAGATATGTTGAGGGATTAATGTGATTCTAATTGCTTAATGATAGGGGGCTGAAGGAAGTTTAGTGTTGTCAGGATATGAGGTTAGACTTCGTGTCACGTGTTTCGATCAAAGGTTTCAGAGTGACATCAGATTGTCAGGGTTTGTCAACGACAAATTTGCTTAAATTTAGGGAAACGTTATAAATAGTACTGGATTTAATCAGTGCACAAAATTGGAGAAATAATGATTTTATTCTATTTTTTGCAGAGAGAGCAGTTCTGTGTTGGCAAATATGTCGTGTTTTACATTATGGTAGTTCCGCAAATATTACGAGTTAGACCGATATCAAAGCGTGTTTGTTCTTAAATGATACAAACATTGTATATAAAATAATGACTTTATTCAGTAAAATGATCATACTATGAATTTGTATAAATATGTTTTCTAATATTTGATTAATTCCTATATGTTCTCTTTAAAAAATGAAGCGTTATTTTGAAAAAATCAGTTTATATGTGCCAAGAAGAAATACAATAGAAAATATTGATTAAAGATTGAAAATTTAACCTCAAATTAGTTAACAACAAGCTCAATACCAAATTTATATCCAGAATAATGAGTACATTCCATCACTTTGACATGCATAAAGAGCCCAAATACAGTACCATTCCAAAATTTTAAATTTCAGAAACATTTTTGTCAATATTATGTGTTCATGCGAATTAATAATAGCATATGCACAATTGATACGATCATTCAGATATCATAAATCACGTTCTCCTCGACAACACTCTGAAAATGACTTCTTCAATTCTTTCCAAGTCATTTATAACATATTAAAAACAGCAACATATAGCGCTTCTGTTTAAATTACCCCTATTTGTTTGCGCCTAAGCACTCTGGGTATTCGTATGTGTGTATTTTTCACGCATGAGAACATGAATCTGTCATGTCCATCTACGTCCAGACTATGTTCTAAGTCTGTTTTGTCTAAGCGTCAGCAAACAAAGTACGTTCTTTTCTCCTCGAAACTCCCCGAAAGACGCCGCGCCAACGGAATAATAACCACATAAATAACGCTTCCGGGGCTTCGCGTCGTCTTCTCGGAGTCGGCCGAGCGTCGTAGATCGCGATCTGAATCCGTCCGCGGGGAATTTCCCAAGGTAAAACAGTGCCTGCGGAAATAACAGAACTTTTATTAACAATCAGATAGAGGAGACCCCCATCGGTTGACCGCCGCTCCGAACTTTCTTCCCCATTCATCCTTATTCCCTCGGCCGGGCACGGGCTACGGGAGACGCGGCGCGCGCAAAGTTACTCGGCACCGCCGCGCCGCGCCGCCGCCTCGACGCCGCCGCCGCCTGGACTCCATCTTCCTCTCGCATTTTCTCGTCGAGAAACTTCTCCGGGCCGGATTTCGGTTTCAATCACCTGATCCGTCGGAGGAGGTGGAGGACGGGTGCGGTGCGGACCGGGTCGCGAGAAGGAAGTATGGCTGCAGGCGGCGGGGAGCGAAGGTGACGGAAGGAAAGAACAGGCGATGAGGTCGTGAGGAGAATGACTGTGTGAGAGTGAGGAGAATCAACAAAGGTGGGTGTTACGGAGTGAGTTAGTGCGTATGTGTGTATGAGATTTTTTGTGTGTGTGAGAGAGAGGGAGACAGACAGACAGAGAAAAGAGGAAGGGTTAAAAGTGGTTTACAGATCCGTGGACTATTCATCGACAGAGGCTAAAATTAATTTTAAATATCTTATATTTAGAGGAGAAATTTATCTGTCTACATCTTTACCTTTACCTCTTAGACTTAAATGTAAACATGCAAACACTGGAAAGACATATTATGCAGTAATGTTTGTTTATTTGGACTGTTGTAGAAGTCAGCAATGACGGTGAATTAAAATTAATAGGCCTATAAAGGCCGTACTCACTGCATAAATTAATAGTTTTATAGCAGTTTTTATCATCATCACCAGTGAATTAAATTGAATAGTGATTTTGGGAGCTAAAGGATTCCTATCAATGGATGACCTTGTTGGCTTAAATTTTGGAAACTTAACCACGTGTTTCAACGGTCCCTATGTAAAGAGGAACATTTCACTGAACTTTTCAGTAATCTTACATTTTATTTCATCCAGAAAACTAATGCTGTATGGTCGGCAAAGAGCATTGTGAGAATGCAACGACATTTACATATGTTCAAGTTCATAACATTAGTCTTTCTCGATAGCCAAAACTGGCGGGAGAGTACCTTTATACCAGTTTATTAGAGTTTAACTTAAAAATGTATTTTTATGTCTTTAGCTGATGATCAGATGAAATCTAATTTTGACCACATTTGGAATTTTGAAACACAAACAAATTGTTTAGAAAACCAATTGCATAGAAATCTTGCAAAATGCAGAGTAAATATAGATTTCTGAGAAAGGTCATTCACTCCATGCAAACTTTACATGTATCCATGAAATGCATATTTTTCATGTACACAATAAAGGAGAAATGTAAACACAAAGCACATGATAATATTAAACCACGAGTTTATTTTATATTGTTAATGTTGTTGCACATAATTAAATTTAATATTTGTATTTGTTGATTGTTTTCATTGTTAACTTTGTTTGGTTTCCCCGAATCCCCCCTATATCAATATGAATCCCTTCCAGTGGTACGATGTGAGCGTGCAGGTCTTCACTTAGCTACTTGAGATCTGAACAAAGTTTGCTGCCTTTATTTGATTCCAGTATTTGCGCCAAAGTGACCAGTTTCGAATAGTACATGTATTGATCAAAATATCAACACGGTGTTGAACTAGGCGATGGAGTGTTGGATTGACACAGAAGAAACGGAAAAATCATGAGAAAAACTACCGCGAACCACTTCAATCACACTTCAACTGAGTTAGCTCAGATTCGTCATTACACTTGTCTCTTAAGTATCTCTGACCGCGAAGTTCCGGGTTGGAATCTCGGCGATGGCAAATTTTCGTCACTTGGTAGATCGTTAGGTCGAATCCAGCCGCTGTCTGAGGGAGAATTTTAGCGGCCGGCCTCTCTGATCGGTAGTTTTCCGTGGATTCTCCAAACAACACCAGGAAATGCCGTAGCAGTACTCTAACAAACGGGCCACGGACCGCGCGCTATCTTTCCTTCCTCTTCATCGCCTCCTTCCAACACACACACACACACACACACACACACACACACACACACACACACACACACTTACGTACACATCACCACTATTACACTTACCGGGAAACCAGTCGGAATAGATCTTGTCCCGACTGGGCGGTGCTCCGTTGGGGGAGATACCTAGATAAGGGAACAAGCGCAATTCCCATACAGATCGGCGCCAGATCTCACCATCCAGAAGGGAAGGAACACAACCACCACCAGGATAAAACATTCACTATTCAAACGGGACCAATGACTAGAGCAGTCTACGTTCCTTAAAACAAACAATTTTTTTTCTACCACTTCTTTATTGACAGTCCAGAACTTCCAAAACAAGAACCAACGGCGGAAATCGTATACTGTGACCCCGCACCACGGATCACCCGCAGCAATAGTGCTATGTGTAGCGTGTACGTGTTTGGGCGGCGCGGGCGTGGGCGGGGCGGGGCGGGCGGGCGAAGCGCTCGTCGCGGGTGCCCGGATCGATCCCCGCGCGGGAGCGTGGGCGCCGCAGGTGCCGGGGACGCGAGTGCCGACGCCGGAGAAATATTCCCCGGAAGCGCCAGGTGCGCGCGATTCTTTCTCGCGCGAGGGGGGGGCGTGGCCGGGGGCGCAAACGCCGCCTGCGGCGCGCACTGGTCCCGACACGCGGCGAAGCGCGTGCACACCAGAAAATGGTTTAGAAAAATTGTGTCTGAAATGCCGAAGAGTTTCGAGATAAATAGTGACGATGATATTGTAAGCGATGAAGAACAATATTTCAGTAAAGTCGTTAATAATATTAATTTAAGGACATATGTAGATCTTTGAAAGTACTCACACAAATATTTCAAAATATCATTGTAATTTTTCATTAAGTTGTATAATGGGGAGGAGACTGCAATAATCAATAAAACCTTTAGGAGTATATTTAATTTTATAGGTAAATATTGCTACATTTGAATTCAAGATATTCATCTTCTTGAAAATAATTAGTTGAATGTAAACCTACAAGAATAGGTCAATGCATTACTTTTTTACAATTTTCTAAATGCATTAATTTTTACAATGTTTTCATAGTTTTTTCGATAGAAATGCTTTTTTTGAGATTGCAAAAATCGTGCCACGCATGTTTTTTGTGTCGTTTCGACCCACTGTGCCCCAATGACGGAGGTGAATTGTGAAACGGTCGCCCTCCCGGGTGTAACCGAGCCTGTAACCGGTGCTAACCGACCGTTCGCCGTTGCTACCCTTCCTTCGTTCGCTCTCTACGAAGGGCACTTCGAGAATGTTCGAGAAACGTCTACAATTTGCAGGGCAGGAGACGGCAGGGTGCTGAACAAAGAACAGGTCCTAGTTGTGAAGTGGAACTGCTTGGGTTTCTTGGTAGTTGCCAATTGAGACAACAATTTGCTACAATGTTTTCATATATCACGTACTTTATAGAATCATTTAGTTCAAGGATAGCCGCTGATTTACCTGTAACCGGTGCTAACCGACCGTTCACCGTTGATACTCTTCCTCCATTCGCTCCATATGGAAGGAGCCATCTGTCGAATTGAAGATGTTTCACACATAACTATTCTTTTATTGTTGTGACAGAAATCTACCAAATATTTTAACCCACAATATAAATGCAAATGACTTTCATCCATTAGCGAAATAGTATACATATGTGATTTTAGGGCATGATATTGAATTTTTTTTGCCGTTAAATGTAGGTTTGAAACGTTTATATTTTTGACGTCCACATCTTAACATACTAAAGTACCTATCTGATATACATATACATATCTTCACAAATACAAGATCTCAGTTTTTATTCTCAATACTTTCATTTTTATGTTTGAATATAAAAGGTGATCTGACAATACTGCTCTTTCCAGTTGCCCTGCCCGTTAATAAAGGGACTGCTTTCTAATTCAGTTCATCTGCTTAGTTTCCTGTGCAAACGTATTTCTTATTTTTCCATAATACCTCCTTTTCGAGAAAGTTTCATTCAGTGAGAGAGAAACTCGTGTTTCGTCAAAATACAATCATCCTGGTATTTTTCCTTTTTATTTTAAACAAAGGGGTCCATGTTGCCTCTTCCATGTGTTTGCTTCATTCAAAAATTTCCAGGGTTTTTCAGTACCTGGAAGAGAATAGTTCTGTTCACCAGCACATTCAACTCCATTCCATTGTTGCCCTGAATACGCAAGTCAGCTTCCAACAAACCCTGAGGTTCTAAAACCTCATATCAATCCCTTCGCTTTGACATGCTTATCAAGAGGAAAATTAACTCAACAAATGAACACGCTGGCGAGCGAACTCCATTCTGTAATATGGGTAGAAAACAAAGCGTTTCCGTGATGTTATGACGATTCTACACCGCGATTATGCCCAAGCTCCGGGAATAAAACTTTATCGCTAGCCGGCGTCTGTAGAGGCGCTTTCAAACTTTGCTCCCGCTCGCGACCCTGCTCCGTAGCGCGGCGAAACGGCGTGGCCCTAATCTCGATTTTTCTTCCTCCTCCCAGACAACGACTGTGTCTTTGAGGAGAATTCCCAATTTTGTTTTCACAAAACTCTCTGTGGGAGTTGGCACTAGAGCGAAGAAAGAGACGTTTCGTGCTCAACTCTCAAGAAAGAGTGTCATTTTCGGCCAGAGATTGGTACTCATGTGCCAGGCCGGTAATACTGTCTTCTTTATTTTCTGTTTTGCCAGCTCAGCATCCTGGTATTGTTCTTTAATACTGCATAAATGACATCCGAAAATCTCTTTCTTATCTTCACCACAGTTTCAATATTTTGTTTCCGCCTATCCTATTCCCTTTCTTCCACAAATTTTCTTTTATTTTTTGTTAGGTGATTGTAGATGCAATAACACACTACTGTGACTAATAAATTGGATTTAACATTTATACAAAGCGCTGACAATTATTCACACACTATTTTGTTGCGGTTGAAAACCATTCTCACAGGGTATACTACGTAGCGGTGATTGAAGCATCAGGGAGCACAGTTCCAATTTGTTGCAACAAAAATGTAAGTAAATGCAACTTAATTACAACAATTAAAAGTTTTCCGAGTATGCAATCTGTTCTCTTCCTTTCTCTGTTACCGCCAATATGTTTATTCCACAAATTAAGTTTCTTTGTACCAGTACAATTCGAACAAATTCTTAAGTATAATTAATTACACTGCGATTTTTCTAACTTTGCCTCTGCCTCTCAAAGGCCCGTCTTCACGACGAAATATGACACGGTATTTTGCATCCTTCTCATCCGTGCCGCTAGATATCACATTATTGCGACCATATCAAGCAGTACTTACGATAGTGCGACTACTAGCGGCATAACCGAAAAAGACGATACGTTGTTACGTTTAAGCGATGATCTCTATCTTTCCCTCTGGTCTCTTTCCGATGTACCGAAACTCGTTTTCTCAAGTTTCCAAAGGATTAATATTCTTTTCAAAACGAAGATGCATTAATCTCTTGGTTATTAGCCGTATTGGGACTTACAGAAGCATTTAGGTATCAGCAAAGCGTCCTATAAACCACAACAATAGCAATTTGATTTTCATTTAAGTTTTACCACGTAGGTGTAATTTTGCTGGTTCTGAGGCACACGTAATCTTTTCCACAAAATGATTTTCCAGAGCATCATCCAAAGACCAAACTCTAAATCTGTACCTCGATTGAAGGGAAATATTTTCTTATTTGAACTCGCCGAACCCTTCTTTTCGCCACTAGAACCAATGCCGGCCTTCGAAATCCCCAAGAAACGGCGCTCCCGCGGAATAAAACTCATTCCAGGTATTCGCCAACTCAATTACCCGGAATCCGCAGAGTATTGGCGAAGTCGCAGAGTTATAAGATTGCGAAATCTAAATACGATTCTTTTTTTGCACGCAGTGGGTTTATCAGGTTAATCCCAGGCTTTTCTGCAAACGTGGGGTAAATAAAGAGGAATTCGTTTTTTCAGCGGGCGTTCGGGAAGGCGCGAAGCCTAATTTCCGCACGACGCCTATCAGGTTTATTAATCACTGCATCCCGTGTGCCGGTGATAATTCAAGGCGCACCGCTGTTCCCTCCATTTAGACTCTCCATTTAGACCCCGCTCGCGAAAGCTGACACCGTCGACGCGGCCTGTCAACCTAATGAACTTGCAGCAGCTTCCTCTTGCCTTACAGCCGCTCCGCAGGGCGATCGAACAGAAATGCATTCACAGATCAACAAGGTCCTTTCCTATCTTCTTCTACTCTTCCAATCTCCTTTTACCTATTAAAGCGTGTATTCTCCTCAGTATTTGTGCTTAAAATCAATTTTCTATGCAATTATTGATTTCAAAATTTGTCAATTAGTTTGGGTGTAATATCAAAGCGCGTGTCCATTTTGGACGTGTATATAGTGGGGGATCAAATAAGGAGGTCATGCATCAATTAAAGCAAGAATGAGGGTTTCTTCTACATTTAATGCTACCCGTGTTTATATATTTAATTTATAAATTGTGTGCTTTTACATGTTTCAGTATTTACTTGTGGAAAACTGTTGGATCATGTGATACTCAAAATTGTCTTCATCAATTTTATGCAAAATATTAATTATTTTTTAATAGATAAAACAAATTTCAATTATTTATATTTTTAGCTTTCAATGAGAAACATTCAAACTTTTTCTTACAAATAATAATCAGTGGGTAACTGAAAGATGAATATTTCCTCCGTTGAAAAAGTAGTTTTCAAATTTTATAATATACTTTTGGGGTTACGACAGTTTAATTAAATTAAGGAGAGTGATTTTATTTCTGAATATTAAAACCGTACTCTAATTTTTTAAATTCATAATTAACAATCCGTTCACTGCACTATCACAATTGAGTGCCGCATTCTCGATTGCGCTAGTAGTGCTCGTGAAACTAAAACAATTATGTTCTTTTATTACCGGAGATTGCTCAAGATCATAAAACTTTAATTAAAAGCCCATTTTAATCTTAGTCATCTTGAACCAGCATTTATAACCAGACTGGATTACGCAATATCTGAAACCACTCGTAGTTTTGATTGCAAATGATATCATTGTCCCGTTGCCCTGGGCTAATAACTTACTACAGAAAAAACCTGTCGTATTGTTCATTCCCGCTTATTGCTTATTTTATTTTCTGTTTGATGTAACTTTAATTTTATCGTAAGCCTCATTGCACTTCATGAATGCATGTTGTTTTGTGTGTGGCTTTATTCTATGTATCATATGAAATGATAATTTTAGCAAAACCTTCATAAAATAATTCTGTGTCGTATCACATTAAACAATTTTATGTTAACGTTGGCGACTTTATTGCCTAAGCGTCATAACCAGTTTTTCAAGTATTGGGAAGAATTTAAGTTTTTTTTTACTTTCGACATTTTTAACAAGATTTAAGTGATACATTGGTGCACTGATAGTGTTTGAAATTGATAACATTATTTCCGAAAATAAATTTTAAAATTTTTTAAATTGTACTTTTTCCTCTTTAAGATTTAAAATATTTCCGTTTTCAGCAATTCTACCGTACCAAATGGAATTCACTTTATTAAATTACCAGCAAATTTTCGGACATAATCTTGTTTTCAGCGGTTTCGCTGAAAAAGTTTACAAAAAGTATTCAAACCGAAGTCGTTCAATCGAAGTCGTGGATTTGTAAGGGCAAAAGAATACTTCGCTACTCCTTCCTTCGGAGGGGAAGTAAAGATGACTGTCCTATGTTGTAGATTTCGTGCTTGCTAAATACCCTCAACCCTAATAGAAGCCTCTGAACTAAATTCAATTAACTTGTTTTGTCACCCGAGTGATACCTTCTTTCTCCACTGTATGGAGCATAGGATAGAGGGTTAAGCATAGCAACATTTGCGTAGTCAGTCGAAAGAGCAGTCCTGCTGGCCTGATGCAGAGTCTCGCCACGTAAAAAAAGGTATCATTGCAATGAATTCAATTTTGTATCTTCTTTTGTGGTCATTCTCCGCAAATCGCAAATCCTCAAAGGGCGGCCACCTCCTCGTCAAAAATTTTACAAACATGATAGAAAATGTCTCAACAAGGACAGTGTCAGTACAATAACATTTGTGTAGTGTAGTGTCTATACATGTGTGTGTGTGTGTGTGTGTGTAAGGGACAAAAGATCACGCTGGGTCCGTGGCGCGTTTGTTCATACTATTCCGTTATTCGCATTGTATTGAACGGAAAAACCAAGGGAAACTAACGATCAGTGTTGTCACCCGCAGCAATTCTCCTCGAGAACTATTTAGGTCGTGTCGAACATCCGCCATCGGGACTTGAACCCTCTGACCATCCGGTCAATGATTCTTCCTTTAGATCAAAGATATCTCGCAAAGCAAAAAACTACAACAACAAAGAGTTAAATCGTCTTCTAATTTACTCCGGGCATCCAAACGTCTCGTGTCTTCCTCCTCGTGCCCAAAACGTTCGTGTGTGTGGGACGTGGGGGTGGGGGAGCGAGGCTTCTCGGGCGGCGAGAGGAGTTTGTTCATCCGCCGCTGGCGCTGGCGCTGGCGTAGGCGCCGCGACGTAAGTCGGCGCTGGCAGCAGACATCTGTTCCCTTTTAACCCCGGCGGGACGCGCACCGAGTTACGAGCCGAGGACGCGAGCCCGCCCTCCCCTTCCCTCCCATCCCCGCCCCCCGCGCTCCTCCCTGCGCCTCCTCCGCCTTGACCCGGCTCCCTGACCCAGACGTCGCCGCTGCCGCTGCGGCCGCCGCCGTCGTGTCGGCGGTGCAGGCGGCGGAGACTAGTAGGGCAGCTGCGAGAGTGACAATACGTACGGGGAGTTAATGGAAAGTTGTTTTATTTTTTAGGTAAGACCTGCAACAAGGAGTGTTTCATGTCACTCATGCCGACATTATTGAAGAGAGGGAAGAAAGGAGTCATTTACACGTATCAACAGGGATTGTCAGGGTCGGAGTGCGCATGAACGTTATGACATTACTCGCCTCATTTGCTTCTACGTATATGAATACGTTATATTTTTGTTTTGTTTATTCCTAGTTCGTCCAGAAATCGTTCATCGAAATATTTAGGTTGGGGATATTGTAATACTATAAGCGTTTCTTCCAGAATTAGATTTGATTTTTATAACAGTTGCGAAATAAAATTGTGAATGTTAAGCTCTAAGGAATCAATTACAAGAAAATAATCAATGTACATATGAAAGTATTATTGGAGATTCATTGGACGAAATGAAAGTGAAATATTGAAGAAAAATGTTAAATGTAAGGCCTATATATGAAGAAAGGGTATGTACAAGATTAAATTATTTGGGCTGAAGGTGTAGAAGAGAATTTGTATTACTTTGTAAACATCGGGTACAAAGTAAGAATAGAGATAATACATTTTCGAGGATTTCTGATACAAACGAAGATCTACGAAAAAGAGTTAAGTTCAGAAGAGGAGCAATCAGTAGAGGTAATTAAAAGATAGGAACGACGAAGCTATTTAGCTAGTATTAAAACTTGTGTGGAATAATAAACAAAACTCTTCAGAATAAATAAAGGAATTCTATGAATAAAAAATGAAATTCTATAAGACAATGGTTGCTCCAATATACTGTATGGAAGCGAATCACGGATAATGAAAAATAATGGTCACGGTAATGCTCTCTGAGCCGACGCAGTCCTGTAGGATACAATCGGAGCATCGCTAGCAACAGGGGCCAAAGATGGGGTGGACAGCGCCGGAAGAGGGGACCGGGGTCGCAGAGGGTCTAGAGCGTATAGGGCGAGGGTGGCGGATCCCGTGTTCCCGATCTGCGCGGCGGGCTATTTATGTTGTGGCGGCCAACCTACCTACCCTCGCTACCGTCGATTCCCTCGAGCCCCTCGCCGCTCGGCGTTCCTTGTTAACAGGTCACTCGTAAATCATGACCGGCCGTAGGCGACAGACTGTTGCAAGTCGTCATGTCTTGTGGTCTTGTCACCACATGTATACATTCGTCTCGCGACAGCAGCTTCAGCGCTTTTGAAATGAATAAAACCACAGAAACGATGGTTGTTCCAACGAAATGTCTTGTATAAATGTGAGTAAGCATATATAATTATTGAGGCTCCAATTCAGAGTTAAAGAGCTTTGGATATATGTTGCTATTATTTATGACTTTTTTCTTAGTTTTAAAACTCTCCCCATATTATGGTTCCCATGTATTACTAATGTTAACGTATTTCATTTTTTGTTCTGTTATTCACCTATTAGTGGGTCATCGTCTTACTATTTTTCTTTACGTTCATCTTCATCTCTCTATCGTACTCCTCTCTCTCCCTTTTATTTCATCTCTCTTCTCCCTCTCTCTCTCCTCTCTCTTCTCCCTCTCTCTCCTCCCTCTCTCATCTCCTCTCTCCTCCTTCTCTCTCCTCTCCTCTCTCCCCTTCCTCGCCCTCGTCACTCCATTAGCTTTTCTAACATTTCTTTCAATGCTCCTTCGGTGCTCCCTCTCTCTCCATTTCCGTCTCTTTCATCCCCTTTCCCTCCTCCCCCTTCACCATTCCGTATCGTTCGGAACGCCTACTCTCCAATTCTATTCCCCCTCATTCCTCCTTCAATCCTCCTTCCCGTCTTTAACGCCCTCTCGGCTTTCAGTGCGTCGTGGAAGAGGCGTCCCGGGGTTGCGGGGCGTCCGTCATAGCGCAGGCGGCGCTGTCGTCGCGCCCCGAGGCAATTAGAAGGATAAATAAGCTCCTTCGCCGACGCAGCCCGCGACGCAGCGCCGTCGCTGTGCGCCTGCGCAGAAGGCGGGCGATTAATGCGGCCACTTGCCGCGGCGCGCGCCGCGACATTGCGCCCGAACAAATCGCATTCACGGGAAATGGCACGCCATCGTGGAGAGCTAGGTCGCTGGCAGCGCTGATAGACTGCCGTGTCGCTGGCATTGCGTCTCGATCGGGAGAAACGAACGTTATTTCATTTATTTTAGTCCAAGATTTCTTTCGCTTTTAGTGTACATTCAATTCTTTTTCTTCAATCTCAAGTTTTAGTTTAGTTAAAATTACGAATTAATTGTTTTATTTATGGTTTAAATCAATCCATGTAGCTAAGAATTGTCAATGTTCTACCTCAACCCGATACATTTAAACAAATATTATTCATCTTATTCTTGTTGAAACTTTTATACACTTTTCTGTCGATTGAATAATTAAAAGTAATTCAATCACTACTGTTGAAGGTACTAGTGCATGAATAAGAGCCTGATTAAGAATGAAAGTATCTTACTGATGTGACATATAACATTTTGTGTATGTATATCATATGAATTTAAGTTCATATTGTTCTAGCCAAATGTGAGTGATATTATAAACTCAAAAGTAACATTTGTTAGAACATAATTTAATCACTTTCTTTTTCATTTTACATGCATTGTTTTTAGCAATCTTTGTAGTTATTCTGTAAATAATTTACAAATGACCAATAAATTTTGTGCAGCATGCTTTATTGTAGTATTTTTTATAAAATAATTACTATATTTAAATATAATTTTCTTCAACACAATTTCCGTTCAAATATATATTTATTTTCAACAAACGTACAAACACGAAGTAATATTTATGAGTTAAAGATATAAACATGGTTTCCTCTCTGAAAAATCTACATCACCGTGTTTGCAATTCATGACACAATGAAAAACTACATTACATTTTTTTCTCTGGTATGAATCTTGAAAGTTACTGAAACGGAACCATCTAACTGTAATACGTCAAAGTAATAAACAAACTCTGGAGGTCTTTGTTTGCTGCTAGAGTAATAGATAGAGTGCTCCTTCCTGGCCGTTATCTGGTAATAAGAATCTACGATCTATGTCTTATTTACGAAGCACGAGTTCAACAAGAAAAATGACCATTGGCCGTCGCCTCTCTGGGAAACAAATACTGTGGGTGGAGTGTGGCGATACTGCAAATCGAGATCTACATCGATAGTGAAGGCAGTGGGCTCATTCAGCTATATCCACCCGCGCGGCACCATCGCCACCTCTACCGCCCACGTGCACTCTAATGCACCCCGCCGTCTCCCCACTGCCACCCCGCCATCCCGCAGCCGCCCCACCTCCCTGCTCCCTCCAGCCCCAACCCACCATACTGCCATCCCGCTATCCCGCCACCCTCTCACCCTAGACATCCCTGCCACCCCATCAGTAGCGCTACCCATCATCCTGCCAATTCGCTACGCTACCACCCTAGCCCCGCGCCATCTCCCCTACTCCCATACCCTGTCGTCCCTTCAGCCCGCCATACTGCCACCTCTACTACCACACCATACCGCCATCTCACCACCTCACCAAAACAACTCGTCACACCATTCCTCTACACTCTCACCACCCGCACTCCGTCATCTCACCCCTCCGCAACCCGTCACTCCAACATCACCGTCTCCTCCAGCCACTCCTGCTTTGTCATTCGCCGTTTCACCCGCGGCGTCGCCGCCTTGCGGTAAACTCACGGTGAAACCTACCCTACACTCGTCCCTTGTCGCTTTCCGCCTCAATTCACCTCTCCTACCCCATCGCCCTCCTCGCCATCGCCGCCGTCCGCCTCTCAAGCCAGGCATACAACCCACGCCCTTACCCTCCTACCTCTCACCTCCACCTCCACCACCGCTCTTTCCATTGCCAAGTGCCAACTACTGCAGCGCCCTGCCAGACAGCAAGGCGGCGATCTAGAACGCGGCGCGGGTCTAATCGGTGCCAGCGATCTCTCGACTACAAACTGGGAACAAAAGTAAAGGCGTGTTTATCAATGGGAACTGATTACTCGCGGAAACTTGCGGGTCGGGCTTGCGAGTTAAGTTCCGCCCTGCGTGACTAGAAGCGCACTGTGCAAGTTGAGGAGGGAGGGATGCGTTTTGAACGAACTCGCCCTCACCTACCTTGCTCACAACAGAATTTCCATCCACCGAGCGCGACTAGAGTAGTTTCCTTTTCATTCCTTTCCTCGCCGCCCCACAAAACGCGTTTCTTAATTCTCATGCATACTTTTTCTTTAGAACCCTACATGTCTTTTCACCACCTTTATTCTAAATGGTTGGCCATGGGCATCATTCTACTCAGCAAAACATCTCAATAAATATGTGCATATCAGTAACATCCAAGAAATATCTTCTTTGAATATTATTTCTGTCTAGGTGAACAAATACCTTGTCCTAGTTTCGCCACAAATATCATTCCAATCTGTGGGGTATGTCTTTCCTATTTCCTCTTAAGTGTAACTAACTCCGCTCTTGCGAGCCTTCACATACAAACAGATTTACATACATCTACTTTGCATTCTTTCAAGATTCAATTGCGTTATTCTTTCAATATTGCATTGCGTTTTGCGTCCATCTTCCCTTCAATACATAGAATTGTTCACCATCCACATTTACGTTATTCCCACATTTACTTTATTGTATGTCTTGTTCTCTTCACACCTCGTACAGCCCTGCATTACTGCACCCCACACCACCTCTTTCTGGACGGCTCTGCCCGTCCGCTGACTCACCCCCGCCTTCTCCCCCTCCAACCCCTCCGCCGCTTTCTCCCCGGGGCGTGGTACCGTCGCTGGCGGGTGGATTTGGCCGGTTCCGGGTCCCGTCCATAAATACACTTACATTAAACCCCTCCACACTTCACTTACGTCGCGCAACTTATTAAGCGCAACATCAACAAGCTTGCAACCTAGCGTCTACAAACTCCCCGAGTAAACTTCAGTGAAGATATTATTCCAAGTTTTCGGGAGTAGCTGCTTGTGGTGGCGGAGGCAGCACAACGCGGAAGCGACGGGGGATGCGGAGGGGTTTAGAACCCGGGTCGGCGGAAGGAGGCGGGAGGGCAGTGGGGGCAGAATATGAGGCGGCAGTAGCAGTGGTGATGGCAGCAGGCTTGGCGTCGGTGACAGCGGTGGAGGTGGTGGCGGCGGTGATGGCCGGGGGTGGCGGTGGCGGCGATGGCGAAGGTGGCGGCAGTGGCAGTGGTGGAGACGATGGCGGCAGTGGGGGCAGTGGGGGCTGTGGAGGCGGTGGCGGCGGTAGAGGATAGCGGTGGTGGCGGTAGTGGCGGTAAGGGTGGCGGCGATGGCAGCGGTGGTAGAGGCGGTGGCGGCAGTGATGGGGGCTTTGGCGCTGGTGGCGGCAGCTGTGGCGGCGGCGGCGGCGGCGGCGGCTGTCACTTCAGTCGCTTAGTCACTTAGCTGAAGCTCTGTCGCAGGCCCAACTTGCGTCGTTCTTCCCGAGCAAAAGGAGTTTCGGAGATTGTGGAAAGGGAGCCAGTGGCAATGGCTGCGTGAAAAGAAGAGACGGAAGTAGTGCTGATTACGTCGGTGGAGATGGTAGAGATGGTAGAGATGAAGAAAACAGTGGGGGCAATGTAGTAGGGAAAAGCTCACGGGTTCATGAGGAAGGAAGAATGCCAAGACGCCTGGGGAGGGGAGGGGGGTGTATGTGAAGGAGTTAGATAAATTCGTGGTGGTGGCGACGGGTCTGGTTGCGACAGGACGCATGGACGTCAGGCCTAAGAGACTTGGCGAACAAGTTGGCGTCTGTGAGAACAGACATTTCTTCCTTCTTTACTTGTTCACTCTACACCCCTACACATCCCCCTCCGCCTTGCTTCGCACAGTGCCACGAAAGTGCAGAAAATATTATATTTTATTTGATATCGCGCTAATCGTTCTTTCTGTAATTCCGAAGCAAAGGTTTAACCGAGAGAGAATGTTAAAAGAGTAAAAGTATAACGAAATTAATTAACGCTTCTCAATAATCATAAAATTGTTTGAAATTTCAATTTAGTTTTTCGTTTAAATTAAAAGGCACTTGTTTAACACTTGCAGCATTATCTCCGATGTTTAAAAAAACGTTAATTAACAGTTTTCATTTTTGTATATACCAATTGTAGTTTCATCAATTGTGACCAATAAAATGTTTAAAATAAATATTGTTATTATGTATATTTTATATTATACTGTCATAAACTGTACATGACCGTGGCTGATGTTACACCAAATAAATATTATTTTTAATTTACAGTGCCATTCGGAAACACATCATTCTGGTTTTATGTGAATTAAGCAAATTGAATTAATAAACTTTTGTTTATGATTTGCATTGAATTGCATGATTTGCATTGACGGTTTATTTCCCGAATTTTTACATTTTTTTATCATTTTTTATTATACTCATCATACCTTTGTGTCCTTTTGGAAACAGTGTACTCCTCTCCACTTCCCCCGTGTAGTGCCCCGTCGCGAGCTAAGGCGGCGCAACATGCATGTTTTATCCTGATGCAACTTGAGCGTCGCTTTACGTCCCGACACGGTGTCTCCGCGCGCCTTTCGCCAGGAGGAGGAGGTTGGGGAGGAGAGGGGGAGGGTGGGGGAGGGCGGAGGCGTCGCCGGAGACGGAAGAGGTTGCCGGGCGAGGCGAGATGCGCCGCCGCTTTTACCGTAAAATGAAAAGGACAAGCCATCGCCCCGGCGCGCGCCTCGCTCGACGAACCTAATACTCGCCGAGAAGTTGCAGCCGCGCTGGCTCAGGCGGGATTTTCAATCTCGAGGTAAGGACAGAACTGCGTTGTAGTATGGTTTTAGATGTCCGTGTTTAACAATTATTGGTTTTAGTATTGTAACATTAAAATTGTGTATCATCAGTCGCAAGTTGCAATAGTACGATGGTTTGTGCAGGTTTTCTTCAATGAGACCATCGTTGAGCTTTTGGGTCTACTAATGCTTTGTGCTGTTTAGAAAATGGACGGTTTGTTTTGTGTGAAGAAAAAATACGAATTATAATACCATAATTCAAACAGCCACACGTTAAACATAATGGGGGTCTCATGATATTGTTCATTGGTATTTGTATTTAGGCACACGTGAAAAATAATATTTGGACCTCTAGTTTACTTAGAAATGATCTTCCTGGATCGCAAACTGTGTTCTCCTATTTACATATGATTTTTCTTTAGACCACATACACCTCTGTCTTTTCAAAATCAACCCAATGCAATCCTATCTCTTACTCATCAAGACCCTTCTCAAAGTCCCACAATGCTCTTCCGCTCAACTGTTTCCATCATCACTTCTCTTCAATACTTCCGCAGACCGCATCCAGCCACGAAGTCACCACCATCATCCCGGAACATTCTTATTACCTCCCACCGAGCGATCACCTCACCCTTTATCCTCCTCGTACTTCCCCGCGGGCTCGTCGTCCAAGGCACTCCCTGCCCTCCGCGCTTCAAGAGCTCAACTCGACTCCGCCCCCGCGACGCCGGGAGCTCTCGCTTATTATTCCCGTCCCTCTCGTCTCGTTTCCCCGCGACGACGGCGGCATAAGACGCACCACCTGCGAGCGACCGCGGCCACCTTATCTGCATCTGCACCCCTCCACTCCGCCCACGCCCCTCCGCGCCGGCGAAAACACCCGCGGCGCGCCGGCCGTTCCGCGATATTAGTTCAAAAACTTTCCGCCCTCGCCGGCGCCACCGGCGCGCGTGCGACTGCCGCCGCCGACGTCGCGACGACCGACCGGACGAGGACCCATGGCGGCCCCTCGCTCGGGCAAATACCCCGCTGCAGTGGGCGAGAAGCACGGAGGAAATGGATTCATAAAGAGGAATATTGGAATGAATCATGATGGCAACAAAGTAACTTGAGAATGAAATTATCTTCAATATTGCTGATATAATTATTTTTTAATTGATATTATAAAAGTTTTTTCGTTAACATTGCAATTAAATTGTTTTGGTAATGCAGTGAAATTAGTTTGAAGACTGAGCTCCGTATTTGGGCACTTCATCGCACTTTCTAGGAAACTTAGTTTTTCACTGGGATATTTCACGGGATCTTATTAGCTGTTCTGCTAATATTTTCTCTCTAGATCTTAAATTAGTTATTTACAAAATTTGTTTTACCAGAAATCGAATCTTTGCTAGTCTTAAGAGAATCACGATTTATTGACCTTGCTAGTCTTAAGAGAACACGATTTATTGACCCACATTTTGGAAACAGATCCTTGAAAGTCGTATAGAATGTTTTAGATGGTAGAAACCTTAGCAGAATCAGACGTAAAATGTTTGTACACTTCAAAATGTTTCCGTACAGTAACAAAATCGTAAAATTGAAAAAAATACATCTTTTATTCATTCTCAAAAACTTGACTTCAAAAAAATGCATTTTCTGCTTCGATATCAATTTTTTCCGTTCTCTATAGGTTTGTGACCACTGTCTCCCGCCCTGACCGCCACGTCTCCCCAAGTAATTAGTGTGGACCGCGCGCAACGCGGCTGCGGACCTGAGAGGCAAGATGGGCACTGCGAGGAAGGGAGCTCAGTGGCGCTTCCTCCTCCTCGAATTTTGGAACAATATCAATTTAACATTAAAGTTATACTGAACCGCGCATAATTAAAAGGAGTTGAAGCCTTTAAATTCGTTCCTTTCTCATAAAACGGACATTTAATGGATTCCTCCGCACTACCAATTAGGAGACACTCAGAAGAAATTAAAGGAAACTGAAATGTCTATTTTTACGATATTTTAATGTGAATAAAATTTTGACATTAAAAAGTAATTCTAGTGCGTTATGCAATAGAAGGTCTACGTTATGCAATAGAAAAGCGAGATTTTTAGAGTAGGAAGTGTCTTGAATTTTTTATCTCAGTGGATGAGCTGATATGCCAAGTTTTTTTAAAAGAATGAGATAAATATACCACTGTATTCCCTTCATCATTTTCTTAGATTGTGCACAATTAGGCAGGTTCAATTCGATACGGTTGCTGAGTAAGGTACGGATAACATAATGTTTACGATCACAACGTAAATTTCATAAAGTTATTTACCCTAATAATGTAGGTTGAGTTTATGATTATTCACGCTGTAGCAAGCATTTGAGAGAATTTATTAACAGCAGATAAATATAGTTATCTGTTTACATACGCCAAAATATTAGTTCAAAAATTGCAGAATTGCAACACATGTGGCTCTCCTGTAAAATTGCGTTTTCAAGAGTTTTCATATTATTCACAACTATGGAAGAAATATCAGATAAATGAAAACTTGGTAATATAAATTGTCAAATGAAATCTTCAGAACTTTATACAAATTCACTTATGGATATGTTTTGAAAGAGTAATTCTGAAACAATGGGATTTATATTTTTTGCATTCCATATCCGAGCACAGTTACAAGTAATTGTTTTACTTACATCCAGGTGATTAATGGATTAACTCAGCTTTTACTTTCAGGTATCTTACCTGAAACAAAGGAAATGTTATTTAATATATACATATATGTCGACAATAACCAAATTTTATATTAATGAGAAACAACTTACTGTGTTTCTTAATTTCATAACAAGATTAATTCATTATTTCACTTATAAAACTTCACTGCGGTTCAAAACGCATAAAAAGAAACACGTTTAAAAAATATAGGGACAATTTTACTTCCCTGTTACACATCGCTGCAATAATTTGGCACACTAACCATGTTTGACATCACGTTTAGCTTAGAATAGTAATGAGCTACATTCGTTTAAAATACTATTTTTAAAAAGGCCATTGTGTAAAATCGACACAATGCCTTTCCTTGCACAATGACTGGTTTCTGAATCTTCTTGACATTAGAATTATACTTTGCATTGACTGATTTTTTGCTCATATTATTCAGGTTTTGTGCAAAAACATCTGTATAAACAATGTTTATTAGACACTTCTTTTTACCAATAAAAGTGTCCAAACCATTGAAAGCGGGAAAACATACCCAACGAAAAAAATGAGTAAAGTAATATTTATTATAAAGAAGTAATTTTACCATTTTAGAAAACTGCTTTAGTTATATTCTTCAAATGAACAAAAAAAAAGAAATTTCAATTTCTGTCTTCATAACAAAGTTGTGATGAGAATTTAGTATTGTTTTGTAAAATATCAGAAAAGTACTATTGTACGTCAGAAAAGTAATATGAATGTGTTGCTTGCTACGTAGCCAGAATACCTTCACAACGATAATTTTAGAAGGATAATATTTCTTTTTGCTTACCACTTTGACCTTTACTGCATGTCTGGTTGATTTATTGTAAGATAAGCTCCTATCCTTAAGGATGAATTATGAGCAATTTGAAGTATTTCCTTAGAAAGGAAGGAATCTTCTCAATGGCTTCTCCCAACGCTTTTACTAGAGTTAAGTACTAGTATCTTACTTAGGTAATATGTTCGTAAATCTAATAATACTAGGGTTAATAATAGAAACTTTTTCTTTCACATAAAAGGCAGATTCGTTTTGGGCGTTGTTGTGAATGCGAGTACAAGAATGATACTGTTATATTCTGATTGAGATTGAAACAAACATCCCAATGCAAGGTACTGGCAAACAACATGGAAAGTACCTCTAAATCTCAGAAATATCCTATACTTAAAGTGTTCTTTGATGCGATCGAACGAAAAGCAAAACTATGGAAATTTTCCTAAAACGTTGTGACAAATGGAGCCAATTGATCACGTCATTTGATATGCATAGCTAGAAATATGTCTATGGCAGCGTGTTCAACTGGGTTATCCAAATGTAATATCGTCAGCGGTTTATAACAAAATCAGGCAAGTGAAAGCAACTTGCAGATCACTCAATGTCAACGCTGTATTTTTAGGTAATATATCAAATTCTTAAGGTAAAACATATATTACGAACTTCCAAAAGCCAAAGTACGAAAGGTTCAAAGTCAAGACGCAAATTATGAAAATTCCATTTTTTAACTTGAATTATTTTCTGCAATGTGAATGCACAATAGCTATGAATAATAATACAATTTTAATGCAGAAGCCAAGAGTGTTATATTTTGAGCCTACAATCACATACGAGACCATGAAAATACTAATTGGCCAATCTAATATTTTTTATCGTTTTGAATATGACAACAATAAATACAGATAATGTCTGGGATTAGGAAAGATTTTAAAAAGCCGTACGCTATGTTCATATTTGTTGAACTTATTTTACAAAAATGTAATAATTCAAGAAGAACAATTCTTATGTCCCTTGTGGTTGGCGTCAGGAAGGGCGTTAGGCGTCAGGAAGAAGAAGAAGGCGTATTCTTAAAATATTTCTTCTCGTAAGAAATTTCAAAGATAAGAGGTTAAAAGAGTGTTTAAAAAATATTTTTCGTAAAACGTTGTGACATATTGAGCCAATTGATCACATCTAATGTACAAAGCTAGAAATATGCAGCGTGTTCTACTGGCTTATCCAAATGTAATATCGTCAGCGGTTTAAAACCGAATCAGGTATACGATAATTATTTTAACCTCCTAAACGTAAGAATTCCTAATCAATGATTTCGTCTTTTACCTACATCACTTTGTTCCACACTCCCTCACCCTAGTATTTCGGAAAGCACTTCCGTGCGCAGTGCACTGGGTTGCTCCTCAGATGTGAGAGTAACGAATGAAAGTCCGAAACCTGTGTAGGTTTTATTACAGTAATCCGAAACATACCTCATCCCACTTATCTTGCATCGACGCTCCAGCCGTAATTAATCAGCTGGATACGTCAGGCCGTAGGCGAAGCGGAAAGACCAGTACCGACTACACTGTCTCGCTGCCACGGAGCAAGTGGAAGAGCCGGCTAGCACGTTCTGTCGAGTCGGCGAAAAGCGGAACGAGTACGAGACGATGGAAATGGTAGCGCAGACACCCTTGGCAAGAAGCGGCGGGAGGTGGTAATATTTAGATATTGTTTAGAACAGCGAAAATATCAGGACAGATAAGTAGGACAGAAGACCAGTTACAATGTTTGCCTGTGATACGTAAGGAGAAGTAAGGCAAATCGTGGAGAGAGGCTCTAAGACAAACACTAGACGGAATTGAAAGGAATACGAATAAGAATTTCAAAGAGTAAACCAAACCACGAAGTAAGTTTGTGGATCTCAAAATGGTCATTTTATGGCGAAAGCTGAGCAGAAATGAATATCGTGTAACTACTGGCGATGATGCTGATCACCGAAGCATCGCAGACTCTACAGTGAATTAGTACCATAGCGTCACCAGAATAAGACGGCATGACGAAGGTGGTAGATAAGGGGGCATAGGATTTTCATTAAGATTATTAAGATTTTTATTAATATTTATTATTAATTTATGCAGGATATGGAAATGTGGTTGTAGAGAGCTGGCAGTGGCGAGTTGAATGCAATGTTCCAGGGCTAAAGAATGGGATGTCGAAAGCTGGACGTCGGAAGCTGCATGTCGGGAAGGGCGTGGGAGCCTAATTTCGTGATCCGAAGGGGCGTCGCCGGATAGGGAAGCATGACGTCATCGGAGCGGGAGGGAAGCGCAGTGGAGCAGCCAGCTGGTCGCGGGGAGCCCCGGGCGGCCGATCTGCTCACGCGGCCGAGCGAGTATCTGGTTCCGCAGGCGCCGCGGCCGATTCCGGCCCCGCCCGCCCCGCGTCGTCGCAATTTATTCGCCCTCGCTGGCTCGCCCGCCAGCGTGCTGCCAGCAGGCTGCCGGGCGGGTGGATGGGCGGGCGCTCGCAAAGCCAACCTGAAAGGAAAGCGGCAGCGGCGGCGGTGGGGGCGGCAGGGGTGGCGGCGCGGCGCCCGCGGCCGCGGAGGGCAGGGTGGGCGGGCGGCATGCGGAGCTGCCGGCGGCGGCCGCGAGGACCGTTTCTTCCGCCCTGCGCTGAGTCACCGCACGCACTCCCCGCCCGTACAGAGCGGGCGCACATTTCATGCAACCGACTGCGTATATCGTGAGTAGAGGAACAAGCGGTGTGGAGATCACTGCACCCGCTTTCCACCTCTCGTTGCCGGTGTTAAAATTTGTTGCTTCACGAGGCACTGGCGTGATTGGAAACGTTCGCGGTAGACTGTTTGTAGTTATTGTGCTTGTGACTCCTTTCTTTCAATTCTTCACCCTCTTCAAAATCATCATTACCGCTATTGTTTTCATCATACAATTCATTCGTTATTACTCCCGTTTCATTTCTATATTATGCTAGTAATAAATGCCACACCCCCCAAAAAACGTTCCTTTTTGATTTTCTTTGATCTTCCTTTTGATTTTCTCTGAACGGTTACACGGAATACCAAATAAACATCCGGAGAAATTTACTTTAAAGCAGTGCATGCTCATTGCAAGGCATTAAATGTTAATAAGATAATCTTTATAAAAGTGTTCTACAATACTGACATTAAGATATCGCGGTTTAAAGTTTTTCATCTATTCTAGTGAATGTTACGTCAAAGTTTTTTTCTTTTCGTTTTGAGAGTGTGGCAACACAAAATTGAATTGATACCTCTGAGAACTTGGCGCAAACTTCCTAGAATATTATGCAGCAATATCTGTCAAGTAATTTAGTTTGGTAGTAAAAGCAACATCAATTAACGTTGCGGGTGTTTCGAAAATTAGGATGGGAAATGAAGAGCTCTGTCCATGAAACAGTGCAGGAAAATGTTTTCTCACGGTCAAATGAGTGAGAGATTATTCATCATTGGACGCGGGGATTGCATTCAGAGAGTTTTTGTTTGAACCGTTATTTTGCTGCAGTTTTGTATTGTAAAAGTGACGAGAATTATAAAAACCCAGTAGATTCCAAAGCTACCACACACTTGTTACAAAATATGAAGAAATGTATTCAAAAAATAAATGCTTTTAACGGAGCTCTTGAACTTCATTTTTGACTTTTGTAATACGTTTTGTAAATAATGTTGCTCTATGCATTCACAAGACATGCTCACTAATTTCCAAGAGATGAAAAAATTCTTTGTTCATACGTTTCAGGCTACATACAATCCACGCCCCTTGTGTTGGTTGGGAGGACGAGTGCCAAATGAATTTCATTTGAGACCCGTTTCGTATGTAGGAGCTTTCATTGCTTGAAAGTTCAGAGGCCTCCACGTTGTGAAGCACAGTCAAATGAAACCTTTACTCATGAGCTGGGCACCTGACAGGGCGTCAGCTCCGGGGCGAGTGTAGGAAGCTGCAATATACAGAAGCGTTTGGCTTCTCTGCTTGACTGGCCATGCGAGAGCAACGTGCCACCCGCTACGTCGCTGGGAGATTCGTGAAAGGGATACCTGTTTCACTGGCCCACACCGCAGGTCAATGCCACTTGGCTTAACGTTGCTCTCGTCTCTTCCACTACCAACATCCCCTTGTACTACAGTCTTCTATAAGGCTCATTTTCACGTTTTAGAATTGAAAGAATAATTTTAGGTGGTTATATTCTCTTATTTTTATCTTAAAAATAAAGATTTTGTGGGCCATCTTTATCAATTGTCTTCATTAAAATATCTTCCATTATGTTCTATTTCAATTCTGGTTTTCAAAAGTCGTGCGTCACAGTTTTGGTGACCACATTTGTTTTGTTTTGTTCACTATCGTTATTTGTTCTGCTCAGATTGTTATCCGATTTATTATTGATCCCCGATTTCATTTAATTTTCACAATCTTGTGGTTAGTTTTACTTGCATTTTTAGCTGTTTAGTTAGTTTCCCTTTCCTTCTTTATCTTGAGTTTGAATTCCATAACCTTCCATTTTAATATTTTATTTTCCCCTTCCATTTTCCTTCGTCTTTCTCGGGCATTCGTGATGCAGCCTTCCTCCTTCGTAATTTCACCCCTTCTCCTGTGTTTCTCTTTGCCTCTACCTCTCATTCGGGGCGATCTCCAGAAGCACGGAGCGTGTTTAGAAATTCTGATGTGGACGGACACGACTTTCCGCGTCGCCGGTCGTTTTCGTATTTTGAGCTGTAATTGGACTCCGCTCTCGACGGCGCAGGAACCAGAGTTACAGTGTGACAAAAGGATCGAGAGAGAGGTGCGAACTCGTTTGGCAAAAGGCGATGAGAAAAGGTATACCTGCGTAGCAGTAGAGTGTACCTTTGAAGAATTATAGCTTGTAGTATTTCAGTTTCATCAAAGTTGAAAGTATTAGTACTTTAAGGGAGGAAACATTTTCGTAAAGCAAAACACGAACGCATTTATTTTCGTTAGTAGTCTAATTCACTTTATTGTTTTTACGTCATTTAAGTTATAAACATACAAAGAGTACTCGGTTTTAAAATAAAATAAAAAATGAACTGAACGGATATTGGAATCGATTTACGAGAAATCAGCTTATTCCAAATTCAACAGAAATACGTTACCATCACTATCAGTTATTTTAATCAATGATTGATTATTTTGCGTAACGTGAATCTCCCCTTGAAGCAAATTAAGTAAATAAATATAATTAATATTAAAGAGAAAGAAGGAAAACGGTTATCTTAAGTTGTACGCTTATCTCCATGTACCCGATGATTAAAACATTTCTTTGGGTTGGATAAACGGGACATTCAGTGAGAATGAGGAAATACAGAGTTAAGTAGCGTCTCTAAGAGACTCTTATGAAATATATTTAGTCTTTTAATAGTTTGAAGACTTTCACCATTAATATGAATCTGTAATCAATATTTTAATGTAACATCTAAGCACTTACATCGAAGCCGTGATCATCAGACCATAATTGTAATCACTTTGGGAGCAATATTTCTCAGAATGACACGAAGTTAATAACAATGCCAGAACTGATGATGTTCGTCATACGGCCAAGCAGTAATTAGATCTTTAAATGAAGATTCTTAAACGCAATCTGGATTATTATTTAATTTAGAACAGAAGAGTTCAGGAGCGAGTGCGCGACCGTCCGTTTTTTCCGGTGCTTCACCCTAACATGTGACTGGGGTGACGCGAGATCTGCTCTTAATAAGTCGTATGAGCGACGGTTGGACGCGTTGCGCGGGGACGGCGGGTGTGAATGTAGGCGAATCAAACGCTGTCCACTCACGCCACCGACCACCTCGTTCACAAACGCGGGCGTACATTATGTGGAAAATCAAACGCCATTTCACTTTCTATTGAAGAGACGCGTCGCCTCGCCCCAGCGCCCCATTCATATCTCACGTGGGGTGCGCTATACATCTGCGGTGAATCCAGGGATATTTTTATTCAGAATGTAATCACGAGCGATTGTCTGCGCAGGCTCGATTTCCCAGGCTCTCGATCCATGAATCGTACGGTTTATGAATAGAGGACGAGGACCAGCAGGGTAAAAATAACCGAGATGAAAGAGCCCGACGGAACGAATCCTTGGAATGCTGCAGTAGGTGTGCCTGCGTTGAGTTTTGTTTTGGTCGGATGTTTTAATGGCTTTTACGTCAGACAACGTGAGTAACTTTGATTTCTTCTGAAAGTTATGGTTTTGTGGCCACCGCAGGTGTTATTGTAAGCACTGGCGCATATGTTCGGTATTACCTAACCTAAATAGTTATGGCCACGTCTCTATAAAAAAGAGTTGAGATGGGTTGTTTTGAAGCAGAGAAGATTGGGTTTTAAGCTCAAGAAAGGAAAAGAAATGTGTTTCTTCACTATTTCCGCCTCAAATACAAAACCATCTAATAAATGCAATATTTAGGTGGTCGGTTAATTTTCTTTCTGTTTGTAAAGTCATGAAAATAACAAGTTATAGCGCATGTAAATATTCCCTTCGTACCACAAAGAATTAATATTATGTTAATTTTTTATGAAGATTAGAAGACACATAATTTTGTGTTTCTGCCTTCTCTGTTACGAATGGGTTCTAAAGTCAACACTCACTCTCGAACATTTTTTCTAGTGAACTGTTCCTTACCATTCCTTACCATTCACGTTGTTTTCCATATAGAGAGAATTAACCAAATACGCCTGTATCGACTCAGTTCATAGGGTCGCAGGTTAGAGTCCCGCCTTGGGTATGGTTTTTGTCGCTTGTCTGTCATGTATGTGTTGTTGCGGAGGGCCTCGCGTCCTGCTGACCCCAGATCAGAGAGCCCGCAGGTGTGTTGGTGTCTAGTGAATGGCCAAATACACACCCTATCGGGGGCTTAAGGGTAACAGGCTGTTGGCTGGTTAAACAAGTTAATAAAGAGAAAAATATAACTCAATTTACATGTTACTTTACTATTCCCCCTAAAAGATTCATGCACAAACCTTCAAGAATAACCAATAGAATCTCCCTTTTACTGCGTCTCGCATGACAGTCTGACCGGAGCTGTTGTTTCTTGATTTGCCCTTTCCCAGATTCTCAGAAAGAGATTTCCTTCCGCGTGGAAGCACCGCGTCGCTTTACCGCGAGCGAGGAGAGGAGTCAGAGGGGCTGTGGAGAGAGGAGCCGAGACGAGAGGAGATGAGATGAGGTTGCTCCTAACAGGGGTCAACGTCCACGCGCCGTTGGAAACAGGTTCGCGCGGCGGCGGCGGCGGCACCGAGGTCAGTTCTCGAGAGTGAAGGTTTAGGCTACGGCCATTGTCCGTTAGCCATCTCGCCGCCGCCGCCAGCCGCCACCGCAGCGCATCGCCTCATCACCGATGCGGCGACCTGATGCCCCGCTGGCCTGGACTACTTCCTCGAAGTCGCGACGCGGAGGAAGAAGGGCGACTTTCGCTGCTGTTCCATAGCCCCAGGACCACAGGGTTGTGTCAAATATGGCACACGGATTTTAATTTTTCTTTCACAAAACGACGTTGCAGTAGAAAAGCAAGCAAAAATTACCATTTTAGGGTTGCGGGATGAAATATATTTTTAAATGCTTTTTTACAAGAAAAAATCATTAAATTGGTAGAAAAACAGTTAAGAAATGGAGCAAAAGAATTCGTTGGGTGCAGAATAAATGGCTCCGATCAGATAAAAACCGTTATTCTGGAAAATAGAAGTTTTAATGTCACTTTTCTGGTGCACCGACGATTTTTGTTTAGTGTGTTAGTCGAAATAGTGTAAACATTGCGTGGTCCACCTTATGGATAGACAGTTAAATAACTTTTTTTACCATTTTACGCGATTTATGACCTAAGAAAGAGATTTTCCAATTTACTTGCATCGATGCTTTGACGTACCATCAAAACTTCACTTGCAGTCCACTTCTAGTATACCGTGTTTCACTGTTATTGAACGCATTTTTTATCAAATCTTACAATATGCATTACTTTCTATATTTTTTCATTATACCATAAATTGTACACATCACTGGTTTAACACACCGAGATGAATTGTCACTTATATTCTTGAGAGGGAGTTCCCTACTCACATGCCACTTAATTTCCCGAAAACCTGAAACTCCATGACAGTGGGGTTAGCACAATGCAAAGTCGAATCTACGCAACACGTACTATAAACAATGGCCAGTAACTTTGGAAACTCGACACTTTCACTCAGAGATTGTGAATAAATACACGTTTTTCCTTGTCATTCACTCTAATCAGACTACAAAAATTAATTTGACCAGATGGAGAATTGAGTAAATGTTGGTTTTGTGCATTGTCTTAGTGTCAACGAGATTTGACGTAAAGGCATTTAGTAGGTATATAATTATTTTACTCACTGGCACTACATTTATGAATGAACATAAAACAGCGTAGGCTATTGTTAGTCAGGCCAAGGCCGACCGGCACGCCTAGCATTACAAGTACGGCCACAACAGGGTCTACATAGTAATCTCCATTTTTGCAAAATCAGAAATTTACATCAACGACAGATAAAATATTCTCTCTCTCACGCCCTTCAATTTGCTCCGCCTCTAAATGACGGTCAGCTTCACCTCTGCCGCCACCGTCCGCACCGTACTTAGCCATCGCGGTCGCTGCCTCTACCACCACCACAATCATCGCCACCGCAACCAACGAGCCTCCGCCGCGCCGCCGCCACCACCACCGCCACCTCCGCCACAGCCACAGCCACCACCACAACCCCAGTCGCCACCCAGCCACCATCGACACATCCAGTATTGCCTTCTCCGCCAACCTCAACACCAGCTCCGCTACCTAAACCGCCACCAATCACCACCGCAACTGCCACCATCGCCACCTTCACTGCCACCTCCACCACCGCTTCCGCTGCCACCAGAGCCGTCACCAGCATCACCACCGCCTCTACACCTCACCACCACCGCGGCCGACGTCACCATCACCAACTCCACCACAACTCGCTACCAGCACCGCTACCAGTTCCGCTGCCATCACCGCCGCAACAGCCACCGTCGCCACTATCACCGCTACCTCCGCTACTGCTACCGCTGCCACTAGAGGTCTCTCCACCATCACCACCTCCTCCACACTTCACTGCCTCCGCGGCCGACGCCACCATCACCAACTCCACCGCAACCGCCAACGTCTCGTTGGTTGCAGTTTATGAGCTCTCAGCGGCCTAGTGGGGCGGCGGGCACCCGCAGCCATAGCTCAAAATAATGAGCCGCTCACCGACTGTCAGCGCCTGCGCGTGTGAAACAGATGTCAGTGTCACGCCCGCGTTCGTTTTGTTATGAAGGAACTAACTGCTCTCCAACATCGTAGCGTTAATGCGTGACAAGCGCATTTGTAAAAGCGACATTTTAGTTAGCGACGAAACATGTAGTTTTTATAATGTGACTAATATCTACAATTCGTTGCGCGTAATTGACATTTTCACTTATACTTTTTCATTGTCAAAATGCTTATTTTCTCTGCAGTATTAACGGCATTTTTTGTAGCTTTAAAAATTGTTGTTAATATTAGCAGTTGTTAAAATATTGCTGTTCTTGTGGAAAGGATCCATGATTTGTACTTCTAAGAACAAAATGAAGAAACTTAATTGCTTAAAGAAACAGTTGTATAGCGACAATTCACACTTTTTCTTGAGTTTTTGTAATGAGTTGCTATAATTTTCAAAATTGTTTTTTAATATTGTGAATGCATTCGAAAAAAAATGTGTTTGAATAATTTAATTCTAAATTGCCGTTTAAATGTGATACGTTAATTGCTGAATATACCAACGCAGTGATGACGTAAAATAATGTGATTATTTCTACGTGTAAAACATATCTTAAATAAAAAAATTGAAATGGTAAAATGTATAGAAATACATAAAGTACACTAAATATTCTGGCTTATAAAAAAATAAATTTGAACATAACTCAACTCAATGACCAACCTGCCTACATCGTTCAGAAAATTTGAATTGAAAGCCTAGTTTATGAGTCCAAGTGGGTCGTGGCAAGAGATCAGCGATAGAAGGATTAATGAATGCAAAAGTTTATTTGCATACACTTTGAAAGTATTGGTTATTGAACTTCTAATGAATTTAGTCTTTTTGGAAAGTATGGTTAAAAGTGTACAATGAGATCAATTACTAAAAAACTTACCGTAGCTGTTATTTTGTATGTTTTACTACAGATAAACAACATTTTCCTTGTATTTAAAATAGACATAATGAATTTCACCACCTCTTGTCTATATTTATGCAAGTTATCAGACCAGAAATTGAAACCTTGGTTTATACGTAACATTTCGTTGCAGCAAACAGTTGTACTCGACTGAGAAAGTTTCGAAATCCAGCACATGCAGCGCCGTAGCAGATACTAGATCAAGAAGCAGGCGGTAGTGAACATAGGCCTGCAGGGGCGGAGAGGAGAGGAAAGGAGATAGAAGAGGAGAGGGCAGAGAAGAGAAAGGAAGAAACGTCATC
The DNA here is from genome assembly GCA_031308135.1 of Acheta domesticus. Taxonomy (NCBI): domain Eukaryota; kingdom Metazoa; phylum Arthropoda; class Insecta; order Orthoptera; family Gryllidae; genus Acheta; species Acheta domesticus. Next base: position 124,527,453 of record JAHLJT010002406.1, on the reverse strand, counting down.
GCGCAAATAGTGCAGATGAATGAAACGACTTCCGCGTACGCGCTGCAGTTGCGGATCGCGACGCGAATCTGACAGCTCCCGGTTCGCAGCCCGGAGCGGTCGTAATTATCGCTCAGTGGGTCAAAACGACACCGAAATAGTGCATTGTGGTTGCCTGCGAAGTCCTTATGGAAGATTTCATTTACAGGAAGAAGATATTTCATTCGTATACGTTAAAATATCTTCAACCTTATTTATGAGAATAAAAAGTTTGATTAGAATTTGTAAAATACAGTTAGTTTTTATAGAAAAAATGTAACATTGTTTGCTTCAAATGAATATTTGTAGTGCAATCAAACCAATATACTACACACAGTGAGATTAATCAAGGTATCTTTTTTGTTCATTTCTTTCTCACGGTTAGGCTTATTATCTAAGACTCATGATCAAAGATGCAAGATTTGATCCATTTTTGCGATGCTATCTAATATAGAGTTTCATTACTAAATTAAATACTTATTTTATGGTTTTATCGATGCTATAATCTGATAAATCATGTTGAACATCCCAATTTTATTTAGACTGCTTTCTTTCTACCAAATCTAACGTTACACGACGCCCCTTGAGATTAAAAATGTCGAATAGTTTATTTTATATAGTATATTTCATAATCACTAAGTTTTACAAATGAATTGCCGTTGTTTGCCTTGAGTTGGTTTCTTGAATTTAGAGAACGATTTTTAAAGTGTTCACAACCTTCATTTTGAAAATAGAAATAAGATATTCACGGACTTCTCTAGGTCACTGCGGACCCCAAAATACGCATCGCATGTTGTCCGAGAACAAGTTTCACATTCCAGTCATAAAGTATTCATTAAATCAATCATAATCTCTCAAAAGTTGCTCATTTTAGTTAACAGGTTTTACGTTGTTTTTTCTGTTTTTTGTTGTTGTTTTCCAAGCGCGTGTTTAGGCCCATTTCAGCGCCGTGCGCGCCGCAGGCGACGCGTCGCCACCGAGGGCGACGGCGAGGGGCGTGGCGGGGCGGGCGACCCGCTCGCCGGGCGGTGGCCGCGGGCGGCGCGGGGCGGGGACCAGGAAACGAGAGAAACCATCGTGAAAGCGTCCCGGATCCGGCGCAGGTCCCGGCGGGACGGCGCGGCGCGGCGCGGCGCGAGGCCGGGTGCCCGCGGGGACGAGCGGTGGCAGCGGGGTGTGGTCCACGGAGGAGGCTGCTGTTGCGAATAGCGCCGGCCCCGACTTGCAGCGACTAGTGATAATTGTTGTTGTTGTTGCTTTTTTTTTTGGCGAAGCGCGGCTGCCGTCTCATTGCTAGTTCATTGCTGGAACACTTCTTGTTTTGTGATTATAAGATTTGCTTTTGCCTGAGAGAACACATGCCCAATATAACACAATGGCCTATACAATGTGTCGAATGTGTCTTTCCCCTAGAGTGCATTTTATAAACATAATATACCAATCATTTTGTTGAGTAATTAGGTACGTTTTAATTACCTAAGGATTATAATCTGTGAAATATATTTTATGTACTCCTCGGACATTTTCTTGAATTAGCTAATAAAGATTGTGCTCTACGAATGTATAATTTCAGTATGTATTGACATAAGGATAACTGTACTGTTTAAAATAATACCCAAAAAAAACGAGTTATATAATACCAAATGATTAAAATTTGCCGCAAACCAAATAGATGAATATTTCTACTGTTGTTTTCGTTGATGCCGAACCGAGTAAAACACTGAATATGCTGAAATAAATCAGTGAATTGCAAGGGAATGATTTTTATCAGCATGTTAACACCGCCAATAAACACGTGGTGGCAGCGTCCCTGGTTCGAGCGGCCGCGGCGGCAGGAGCGCGCCGGAGAGAGGGGCGGCGCTGGGAGAAAGCAGGAGCAGGTTCAAGGTTAGCTCGCGGCCGAGGCGGTTGCTCGCGCGCGGGCGCGTGGGCGAGGCGGTCCTTGCCCCCTCCCCTCTCCCGCCCCTCCCCACTCGCCCTCACGAGTGGCGTGCTGCCACACCCCCTTTGCCGCGGTGTGAGGCACGACGGTGTGGCGCGGCGCGGAGAGGGGCGGCACGGGACGCATAATGGCGGGGCGGGACTGGGCAGAGAGAGGTGGGGTGGGTAATGGCGGGGGAAGCTGGGGATGAAGGGACGGGAAGGGTAATGGAGGGAAGGGTCGTGTAATGGGGGAGAGGGGAAGATGTGGCGGGTTGTGGTGGGCAGGGTGACAGTGAGACGTGGCGGGTAATGGCGGGGGCGAGATCGGGTAATGGTGAGAAGGAGCGGAATAGGGTGCGAGTAAGTACGAGAGAGTAGGTGCGGGTGGAATGGCGCGGACCGCGGTGTGGAGGCTTGCGGCAGGGTTAGCACGGGAGGGGTAGAGTGAGAAGGAGCGTGACAAGATGGGGTTGGGCGGGGCTGGGACGAAGCGGGGTTGATCGGTGCGAGGCGAGAAGCACAACACACGGGAGAGGGGGCGACGAGGGACGATGGGGAGTGGGAGGGTGGGGTGGTGAAAGGCCGGGTGCAATAGCTTGGTGCGTTGTTAGACACTGTCGGGCAGTGAGGTATGGATGGACTGGGAAGTTGCGGGCGGTGCGGATCGGTACAGTTGGGCGGAGGGCGTTGGGTGGGGTGGGACAGGGAGGGACTGCGGCGGGCGGAACGTAATTGGGTGGGGTGGCAAGGGGGTAGGGACGAGGGACAATTCAATGGATTGATTGATAGATTGTTCGTGATTCCGAGCGCGTCAACTACTGAGGTCATTAGGCCCGTAACTGTCGTGCGTGTTTTTCCTCGGGAGGTGGCGGTGATCCCCGCTGGATGACGAGATCCGGCACCGACATACCGTCGATCTATCGGTGTTTTCCCGCAATCCAGGTATCTCCCACCAGTGGGGCACCGCCCCAGCCGGGACAAGCTCTGAAACTCCCGATAGATCTCTTCGCATGTGTGGTAGTGTAATGTATGTTTGTGTGTGTGTGTGTGAGGGGTGAGGATATGACGAGGAAGAGTAAATGAAAGATCGCGCGCAGTCCGTAGCCCGTTTGTTAGGGTACTGCTCCGGCATTCGCCTGGTGTTGATCGGAGAAACCACCGATCAGAGCAGCCGGCCGCTACAACTCTCCTCCAGACAGCGACTGAATTCGACCTAGCTGACAAGCTGGCGTCGAAAGTCCTGCCGCCGCATTCGATGGAGGTGATACGGTGCGTGGCTTCATGGCACCGCGGGGCGCCCGTTTGGCTGTCGTTGCGGCGAAGGGGGAGGGGAGCGCAGCGTTGCAGGTCGGGCCGGCGCGGGGCCGAGCTCAGATGACTGGGCGCGATCGGAGAAAGCAGCATCTCTCTCGCGCACACATACACGCACACGCCACGAAGGTAGCGATCTCTACGGCGCCGCCTCGAGAAACTTCCGATTGTTTTCTCCTCGTGGGAAACCGACAAAGCGGTGTGGTGATTTATGTTCCCGGCGAAAATGTCAAAGCAAAATGAAGCGTGACACTTCTTGAAAATACGTGACACAGTTGAGCTTTATCAAATCATTTATTTTACATTTTTCAGCACAGCTACATTAAAAATTGATTTTTTTGCCCAAATTAATGTATTAGCTACTAAGTTCTTTAATTATGAAATAATTACCATAAAATAATATAGGCAATGACGATCGGCAAAAATGTCATAGTGATATTTTTGAAAGAATGTTGATGGAAAGTGAAAAAGAAAAAAGAGTTGCGTTATCCGCATTGTAACATGTAATAAGCAAAACAAATTATCTACATACTAATATTTTCAACAATACTTACAAATTAATTCTTACTAAAATAACATTAGAAATACTTGAAATTAGTTTTGAAAGCTGTAGAATTAGCTGTTTGTTATTTCAAATCAAGAATATCTCATCGTCTAGGAAAACTGCTTGAGTGAGAAACTGTCAGCGCATGATTAGATAATTCCAGAAGAAAAATTAGTGTTTATGTTACATTCTTTCACGATGCGCATGAGGGAGATTCCACCATCGAAGTTCGTTCACTTGGGGCAGACAGCGGCGGTACATCACGACTAGCCTCTCCAAAACGGGTCAAGTCCGAAAGCAGAGCTAACCGGTTCGAATGATGCGCTCTTGATTTTCTCTCGTCTACGGCAGGGCGAAAGCCGTCCACCGACAGCGGAAATTTAGAGCTCGCACTCCGGCTCATCAATTGGTTCCTAGTTTCAGAATGAATGTCATCGTTGAGAAAGAAGTCTTACTCAGAAATCTGGTTATTCAGGTTCCTTCTCGGTACGCATTTTCTCTTAAAATTGTTAAGTGTTTGTGAAAAATGCATCGTTCCTCTGAGACGAACTTAACATTTTCATAGAATCGGAGATAGAAGTTAAGAATCTTGGATTTCTGAAGCAGATGAGTGAAGATGTCATTTCATGTCTGGTAATTTTCATTATTAAAAGGATCGACTTCACGGAATTTCAGGAATTAATTTTTGCAAGAATGCATTAAATATTTAATGAACGCCATCCAACTCCGGTTGAACATTTTTGTAAACAACATTCGTATTCTTTGAATATTTACTTCGTAGGATTATATTTCTGCATCAGTTGCCACAACGTGAACCTTTTTTTCTGTAACAAACATTTTCAGCATCTCATGTGTTAATTTTTGAGAAGTTCCTCAAGAGAAAAAAATCTCTTTTAACAATAATCAAACCAGAATTAGAACTTTCCACAATAAATTTGCTCTCCATTTAAATGTTGGTCAAGGATCTTTTTCTCTTGTTGAAACAAAATTAACAATAAGCGATGTGAGAACAGTAATCTCAACCAGCATTCTAACTAATCCTACGTACATCTTGCCCCCTGACGCAAGTATCTTCCTAGGAAGTTCTTTGTCCTAAATACTGCGGACAGAAAATGTACATTATTATGTTTGTTGTCGTGCCGTTCCACGAGGTTGCTTCTCCTCAAGCGAGCCTTAATTTCACTTACAGCGCCGAGCACTTAGCCATCTTGAGAGAAGCCACGTAAATCCGTAAGCCGGCGGTTGTCCCGCGGTGAAGCGTTACGGAGAATAAAGCGACGAGTGTTCGCGTTTCTCCCGCCGCTCCTGGGCCAGGGCGACGCGACGCGACGCGACGCCGCCCGCCCTCGCGTGCTCTCTTAAGGCGGCCGGACCGCGAGGACCGACTTCCTGTTGGCGGAGACGGCCGCTCCGCTCCGGGCTGCTGGGCTTCTCGAAAGGCGACACGGAGAAAAGTGCTTCTTGAGATAATTTCTGGGGGTAATGGAACCGTAATTCAGACTTCTCGACGGTGAAAGTGTAATGAGATTGGAACGTGTGGTTACAGTATTTGAAGATCATTACTGGGGGCCCCTGTTTCTTTAAGGAAGGTAGAGAGTCTTCGTAGTACCTACCATCTGTCACAATCATCCATAATGCTACAGAGGATCTTGCCTTTCAATCGCTTTTGAATGGGTCGTGGAATGTCGTCACCGACCTAACGGTGAGCCCTAGAAATCAGGGGAAGGGGTGATATGGAAGAAATGATCGGGTGTAGTCCGTGTCCGTGTAAATGTGGTTAATGTATTACCTAAAAAACGTATAGGTACCAGATCTAAAAATAACTGATAAAAGCAGTCTTCTCATTGAATTTCCCTTACTACTCGGTTTGCTTGATTCAGATGTTGGGCTTTTTTTGAAAATTATCAATGGAGCTTTAATTGTAGGCATGAAAATATCAACATGCATTAAAGTTCTCTTGTAAATTATCTGAGATTTCCTATATAACACTATATCTACTGATGACTTATTGAGATAATCTCCTTAATGAACTAATACATTTTGCAGATTACAGATTATTTAGACTTTTACAAACCTTCTCCAGGACTATAATAATATGTCTGTAATATTATAAAACTTGTACTTCACATGCATTTGGCTGTAATATAAAAATGACTATCCTTTTTATTCTATACAAATAACACACTATTACCATGAATATAATTACAATTGCCTATGTCATAAATTTGTATATCACTGTCTAATTCATTTTCTTAGACTTATTAGAGCCTACTTTATATTTGAGCTATTAAAAGGGTTTTAACCGCAATTGAAAACTGCGTGACTAATGAAAATACAAATAAATCAACTCAGAACGCTGAGGAAACGAGCAGGAATTGTAGTTACGTTAATTCCTTGCCTACCTTGGCCCATTTCTATAACGTATTCATTTGATTTGCCTATTTCCTCTATAAATGTATGTACGTACACCTCAAAGCATAACAATAAATTGTTTTTTCAAAAGTCTAACATACAATTCTAAATCATGCAAATTTCAATTAAATTTAATGTTTTGTGTTAAACGTCACGCTCTTACATTCTAGCTTTAAATTCATAGACCGTTTCACAGATATTTCATTTTGTTACAAACTACTCGTCCTTCTGCAAACAATTAATGGTTTGTCTGGTGTTTTGCAACAAACATTTTATGCGTTGGCCTTCCTTGAAAGTGAAATCCCTTATCGGAAAAGGTAAGCTATTAATGAATGCTGTCTTAAACTGCAAGGTCACTAGTAAACAATCGTCAGAGAAACCTTTCATTTAAAAAAATACATTAGTTTCCTGCATTTTAGACAAATAGGCAATTTGAGACTATTTATTTCTATGTTAAATATGTGAACATTTTCAAATAATTTGAGTTCTGTTGTAATGTAAAATAAAGAACACCTTAATATACCCCTAAAATTACAGAAAGAAAAAATCTTAATTGTACAATAAGAAATATTCTTTATAGATCGTCACTGGTATTAGTTACAATTTTATTCCGAACAAAAATTAATATCTGCTGCACAATTCATCACTTCAGATTTGCTACTTAAATTGCTGATGTAAGACATTAAGAGGCTTTCCAAAGAAATGTACCAATTAAAATTTGTATCGTCCAATAAGAATTATAGATTTGCACATTCAAAAATGGAAGCATATTACATATGAATTTTGAACACTTATATTATTTAAGTATTAAATCTTTTATATATCTGTATATTTTGTTGACATCTTTATCTTCCGAAAATATGTTGTCATAAAATTTTCAGTGTTATTCAACGACGGAAAGAATTTTCTGGGACGTCTTGTAGGCGGAAACGTAAGTGCTTAAACGCGCCCGCCGCCGCGCGCGACTGCCTCTATATTCCGCTACGCCTCTGCTCTGTCACTTGGATTCGAGAACAACCTCCGCCATCTCGTCATCTCGCACTCCCACGGTCTCCTTTGGAACCCCGTTACCATGGCGTCCTCGCCTCCCCCACCGCCCCACCTCTCCCCTCCCCCGCCGTTCCCGCCATCACTCCCGCTCTGCCACAACTGTTCTCCCGAGCCACCCTTGGGTCCCCAACACTCCCATCGCCGCCGCCTACACTGACTCATCCTCCACCTCCACGGCACCGCCACGGTACAGCCAACAACACCGACATCCCATTCGCCATGATCCTCCTGTCTGCACGGTAGGACCCCATACGCCTCATCCCCCTCCCTTCACCCCCAATACTCCAACCACCCTCTCCAGGAGCCTCCGATTTTACCACCACCCCCATCGCCCTCGATGCCCTCCCACGCGGCCTCTGCACCAACATCACCACTCTAACGACGCCTTCTTGGTATTTGTAGCCCTCGCGATCTTGGCCGCCTTCGTTACCATCCCCTAGTCACACTCGTCGACTCTCCGCCACCCACTTCTTTTCTCGTCCCCCATCACCCTTAATCACCCACCAACGTACCCAACCGCCCTCCCTGCCACCAGCACCCTTTTCTCCCGCTTTCACCTCAAACCGCAATACCCGGTGTCCCGGGCAAGCCTTGACTTCTTTGACTCCAATCCCGCTCAACGCACCCTTCACCCACGTCACTTCATCCTACTCCGCCGCCGTGGTCGGCTCTAACCCCTATTCCCCCGGCAACCGTCTTCACCACCACCACCACCACCACCACCCCCTCTCCCTCGCGTCGCGAAGCGGCAAATCTCCTCCGGATGCGTCCGCACTTGTTAACCGCTGCGCGACACGCCCGCCCGCGCGGCGCGGGGCTCGGAATCCGCCGCCTCCGCCCTCGCGGCGGGCCCCGCCCCCTCCGCGGCCTCCTCCGCCGTGTTTATCCTTCTTTTGTCGGCGGCGCGCGAGAACGCTTGAGTGACAAGCGGGGAGAAATCTGCCGCGGGCGGGCGCGGGCCGCCTGTGTTCCGTCGCGGCGCCGCCTTCTCTCTCCGGTCGGAAGAGGCGCCCACGCGCGCCCCACGCCTGCCTCCGGTTCTGCCGCGGCCGTTTCCGCAACTCCTGTCGCCCTTATCGGGCTGCCGCTTCTGATGCGCTCCCTATGTCTTGTGTTCGTAGGCTGTAAATGGCGCCTCACTTGTTTGTTCTGCTGCACATTTTTATCTTCATCTACACTGATTTTTGCTGTTTCAGTAATTCGTACATTCTCAAAATTATCAGGTATTTAACGCCCAGTATGTCCCTAACACGCCTTTTTGTGAAATCTGAAACAATTATTAGTGATTGGTTAATAATTTTTTGGTGATTGGTTTGTATGATATTTTTTTGGTGATTGGTTTCTGTGCGCGTCAACTGTGAGATCCGGCGCTGAACTACAGGTTGGTTAGCGTCTTTTCCTCATCCACGAATCTCCCACTAGTAGGGCATCGTCTCAGCCGAGACAACTAAGCATCCAACTGGTCTCCCGACATGCATGGTAGTATAGTGCATGTATGTGTCAGTGTGTGTGAGTAAAGCACAGGATCCTACAATGAAGAGAAGGAAAATTTCCGCGCGGTCCATGGCCTGTTTGTTACGGTACTGTTCCGGCATTAACCTGTTGTTGATGGAAGAAATCATGGAAAACTACTAATCAGAGCAGTCGGCCGCTAGGATTCTCCTTCACACAGCGGCTAAATTCGACCTATATATAAATCTAGTGTCAAATATTCTCCATAGTCTTGGTTCACTGTTTCTTTATACCGTTTCAATCTCTTGGTTTTTCATGGTTAGGGATAAGCTCCATGCGTCGCCACTGTTTCGACTCCTACCTCTGCTTCTGCATCTCTTGTCATTCTTATAGGGTTACCACCTGTGACTCTCTTTCTGAATTTTGTGATCGTAGTCTGTAAATGCCGCCACTCTTAGGCACCTACCGCCCAACATAATGTGTTGTAACGTGTATTGCTATTTTGAGTAATTCCTTTATTCTCATTAGTTTGTTATCTTTGGTTCTCAGTATGTCTCTGGTTCACATTGTCTATGAAGCCTGCGAATTTTTTTAGCCTATTTTTTTACGTATATTATTTCAGTCTTTAATTATTTTTCGTGATCAGAATTCGGCTTCCTCCCTCGTCATTAATTTGATGTCATCTTCTCCTCTGTACTGTCTCTACAATTTGTGTCATTCTTATCGCATTATCGCCTTTGAAATCCCATCTGCCTCATTTCAAGGCTATAAGTTCCACCAGATTACTTAGCCTTGCTATCCTACATTTTCCAACTTCATGAATCTTACAGTTTTTTGATGTGTTCATTGGCGTCATTTTGCGCTCTTTGATGGTGTGAATGTGTCTTATTCACCTTCGTTATGAAAGCTGTCACTCTTGTTAGCCTTGGTACACCGTTTCTTTACCTACACTGTTCGAATCCATAATGATTCTTCGCGGTCAGAGATGGGCTTCCTGCATCACCACCGTTCCGGCAACGCCCACGCTTGCCCAATGCTATTTTATTATTTCTCGTTTCGCAACTTGCAGGATTTGAAATTGCCTCGAAACAGCTAATGTTGGCAATACCATTTCTCTATTTTTGTGCCGCTCGATTAATTGATTGTTCTCCGTTTCAACTCTTAGTCACAAAACAACGTTTTACCAAGGTTACATCAGCTGGCCTGGATAAGTTATTCATGCCTGAAGGGTTGCGGGTTCGAATCCCACCTAGGGCATGGATGTTTCTATGTGTCCGTATACCGTTACCGTCACCTCCAATTTTATTTACAGTGGTCGCTGACCTTAGTAGTTGAAAAGCGACCTTAAATAAGGTGGAAAAAATGACACTACATCGTGGCGACTCACTCGCACAATTTTCAGTTGATACTGACGACTTCCTATGAACATCTTTAACCAAATTATTTCACCAGCATTCCCTCTTACTCACTCCACTAAAACTCTGTTCCTGTCCCTCCCTCCCCATTTTCTCTCCCTCACCCCTGCCAACCTTTCCGCCTCCGCGCCCTTCGCACCGGCTCGGCCACCTTCTCCCACGCCGCCCCGCGTTGCCGCCGGCAACGCGAATGAAATATTGACGCGCCCGTCCGCGTGCGTTCGACTCGGCGCGAGTCGCTCGGGTTTCCTCCCGCGGAGAAGAAACACTTTCTCCTCGAGTTCCTCCGTGCGGAAACCGTAGCCTCCCAGGGAATTTGAGTTTATTCGAAAACGAAAAATAACGAAAGGCACCGCCGCTGTATCCCCGCTGGCGGCGGGGGAGGAAAGGGGAGGGAAGTGGGCGTGAAAGACGCGAACGCCCGCCCGTGCGCGGACTTTGCGTGGGCGCGCGCGATCTTTTTTAGACGTCCTTAGCTTTGAGACTATTAAAGGCGCCCCGAGCTTCCCCCGGACGATTCTCTTGCCCTGTACTTTGCGCTCTCAACTACTCGCCCCCACTTCAATCTAAAACACAAAGAGCGTGGCGCACCGCCATGCCGCCTTCATTCGTCCGCCGCCTCTAATCTTTACAGCCGCCCTCTCGTAAATGCGGGTGGCGCTGGGGGAGGAGCGGGAGGGAGAGTGGCAGAGAGAGAGAGAGAGAGAAAATACTAGTGGTGCGTGGCTAGTTGCTGAGGAAGGGCGTGGAGCATGAGACAATTGGGACAGAGGGAGAGAAAAGCAGGTGGAACAGAGAAAGAAAGACAGGATGGAGAGACTAAGGGAGGGGTTTCCCGTACATATGCAATATGAGAATTGACAGAAAGGAACCAATCTGGGGGAACGAACAGATAGGGACGAAGAGAACGGAACGATGACGGAGAAAGTACGGGTAGGTATGAACTAGTGTGATGACGTACAGGTGGGAACAATCATATTGGAAGAGTACAAGTTGGGAACAAAGAGGAGGAGTTCAAGGTGACTAACTACACGATGAAGACAAACAGATGAGGACGTACAAAAGAGAGAATACACGTCGTGGCGTACAGAGTGGAAACGAAAAAGTTGGGAACGGAAAGGATGGAACGAGATAGATACCGGAACGGAAGAAGTGGACGGTCATGTGAAGGAGATCGGTTTCGGTCGAAAAGTAGAATCCGTGTTGGAACAGGAAGCTGGGAGGGTGGTTCCATGTAGAGCGGGACGGGGTGCGGCGCGCCAGAGCGAGAAGGGCTGGAAGAGTCGTGATGGGTGGGGCGGGGAGGGAGGGTGCGGCGCGCCAGAGCGAGAAGGGCTGGAAGAGTCGTCATGGGCGGGGCGGGGCGGAGATGGGAGGGTGCAGCGCGCCAGAGCGAGAAGGACTGGAAGGGCCATGACGAGCGGGGCGGGGTGGAACAGAATGGCGGGGTAGTGGAGCGGTGACTCCGGCGCCAACACGGCGGCGGCAGCGGCTGGGATATTCGAAACGCAGCTCACGTGCGGCGAGCGAAGGAAGTGCTCGGGGAGGCAACGCTTCCGACCGCTTTCTCTGCGGCTCCTGCGTTTATGTTGACCGCCTCGCGCCGCCTCGCTGCAGGCCTGCTATTGTGGGATGCTCTAAGAGACCGGCGGACGAGATGCCATTTTATCCTCGAAGGTATTTGATGTTTCGACTTCCCGTGTGCTAGTACAGAAGAAGAGTGTATTGTAAAAGGGAAAAGTATTTGATTGGGAAATGTAATCAACAAGTTGATATCTCTGTTGCTCGTAAATAAACCAGTATTCTTGAGAGCAATTGAATAGAGATCCACGTTTTATTCAGTGCTATCAAAGTGTTTCTGTATTATATGTTATCAAGATTACAAGGTTTTAGTGTAAAGTAAGTCTTCCTCTAATTCATATTGAATAGAAATATAATAATTAGGTACCTTGACACTGTTAGTTTGCGTGAAATCTATTCGTTCTTATTGGGAAGGGTAATAGTGTGTAGCGTCGCGAGGTAGCTGACGCTCCGGCGTGCCGTTTCGCTTGGAAATCCCAGTCTTAAGCCGGATGGGGGATGGGGGTGTAACGCGGCGGCGCCTCGCCGGCGCGCGCGGGGCAGGAAAATCCCAGTCCCAAAATAACTTGGACAACAGGGCGCGCGCGGGCGCGAGTCTAGGTAATGACGGTTGCTCCCTGGAGAGGGCTGGCTAGCGAGCCGTATGACGCCCGCCGCTGGTAGAGTGGGGGACGAGCCGTGGGATATTTATTGCGGCGCCGACATGCGCTCGCGGGACACGCTAGTGAGTCGAAAGACGGGAGGTATCTCCAGTGCAACCTTGCACGTGATCTTCGGGTGTAAGATCAAAGTTGGCATCAGGCCATGTAACATTTCTAGTTACGGGGACTCTATGTCCGACAGCTCGCTTTCCGCGTAGCTTTCTCATGCTCTCGAGCAGAGGTACTGGGCTAGGCCTAGGGACGGTCGCGGGGTTTCGCGACTTAGAGAATCGAAAGGTTGCCAAAGGGATTCAATCTTGTATCATAATATTTTATTTTATTATTGTAAATATACTGTAAATACTATACAAATCAGTCGTCTGTGTTCTTCTTGTCCAGTACGTCACAAGTGTAACACTAGTGGCGTGCTGTCACATCTTTAGAACTTTGCTGTCGAGAGCTGTGTCGAAGGCAGTGACGCACTGAGTATTTCGGTAGGTACGTACAGTAAGAGAGTTGAACACATTTGCATTTGACAAGGAAAATCGAATGTTTTCCTTATTTTTGTATTTTTCCGAGTTTCTTGTATTCTAACAAAACTTCAAGCCACTATCAAATGGCCGGAGACTGCATAGTTTTCTTTCAAGTTCATTGGACCATTGAAATTAGTGATATAGCTAAACGTTTACCTCCAAGACATTGTTTAACTCCAGAATATGGATTCCTGATTTTTAAAAGGCATTCATCACGGAAGATGACTCTCGCACAATTTCTGAAGTCCTCAGCGGGTTTTATGACCCCTCATCCCCAAACAATGCGCAGTGTGAAGTCAGCGGGTGCTCCTGCCGACCTGCCCGTCCCGGGAAAGCCTCTTAGGAGCAAGACGCTTCCGCGAAGGACGTCCGCGGCGGCGCCCAGCGCCGTCCGCCCCTCGAGTGGGCGGGCGGGGCCAGCGGCGGTGGGCTCGCGCGCCGCCGGCGGTGCGCGGCGCGGCTCCCTCTTCAACGCACTGATTGCTAGGAATTTCATTAAGGCCTCACCTAATGCCACAGCGCCGTCCTCGACTGGCGGTCGCCGAGTGGGGGTGGTGCTGGTGACGGTGGTGGTGGTGGAAGTGGTGGTTGTGATGATTGGTGTGGCGCGGGGGTTGTGATTTCGATAGGGATGGCGCGCCATAGTGGTGGCGGTAGAGTTGGAGGTTGAAGTGGAAGAGGTGAAGGTTGAGGTGGTGATGGGAAAGAAGATGGGGATGGCGGTGGGGTAGAGGTGGTGATACAGACGAAGAGATGGTGGCGGCGTGGGCAGGGGTAGATGTGGGAGTGAAGTTGAAGCTGGAGGTTGGGGTAGAGGTGATAATGGAGGAAGAGGTGGTGATAGAGGTGGAGGTAGATGCAGAAATAGAAGCGGTGAAGGCGGTTAGTTATAGGGATGGATGTGGAGGTGGAATCGGAGATGGAAGTGATAGTGAAGACATCGATGGAGACAAAGGTTGGGGCACGAGTGAAGGAGTGTGTGGAGTTGGAAATAAAAGTGGGGATGGAGGTGGAGATGAGGGGGATAAGTTGGAGGAGATGCAATTGAAAGTAATTATAGTGACGGTAAGATGGCGGGGAGGGCTGCAATAATAATAATAATAATAATAATAATAATAATAATTATTATTATTATTGCAGTTCACTGACTGTGGTGGCGATGGAAGAGGAAACGATAGTGGTAGTATTGTAGCTGTACTTGTGGCGGAAGTGAGATAATCACGCGATGATGGGATCCCAAAAATTATAATGGACCTGCATTCTGAGAACTGCTGAAAGTTGGAATGGTGTGAGAAATCTTAATATTCTGTACAAAACTCACTCAAACTCAAAATCAATAATTTGAATGGTGGTAGCAGTAGCCGTAATTAATCACTACATTAAAACCAGAAAAATATGACAAACCTCGATACTTTATTTCGTTACTTATCAAATACTTTCAGTTACTTAGCAGGAAAACAATAGCACTCTAAATAATTCAATGCTTTCATCAGCTTCAGCTTTAAAAGGGGTGTGAGAGGTACGAACAAATGTAATGTACACATCTATGTTTTGTTTGCTCGTGAATGAACACCTATAATTTTACAACCCATCCTTTGCCTAACGCCTCCCACCAATGGCTGGAGAAGGGGTAACGGAGGTAGTGGATTCGTCACAATTGCTTCCCCCTGCGGCGTTCGCTGCTGTTGGATAAGTACCAAAATGGCGGAACGGCGCATCGAGGGCCCTTGAAGGGCTATCGCTTGAGAGCGAAGGGCGAAGTGCGCTGGCGTCGGCAAATGAGATACCAAAGCCCTAAGCCCTGTGCACTAATGACGACTCGAGATCGACAAGCGGCTTCAGAGCAGTTAAGAGTTATACAGGCGTTAGTATTTTCTATTTTATGTTCCGTAGAGCTGATCAATTTTCATAATTCAACATAAAAATGTACCAATATTTTTTGTGTGATATTGTGCTGCATGGTTTTTTAAAAGGGGCTTCATTGTCTAATATAGAAATGTGTTTTCAACATTCATGACTGAAGCAGTTTCTCAGGATAAAATACATAAGTGAATGTCTAACATTTTCAATTTTCAATTAATAACATTCAGCCACTTGTGACGGGTGCTACCATAATGATAAATACACATTTGTCGGCATGAAACACTTCAGTATGGCACATTTATCGGCATGATAGAGTTCCAGGGCACGCTTAATACTAGAAAAGAGATGAAAAGAATCAAAAGGGGGAAAAGTAAAAATAAGATAAAACCTAAGAACACGATAAAAAATTAACGATGATAGCAATAACTACCGAATCTAACCGCATGTAACAAGACAAAATTATGGTCAAGGCGACTTTTCTACAATCTATCCTATTAAAACTAATGTATAAAATGAATTCATTCTAGTAACTGACTTATGGCGTTGAATTTTCATAGAAATCGTATGTCAATAAGAATGGAAACTTTCTTTTGTAAGAACTGAATTTTCAAGGCAATTGTATATTCAGTTTTAGGAATTGAATTACCTTATCAATTGCATTTTCATTTTAAGAATTTATTTTAAAAGCAAACCCCTCGGGTGGCTTATGAACATTTTAAAACACCACTAGCTAACAAACGTCGTATTAACCCGACCCTAAAAGGTCAAATATATACATACATTTTCAAAACAATTGAAGTTTCATTTTTAATATTCGAAATTTCGTGACAGTTGAATTATTACTTTTAAGAATTTTGGCGTTTAGGATTATAAGATGCCAATGGACCTCGCATTTTCAGTTAGAAGTATGGCGGTAAACGCCTGCCATGTACCTACCAGATGCTGAAATTTCACATGAATCGGAATGTGGCTACATTCTCAAATTTCTCCTTCAAAACTTTAGCCAGCAAATGAAAATGAACGTGTACAAAAAGAGAAAAAGTATTTTTTTCTCAATATTAACTTCAGTTGGGATCAGCCGTTATTATTCTGAGCGCCTCAAGTGATCTTTCGCAGGATACGTACCGAGACGCGAGGAGCCTCTGGAAGCACCGGTGGCGCGGAGCGAGGTGCTGGAGCCGCAGGGCCTGCTGCTGCTGCTGCTGCTGCTCGCAATGCGTGGCGTGGAAGCACGTGCTAATCTGGAACAAGAAGAGCGAGAGGGTCAGCTGAATCCTTCCGCGACTCCTTTCTCGCGGCGCCGCCTCGCCTCGCCGCCGGCAGCGCTGGGCCTTCATTTGCGATTAAACGCCCTAACCGACCGCCGCAATAAGGAAGCAGGGCGCTGCGGATGGACGCGTCGAGAGAGGGGGCCGAGGCGGGGAGGAGGATGTGGTGGCGGAAGCGGCGGGGCAGATTACCAGCGATAGTTAATTTAAAAAAACAGTTGATTGTAACGGCAAGGATGATACAGAAAAACATCAGTGAGATAATTGTGATGGTAAGTGAAGTTGTTCTATGATAGCGGACAATTGGTCGATGGATGTGTCGGGAACTACGTGAGTGGCATCATTTGTGGATTTGATGTTTTTAGAATAGCATTTAGAAAGTAATCTGGTAGATACAACGGAAGAGGAAAAGAGAGCGTCTAGGCATAAGTAATTGAAAGTAAAAGTTACGGAGAGTTGAAGTTCTACAAAAGTATTAACTTACAAATAAAGAGCTCACACCTGCCTTACGACTGTTGCTCGTCTATTACATCCTATTATACAGATGTGGAAGATGTAAATATATCTCTGGAATATGACAAAGAGAGGACACAAAAGGAACAATGCGCATCAATAGCTGAAAGAGTAGCGTGTCAGCTCGTATTTTCAGTTTTCTTCCTTTTCAAGTAAGTGAAGGAGGTAGAAAAGTCAATCAGCAGTCTTTCGTTCAAGCATTTAGCTTAATAACTGTATTCAAATGCGGAATTCGCTCCAAAGCTAAATTATTTAGAATTCAAAAAATGACATGTAATTTACGTTTTAGATATGACAAAGTACATTTTCACTCAATTACTGTACACAAAATGAAAGAGGACGAGAAAGAAATGCTTGTATCAGGGTTTACACTTTTGTATGTATCCTTAAAAGGCAGTTCAGGTGATCTTCATTGATGGTGGTTAATAATAACAGTTATGTAAGAAGTCTTATGAATAAAGATGTGCTCATTCGTGTCTCTTATGTGTCGAGAAGTGTAGGTGGTGTTCGCGCTTTCTGCAACTGTGTCGACTGCTGTAGAAATGGTGGCAGTGAGAGTGGTGCAGCCGAGAGTAGTGATGATGGAGTCGAGAAGAATTGTGCAGCGATCCGCATCGGTAGATACGGAATGAGGAAGAGCTTAGCATCTTGCTTGAAGGAGTTGGAGAAGTATAGGTGTTGGCGGAAGCTAACCGAATTAGTTTATTGTTACGAAGGCGGAAGGGACAATGCTGAAGAAAAGGAGAGTGCGAAAAGATAAAACCCGTCGAAGTATCTTTGTAATTTCAAGATTTACTTTAATGAAAAGAAGTGACATGTGCTTCGTAAGATTGCTTTTCAATACTACATGCAATGAACGGTGTGTGCTTAGTCATTCTTTCGTAAGACATTCCATATTTGGTTGAACGTATGTGTAAATATGAGGAAGTGAACTCCTTACTTGAAGTAATAAAATGTGAGCTTGAAATTGGAGTCTGTGAAAACAATATATCCGTAGTTTTCGAATTAAAAATATCAGCATGAACGTGAATGTTATCACGGGGAGTTACTAAAATCATCGTAGTGTTAATTATTCAAACTCATATTAATATGATCGTTAATGCTCATGTCGTATTACTGAGATGATATTCAAGCCATTTATTAAAACCATATTCGCCATCATTTAAAAATAGTCATAATATACAAAATAACATTTTTCTAATCATATTCCACAAAATTGATGCCAAATTAAGCAGGCAAAGACGGTATCACATTTTTTCCCTTGCAGATTATTAGTGAACTGGAAAATATGATCATATTGTTCCAAAAAAACTTGAGTATAAAACGCAATATATATCAATATTCATAGGTGGAATAAATGAGATTGTATTTTCTATTTATATTTTCCCGAATGAAGCATACCAATATTTTTTCTACATGACAAAACTGCAGACACCTAAGATTCCACAGATTTCACGTCCATTAGCTACGGTTGTGAACACATCTCCCAAGGACTCAAATTGCACATACTGGTTCCAGAAAGAAAAAAACTCCTCTTTGTCCTGTCGGGAGAGGAGTGACCTCCGACCCGTGTGAGTCGCTTCGCGGAGGCGCGCGGCCGCGGCCAAGGCCACGCGGCGCGGAGGCGTTGGCGCCTGGCACCGCGACGCGTCGCGACGCCCTGCGGGGGCGCCGAGGACGCCCACTGACGCCGATGACCGCGGCGCGGCGGGAGGAGCCCATGGAACGTCCCAGCACGGCGCCGCACCGCGCCGCGCCGCGGTCAAGGTGCTGATGACGACTCGCCGCAGCCTCCGCCGTCCACTGAACCGCCTTCGCCAACGCTTTCACTAACGTCTTCCGCTCAGTCTTCGCCATCGCCTTCGTCTGAATCTCCACCTTGGACACCTCATTTTCCTCTGCTTTTACCTCCTCCTTCGCCTTCGCCTTTGCCTTCACCTTCGCTTCCGCCTGCGCCTACGCCTATGCCTCCAACTCCGCCTTCGACTTTGCCTTCGCATCCGCCTTCGCCTCTGCCTTCTCCGCCTTTGGCTTCGCCTCCATCTTCTTCGCCTTTGCTTTCACCTCCGCCGTCGTTTGCATCTTCGCCACCGCCTTTGCAGTCGCTTACGCCCGTATCTTCGCCTTTGCCTTAATCTTCGCCTTAGCCTTCGCCTCCGTCTCTGCCTCCTTCCCCGCCTCCGTCTCCATCTCCATTTTCATATTCTCCTTCGCTTCCGTCTGCACCTCCGCCTTAATCATCGCCTTCGCCTCAGTTTTCGCCTCTGCCTTCGCCACTCCTTTCGTTGGTGACTTCGCCTCCCCTTCGCCGCTGCTTCTGGCACTGCCTCCGCCACCACTGCTTCCGATTTTGCTAAGACGTGTCCATCGTCACCTCGTCACCAATGACACCCGTGCGTTATCACCAACCAATGCGACTGCGTCTCCTCCATTCCTTCTGCCTTTGAGCCTGTACCCCTATCACCTCCTCTGTGACCATTGTCGCCACCCCTCCACCAAACGACTATCCCGCTGCTAAACTACAACGCCGCTACTACCCCACTTTCTCCCCTTTTCTTGTGGCTGTCACGTCTCCTTCTCTAACATCATATACACCTCCTCCATCCACCTCCATCGATATCACCAGAGCTTCCATTAACGCCTACCATAGTCACTGCCACCTTCTCCGCTTCCTCTCTTTCGCCGTATCGATGCCCCGCGCATGGGTTGACTGACGTCAGCCTTCTCAGGAGGATGAATGTATGGTGAGTCGTTCAGACGAGTGGCTGGTGTAGATAGAATTTACTGATACATTAGCGAAGCTGTAATTCAATTTGCTGTAAGGTTCTTGGTTGGAAACTGTACAAATCAAAACGATTATTCATTTGAAACGAATTTTTTCCATATTTTCAAGCATGCTTTTGTAGATTCCGCAGATAGAACGTATTTCCTTGTCGAAGAATTTTGGATTTTTAGATGTTTTAGTATTTGAGGTACTGCAATGATCAACACAGTCATCCTTTGAAAATTGATAAAAGTGTAATTATTAAAAACTAGTGGTGCTACAACAGCACTTACTTTCCCGTATTAGAGGAAACAGCTAAGTAGTACTGTAATATTGCACTTTATGCGCTACTAACATCTTCGCTTGGAACTCACTATTTCCATTGCAGTGTTGTCAGAACTATGTGAATTATACAACTTCACAAAAACAGAATGCAAAAGTTTTGTAACCCTGTATTGGAAAAAGAAGCCTGATACCCTGGAAATATAGAAATGCCTTCCATTGGGCCATGATTAGGGAAGGGTATTTTAAAACCATGCAACAAATTCTCTACTCACTACAAATGGTGCAGCATTTGGTGCAAAACTAAATATTTGCCTGCAAATATCAACATACATTAGACAATTATAACTCCTTTTCATACAGCTCCATTAGGTCACCACAATGACACTAATTCACAGATATTCGCGAGCGCAAAGTGAATTCCATTGTTGCAGACCCTGCATTGTCGCTATTCTGAGAGCTATTAATTCTTTTTACTTATTTCAAATATTTCAAAATAAACAATTTCTTAAATATTAATGTGTAAGTCTATAACAAAGTTCGAATGCAAGAAACGAAGAAAGAAATAATATACAAAATTGCACATTCTAATTTACGACGCATCCAGGTGTCCGAAGCGCAGTAAATTTACAGCGGCCTATTACGTTTGTCACAAAATTAAAGAAAAACTACTCGTATTTTGAAAAAATTAAGCATGACCGTATTTATTTTATTTATTTATTTGTCAAAAAACAGAAACAGAATGGCACAGACTTTCCCGTATTAGTTTTCTATTTTCCTGGGTCTTCGCTAGCTATTCGGAATTGCCACATACTCTTTCTTGCCAGCTACCATCTATCATCGCCAAAAGTACATTTTTTTGTCATTTTCTTAATTTTTCGGTTTCCTATTGGTAGAACAGAAACATTAATTTTAGAATATTAAAGAACACAAAAACCTAGCCGTAAATGGCAATTTTCTTTTAAAAATTATGTGCCGTTTAAGAGAAAATGGCGTTTTAGCACTACTAAAAATGCGAAATTTGAAGCTCATTTTCACAAAAAATTTTTGAGTTTTCAAAATACTTTATTTGAAGCACTTACACTCACAAATATAATCATCTTTACAAATTGCGGATAATGTGCATATTAAAGATGTGAGAGATCTTTCAAAAAATTTACATTTATATAATTTTTGAAAAAAACAAAAAAAACTCAAAATAAACTTCACGCTATACTAATGAGTGTAATTAGCACTATCCGTTACAAAAGTTTCAAGAAAAAAATTGCAGCCATATACGAGAAAATGACGTTTGAGCATTTCTGAAAATGCCGAAATTTGAGCTACTTTTCACAGAAAACGGTAGTGTTTTCGAGAAACTTTACTTGACATTATTTAAAGCATATATACTCGTAAATATAATAATGTAAAAAAATTGCCAATAATGTAAATATTAACGACGTGAGAGACAAGTAAAAAAATTTACATTTTGGTAATTTTTGAAAAAACCAAGTGATAGACCAAAATGGCTTTTATGTCATTGATAGAGTACATTTACCACTATCCCTACCAAAAGTTTAAAGAAAAAAATTGGAGCCGTTTTTGAGAAAATTTTGTTTTTGTAATTTTTTAAAATTGCACATATAGCACGCAATATTGCACGAAAACTACCAAAATTGTGAAAAACATTTACATGACCTTTATTAAAGAACTTAATATGCAGAACAAATTTTATTTGAAGAAAAAATCTCTATCTTCAATTTTGTAGTTGGAGAAAGACGCCGAAAAAAATTCAAACTTTCACAATTTTCGAAAATTCAGAGCTGTACGTGAAAATCGGACCTATGCCTTGTTAAAAAGTGTATTTTCCTCTATTCATACAAGAAATTTAAAGAAAAATTTGGAGCCGTTTTTGAGAAAATGTTGAAAATCCCCGGGGGGCTTCATATAAAGTACCCCCAAATTTTAAAGAATCTTTTTCAAAATCACAAAGCTTCGACTAGAATTAGATCGACTGGGGAATATCAATTTTGAAGAAAATCGACCGAACGGTTTAGGCGCTAGCGTTGACCACAGACGGACAGACTGGACGGAATGCCGTCAATCGATTTTTAAGTATAAAGAAGCAACAAATCATGGATTTTGACCACACCACGAGATAGAGGATTTTTTTCTTAATTTAGCAACTGGTTTTATCCACTTATTCGTTTTCACGGCCCGGCAATTAATTTTTTTCCACTGAAAATTGGCCATTTTTTCGCGCAGCATTACATAACTTTCCCTATACTACGTATATCACTCCGTGTACACGTACGTATACGGGAAAGTAAAACGCATGAGTTTCATGTCCTCAATAATTCCTTATTTCAAACGTTTTTGTAAAAATTAGTTTGATGGAAGATTTTGCCAACAGATGAATTAATGTCTTGTATTGGTATCTGCTCTTGATGCAATTCATGATATAAAATCACAGCCATTCTCTCCCAAATAGTATGTGACTCCAGTAAGAAGATTGAATGATTCTTATATGAAAATGTACACGTGAAGTTTGTCAAGGTCACAATATGTCTATTAAACTTTCTTATTGTAATCATACTAATTCAGAAGATTATTGGTAATTCAAATTATCATAGTTGATTTTTAATGAACTTATGATCGGTGTATAATTTAACTTCTTACATGTTACCAATCATTTCTTGTTTAATTTATATTAAGGTTTAATAATGAACCTTACAATAACTTAATGAAAGAGAAAGTCTAGCCATAAATTACAAATCTTTCAAAATCTATAACGATCAGTTACATATTCAAATTATAAAAATAAGGTTAATTTTTTTTTCTATCAATAGATTTCTTAACTGTTTTATGAACATAAAGACCTACATCTGGAGTCAAATCAACTCGTTTTTTCATATATTGCTCCTTCACAGTTTTCTAGATAATAAACGAAAAGACATCACAGACAAGGTATTTTCACTTAACTACTTCGAACTCAAAAAGTGACCTTCAGCTCCAGCCTACTCACGCAGACGGAGAAACGCAGCGTATATCGAGCGATGACAATGCCCGGCGAATGGGGTTCCTTAGTCAATAAATCTGGCTGTAGAAAGCGCTTGTTCTGCGCCTTCTATTTTTTTCACCTCTCTCCTGTTAGTTCATGAGGCATATATAATTGATAGCCGGGAACTATGGTACTAAAGACCGGTAGGGCAGGGAACTTACTTCTCCGGAGAGGAAAGTTGGATCATAATTAGCGGAGAAAGAAAATAAATGGGGAAGTCTGACAGGTTCACGTAACGAGAACTGCGAATATTCTTTGTCTAGAGATGAAGTCCGATTACACGAAATAGAGAGAGCGGTAGAGCACAGACCATTTCAACTCCATGTCGAAATATACATGCGTGCTCAGAATCGGAAGTCGTATGAAAACTTAGCGACTTTGAGCATAGGATGTGTTCATACACAAAGTTCTCTGCTAAAGAAATTCTACAAGCGTTACATTGACTTTGCATCCTCTCCATTTCCAAGTATTATCTTTAAATTATGCGGGTACGAATCTTCAAGGTTCAAACAATAGTAAACAATATGGAAATCGTAAACCAGCGTCAGGCTTTACTCATTTGCAGTATTTTACTGACAGCTGCAGCATCTTCGAAACCAAGCAAGAACTTGACTCATCTCCAGTAAATTAAAAATCTGCATATACACCCCCACTAGCAATTTTCTACAGCTTCTGTGGTGATGAGAATAAATTGCGCTTACGGTAAAGTTTCTCTCGTAACAGCGGATGTCAACTCAATGACGTAAACTTCCACGCTCTCCTTGGCTGCAGAGCAAACAGAACGCGCCCTCAGTGAGACAAAAGACATTATTTCCTTCAGAAGGCGAAACGTAGCACCAGAGGACCGCCAACCGCGTCGCGAGAAGTGGAGGAGAAGAAAAGGAGGCGAAAGTTGTCGACAATCTCCGTGATGTTCCCTTTCTTTGATATTCTTTAAACTTCTCATCGCAGTAGAAGAGACACTTCACTCTGAGGCAAAATAGAAACTTAATAAGAGGGAGAGGATGCTGTGGAAGCTTCTAAAGAAATGCGAATCAATACTTAACAGGCAGAAAATGAAATGCTGTAATGAGCACGTGGCTATGAGAGGGGTAGAAGAAAGAGAGAGAGCAAGCAGGAAGAGGAGGCGGTGGAGTGGAGTGGGTCGGGGTTGCAAGGGGTGAACCAGCCAGATGGCCAGGCTCTGCGAGGCAGGTTTCAAGTCACTCAGGATTCACAGAGTGAGGTAAAGTCGTTCAGTTTTAAGAGAGGTGCAGATGTGAATCGTGGAGGGGCAGAATCAGCGACCGAGAAAACCCGAGGTTAAACAAATGTATCCCTTTAGATTTCTTGCACAATTATAACCCCTTATCGTAACCCCTTACACTTGCACAATAATCAAACGTGCATTTGGAGATGAAATTTAAGTATCACATACAAAGGATTTTATCAGTTTTTAAAAAGTCTAATGAAAAGATATAGTTTATACTTATTTTATTTTCATATACGTTTCAGCTGTAGCAATACTCTGATGATGAAAATTGTCCGTTAAGTCATCATACGTTTTATAAATAACTTCCGCGTAAGTTAATTATTGTATTTTTTAAGTGGAATATAAAAGCGACACATGGAAATTCATTAAATTTAGAAAGAAATTTTGCTGGTGAGACAATTTCTAATTTTAATTCAAACAGTTAGTAACCAGTGCAACACAAAAGAGGTAAATCACCTGACCCTAACCAATGTAGAACGAATCTCGGATCTGGTTCTACGAAGATGAGTCAGGTGCGGTAAAACAGACTCCGCGAAGCAGCCTGTCGGCGAAGGAGGAACCGAGACTGAGGCGAAGGTGCTCTGGGGCGAGTTAAGGGCGAATTCGGGAGACTGAAACCCGAAGGAACAGAACCGCGCAGTACTGGGAAGCGGGGGCAGGGCGAGGGTCGAAACCCAACCGCAGGGAGACTACAGCGAGGGGAGGACGCGAACCGCAGGGCGGACGGAAGAGGAGAGCGGAGGGGCCGGGGAGGGAGGAGACGCAGGCGGCGCGGAGGAGCATCGCGGGGGACGCGGCTTAAGTTTCCCCCGGTGACACCTTTCGCGCGACTGGGTGCGCTTTCGGGGCGAGTTTGGGGCGAGGCCGCCGACGAGTTCCCAACAAAGCCCGCGCGCGAAAAGTCCTGCCACCGCCCTGCGTGCGGCGAATCCGCAGCCTGGATTTTAAATCCATTGCGACGAGGGGCGGCGCAGACAGCACGGGCCACGGTTCTTTCTTTGGTTTAGGAATAAACACAGAGGAACGGCGAAGGGACTCTCTGTCTTCCTTCGTGAGTCGTTTAGAACAACAAATTCAGTTTTTAACCGAGGAGTAATTAAATGGCAAAGAAGTATGCATCAAAACAATGCGTTAAGAATAATGTAAGAGCAACTGCTATAATAATACGGTGTTTTTTTTTCTGTCGAAAAAAAATTGATATTAATTTTACCTCTTTTCTCCTTCTTTTTCCTCTTGTACAAAGTACAAGACACGAATTCTCGGCTGGCGTTAAGTGACCGGAACAGAAAATTTATTAAAAGTTGTGTACATGGCTAAAACGGTAAACAGTGGTGCGATTTTCAAAATATTGAATAGAAATTCTATATAGTACAATTTAAAGGAAAATTACAGTTCTAGAGTTTATCAATTTGAGTGCATGAATGCAATGTGATGTCATTAAAGAAATGTAGATGTCGAATACTTTATATATATTTTCTTCAATTGTTTGCCTGTTCCTTCACTGTAGAAGTTATTCAGATGGCTCTGGTAATATTTGAAAATATCTAGATATTTAAAATATCACAATATTACAGGAGCGTCTGCAGTTTCTAACTTCCGTCTCAACTGCGGTCAGGGCAGTAGAAACGTATTGACTTCGTGAAGACTCTCTAGTCGCGGTCACAAACATTGTTCACATAACTGGACATTAGTAATTTTCCGATTTTAACGATTTTCTATTTGCGCACAGTAAATTGCCTTCAATTTTGAATAACATTATAAATATTTACTTTATTCAAGGTCGAGCTTTGTTTCTAAAAGATTTAATTCACCAACACACTCTCAAAATTGTGCAGAAATTTTCAGTTTTCTCTCTTCGGTAAATGGCACTTTACTACAAATATTTCATTTTTTCTTCAAACATTCAGAAAGAGTTTTGCATCCCCCAAGAAATATGGTAACCATTAAAAATCAATTAAAAAAACTATAAAATACTTTTGATGTATTTCACATATTAAAATTCATATTTTATCTCGTTTAATAGCCTAATACTGAAACATCTTTATGACGTTTAGTTCTTTCTCACGAAACGAAAGATGATCTCGTAGTCTGAGACCACAGTGACCTTCTCAGCTCACCTACAAGCAATATACTCTGCGATGTGCAGTGTCTGAAACTCATCCAATCATTTTAACAACTCAACGACATTAGATCTCAGCTTGGAAGAATATTAGGGGGTCGTGAGCGTGAAGGAAGGAGCATAGGTTTTGCAACGGGAAGAGTTTATCAAAAGTAGCGGAATCACGTTCTCGCGCGTTTAGCACAACAATTTAACACTAATTTCTCTTTCTTTCAACAGAAATCGTGACCCTTTCACCTAACATGCAAGAAGGCGCTCGGCAACATATTTCTGTGGTTGGTCGGTTGCAACCACACCCTGCGCTTGCACTTATTGGTCGATGAACATAAGCAACGGGTCGATTTCATACTCGGTGCACTCGCTTATAAGGTTAAATTCTTTATTGTTCGTTTCATGGTATAAATCCTTATAAAGTGTGGCTATTTATTAACAGTAGAAAAAATCGTTACATACGAGTAAAATATGGTATATTATTTGGACTACATAAAAAGATTAATTATATTTTTACTTGTAGATGTTTCAGTGTGAACCAAATACGCCACACCTCGTATTCCCACGTTTAACCTACCATTAATACCTACCTGTAAAACCTACCCGTAATACCTACCATTCTTTCATTTTCAAAACATCCCTAAACCAACTAATTTAATATTTAAATTATTACTCATCTTAGTGTATTTTGAGGTGCTATCAGCTAAAGTATTGATTAAATCTCGTCTCTAAATGCAGCTATCAAGGCACATGGAACACTAACACAATTATACGCTTGTTTTGGGCCAACCCAAACATAATCAACTTCCTATCCTGTAACGATTACGTGAACACGACCATTCATTCACTAACGAGACGTATCACATTTACAACGTAAATTTTATCACCTTCATTCTTCGCTTCTCCGGCAGGTGCGCGACGCTACCTTCCCCCTTTCCCCCCTCCACGCCTTTCCCCTTCTTCCCCCCCCTCCCTCTCTGGCACTCAGGGCGGGCGCGCCGCTCTCTTTCCGTCGTTTTCGCCCCGAGAACAATATCCCATTACGCGCGCTTGCACCTCGGTGACGTAACCCTGGCTCGGGCGCCCCGTTTCGCCCCGCCCGCCAAAGAATGCAGGGAATCTCACTCCGCCATCTGCCGAACTCTAACTGCGCCCCCCTCCTTTACCCACGCGGGCGGGTTAACGCCCTTCCCTGCAGATTGCGTCGTCGTCGTCGTCTGCGCTGCAGATTTCTCGATAATATAAACTGCATTCTTCGTCGCAAGCGGCATTTTTTGCCATTTTGACGTGAAAGGAGCTCATCAAATAGTGAGTAATAGTGGGTATGTTATGACCAAAAAATGTTTTTTGAAGATTTAGTTTTAGTTAATACATACTATTGGAGAATGAAATAGTGGAATACTGGAAAATCAATCTTGGGTATTTCTCATATTTGGATGAATTGTATATAATGGCATTTTTCAGGAACTTAATGGAAAAACTTATTTTGTATTTTATATATATATATATATATATATATATATATATATATATATATATATAAAACACAATACTTTTATTTACTTGAAAAAGACATTCTATACTCCTGATTACTTTCTTAGTGATCTTCATGAAGTGAAGGATTTTTAAACGACATGCGTTTGTTATTGTTTGATTGAAGCGCACATTATTTATTTGTGATTAATAAAAATTAACTGTTTACATTTCAGCTACGTTCATTTTCTCAGAAAGATAAGTTAATATGTACGACCTGACAAAATCTGAAAGCACCAGAGAGAGTGGAAATTGAGCGCCATGTTCTCTAAATTATGAAGACATGCAGGACATCATGATGAATGATGAACGGGTATATTCAGTACCATTTTAGGTATGACAGCCGACCAGCTTTCTAACAAACAGGAATATCCAATTCTCTCGCTGTTATAATGTTTTCGACAATTGGCCCAATTTCTCTCCTGTTAAGGCAGAATGGGAGCGGTCAGTTTACGTTGCACTTGATTTACGACTGGAAGTGCTCATTTTGGTGGAGAAATGAAATTTCTATCTCTATTTGGAAATACATTTTAGTTTAGAAAGGCAATTTCTTTTTTGTATAACTTTTAAATCGCTTAGGTTCTCAATATATAGTAGGAAAAGTATACATTGTATTTATTGAAACAAGATGAAAGTTAACGAATGTTTTTGGACATCACAATTCTGATAATCGGCTATTGATTATAAATTTAATGCGTAACCAATCAAATATTGTCAAGAGGAATTTTTGAATATTGCAAATATTAAATTATTGACATGTTATTTTACGAAATATACAAAAGAAACACAACACGGATAGAAAAAACATATTACTGATAAATACCAAATATTATAAACGGTAAGTAGTACGGAAGCCGCGCCAGCAAGAGGGGTCGGCAACGGGTGGAGATTTTAATGGCAGATTTTTGCACCTCCTCACGTAAATAATTATTATAATAATAGTAAAGTTGGTAATTGTGTCCAACTCATCATTTTCAAGATGTAAATTCATACAAATCTGAAGTTAAGTTGACGAAAACAGATGTATTTTCATTTACATTTCTAAGGGGCGAATAATCATCTTTAACCCAGTAAATTATTTTTGAAAGCACTTATTTTCTGATTTTTCCTTAATATTTACACTTCCTCTGTAATCACAGAGAACACAGCCTAATTTTCTGCTTAGTCTCCCGCTGCAGCAAGCAAACCGAACCGAGCGGTATCTGACTTGCTAGTGCTGGGCACCGCAGACGCGGGAGCGGAGGCGTAGGGGTCCGAGCGAGGACGACGGGTAGCGCGGAGGGCAGGGACACGAGACGCAGAGGGCGAAGACGAGCAGGGGGGAGGTCAAGGGCAAGGAGAGAAAGGGCGGTGAGCTTAAAAAGATGAGGCGAAGGCCGGTGGTGCGAAGGGCGCTGAGATGAAAGTAATAAAGCGAAGGGCGGTATGGCGAAGGGCGATTAGGCGAAAAAAGAATTTGAAGAGTGTGAAGGCGAAGGGTGGGGAGAAAAAAGGGGGGAAAGAGGTAATGGCCAAGGGCGGTGGGGCGAAGGCGGTGAGAAGAAGGTAACAAGACGAAGGGCGATGAGGCGAAGGGCTGAGGGGAAGAGCGATTAGGCGAAGAGAGAATTAAGGGCGAGAAGACAAAGGGAGCGGAGGATAATGAAAAAGGGCAAGGGCGGTGGGGCGAAGGTGTAATGGCGAAGAGTGGTGAAGCAAAACGCAGGGGGAAGTTAGCGAGGACGGGTGGGGGTGGAGGGTGGCAAAGAGACGGAAGGTGAATGTCGGGGAAACGAAGGGTTAACGCAAGTCCAAGAAGGCGACGGCGAAGACAACGGTTGACGAAGGGCGAGAAGGCGAAGGGCAGGGAGGTGAAGGACAATGGCTTGAAGTGCAAGAGACGTGAAGGACGGGGTGGAGAGGGTGCGGGGATGGGGAGTACGAAGGGTGGCTGCCTACCAAAGGCGAGGACAGTGAGAGCACAGTTGGCAAGAGACCAGGATGAAGTCAGGGGAAGGGGCAGGGGAGCGAAGGACGAGGCAGGCCGAGGGGAGGGCGTGGAGGGTCCAAGGCTCTATTGACCATGCCCAGGGGCGGGCCCTGCCGGGACGCCCCGCACCTGCATTTCCACACGCGTGCCTAATCACGCGAGCGCCATCGCAGACGCGGGCGGCGCCCCCGGAGCGCAGCGCGGGCGCGGGGCGCACTGCCGTTCTGGAGCAGCGGCGGCTTCAGGTGTGCGGCAGGCGGAGGGGCATGATAGATGGATGGCTGATATGACTTGGATAAGTTGGTCAGTCAGGGTTGAGATATCTGATAATACGTCTGATAACACTGTATCTACTTGAAGTAGAGTCATCTGCTGTTTGAGAGAATCGATATGGGACGGCCAGAAGGAATCAAGCAAAGGAGTGTGTGTGTGTGTGTGTGAGAGAGAGAGAGAGAGAGAGAGAGAGAATGAGAGAGAGGGAGAGAGAGAGAAGAGATTGAGAAGCAAAGGAGTGACAAAAATTTAGAAAAAAAAGATCAAAGGGGAAGTTTTTTTGACTTTCTTCTTGACGATGAAGAAAACAAGCACCTGAGTGAATTGACGGTAGAATACAATTTGAGTACAATTATAGACAGAGAATAAACAATCAAAATTTTGTGTTACGTAAATATTTTATCATATACATTTTGCATGATTTTCTGACTTATATTTCATTTTGTAAGCTGTTAGTATAATACATTAATCTGTATTATTATCCTTGAATATTCTTTTTATTGGCGTCATGTCAATCATCCTATAATCAAACTAAATTATTATTAGATGCGTAGATGGTACGAATAAATATATTTTATAAAAATATATATTTTGACCATAAAGGATCAATCAATATTGACTTCAGGAATTACTAAATTATCCAAACCAAAAATACTACATTTTCCAAACCAAAATAACAGCCTTGTTTTGGTCGAATAAACATCCCAGATGCCGTAATCTAGCCACCCACGCCAGACCTCTCTCAAATCTGGCAACTACATCCACCTCATCATCTCCACGGTTCATCTCTCCGCCCCCGGCTCTGTAATCCACCGAGCCGACGCCTTCCTCGCGACCTTCACTTCCCCTTCCCCTCTCACCCTGCGCTTTCCTGCGAATTCCACCGGTGTCAACCCCTGGAGAAGTGGCGCCGCCCTGTGTTTGAACGTGGTCCTTGCGCAAACTCCTCGCGTCTACACTGCAGCATTACCCTGCTCCGGATTCGACACTCCTCCGAAACGCCGTCCTGGAAAGAGAAACTCTTGCAGCAAACACCCGACGAATCCACAAACCCCGCGGTCCCATTCAAACAAACGCACCGTAAAACTGCGCGAACACCTAGTCCGATCCTCGTATAGTCGAGTCACTCCTGTCAGAACACTTTCGCTTCTTGTGCGTGAGAATTGAAACGTATGAATATTTATCTAGGGTTTCTGGTTGTTGCGAAATAAGTCTAAAGACAAAGCTTCAAACTTCCTTTTATCAAAACTATGAGAAAATGTATGGGGATGTGAACATTAATCCATACTTCAATTATACTTGTACGAGTATTTGCTGTACGTCGTTTCTACACGAGTTGAACACTATTAACTGGTGTGTTTACCACGTAATCTTCTGTTCGATTTATATCCGTTGAGATTTTGGATTTTAAGTATTCACCTGAGGTCACTAGAATATTAATTTGAAAATATGTGCAAATTCTTTGAAATAGAATGCCTTTGAACACTGGCATTTAAAATGCGCACAACATATTGCAAAATAACAATTTTCAAGGAAAACTCACACATAAAGAGGGTTATGAAATTTACTACCTGAGTAGAGCGAAAATTTTTATACAATTTATTAATGAATATGTTAACTAAGAAAGCTAGTGTACTATTACGTTGAATTCCCAAATTGGAAAATTAGAACAATAAAATTAACTTTTTATCAAAAAATACACATTGTGATACTAAATGAGTCTCAAACGTCATTAGACTTTATAGACGAAAGACACGTATTGATACTGGCATACCATCAGAACCATTAAAGACAAGTGGTTAACAAGAATAGTGGCAAAAATGAAAATGTTTTTTTCACTGTTTCAATCAAAGCGGCTACACTGTACAACGACGTGGGTGGTCGTACCCCTTGTTGACTGCGGCAGTCCGTCGTCACTTTCTAACTTACCGCTGTTTTTCAGACTTTTCTCAACTTCGCCCGCTTCCCCGGAATGAAGTTCTGGCTACTTCATTCTCACTTCTCTCCCCCTGCGCCTTTTTCCCCCTCGTTTAATATTTCAGCGACCCTCTCGTTTCCCTCAAAAAGTTCCATATTTACGAGTAACATTTCCCTGACAGCCGTCGTGTCAATCGGCTGAATAGCGGCGGCTCCCTGCTCCAAGTGCGTCGATATACTGCGCTTGCCTAGTGTGGTAAGCGTCTTTCCTTTTGCTGCGTCCCCGGGGATATCTCTCTGCCCAGGAGTTTGGCTTATCGATGGGCGTTAGCCCTTTAGTATTCGCAAAGGCGCTTTCTCGCTGTAAATTCTTTAGTTGTCGCTCTTTTAAACGGTTTGTGCTCCCGATCGCGTCCCCCGCCACTACTATTACTCTTTCGAATCCCTCGCTTTTATAAGTCAGAGCACAAATAGATGCAGCAAGAAGGGTCTCCGTGCAATCAAGTGGGAAAGAGTAGGGGACTCTGTCCGATCGATGTAGGGAACATATTTTAGAAGTTTCCAATTTTGGAGCATCTTCCAATGGAGATGTTAATTCAGAACGTGATAATGGAACATTTGCTCTATCGCATTCTTCAACTGAAGCTTAATTCTGCACAATCACTGGTCAAAACAAAAATATATAATTGTGCTCGACATGTCCACCTGAAAATAATTTACTCATTGTCTCTATTTTTGATAATTTATATTGACGAATTTTCTTGAAGAAATTGTGCATGAGAACACGTTTAATATGATAGCATCTGATACGTTTTGTAGTGGTTCGATAGTGTAGTGTTTGTAGAAAGAAGGTCTGCGTTAAATAACAAGAGCACACAGTAAAATCTGGGATTGTAAAGAACGAATGATTGAGTGTTGAAGTATGTAGCCTGATTCTATGAGTCGTTTAAGAGAAGTTCTGAAGTTTCTAGGTGACTACTTTACCGGAGATATGGAAAAAATTGCAATGGAATTTATGCGTTTATATTTTTAACATACATTGGCTGCATGAATGAGATCAACTTAATTTAATAAACGTTTCTCTTATAATTGTTTGTGATCAGCGGTCAAAAAACAACATCACCTGGAATCGTTGCGATTGTAAACAATTTCATAGAAAATCCCTTTAGTTTTTCTTTAACATCTCAATATTAATGTAATTACTCTCTGTCGTTTCTTTTAAATAAAGTTCCTGTGATTGCAATCTTCACTGCACGAGTCCTAAAAATCACCTAGCCGTACCCGAAAATTCGAGGATATCTACACTTTCCACGTTTTCTCGCGGCGCCCTGCAATATCAGGGCCCCTCATTCCTCCTTCCCTCTTCCCTTCCCGATAAAGAAGTCTTCTCGGCGTTGGTGATTGGGCGGTCGCGGTCGCATCGGAGTCGACCGGAAATGAGAGTAAGTGATAGATGAGGAGATAAGTGCCACTCGGAAGCCCAGTTCAGAGGTCGCACGACACAAGACTCGGGTGCGGAGCGTCCCTTGAAATCGATAATTGAACGAAGAGGAGCGGAGCCATAGCGAGTGGGAGGTAGGGACGAAAAAAAACCGGAAAGGCAACTTCCTTTCCGCAAATTATGGATGAGGAGAGTTTGGCTGTGTTCGATTGACGCAGAGGTGTCTCTGCAAATATCTCTTAGGAAAGTATTTATTTCCCCAGAACTCACTCCTCAGTAATGGTAAATTAATACACATTCTATACAACTTTGCAACAAAATATTTAAATGTCAAAACTCAGCCAGGGATTTACCCTGTTATTTTTACTGTAAAAATGTTTTTAATTCCTGTGTTGGTATTATCTTTAGGACTGGCGTTTACATTTCGCACTAAATGTTAAAATACAATTACAAATAGTATTTCACTCTAGGAGCGGAGTGATCAAATATAACTATTAATTTCTGTTTTTTCTACTACAAATAGGCAAAATAAGACTTTTGTAATAAACAATTCTATCAATGACATTGTATTGATACTTATGGTTTTCTTCAACTTTCTTCTTCTACTTAATTTTTTTATTATTATATATTATTATTAAAAATAATAGTAAAAAGTTCTGGGGGTATTGTAAAGCAGCGTTTTTGTGTTAATTACCCTTTTGATGGAAGCGCGGGCAGTTAATTTCAACAAACATGACCTAAGTCCACGTATTTATAAAACAGCAGTGGAGGGCGATCACGAGTAACGAACTGCAGGCTAGAGGCATAGGTCAGAGCGAAAACGCGGGGCGGGGGCGAGCGGCCGAAGGGGGTGTGGCGAGCGGCTAGGGAATCCCCGGCATCTGAAACAATTTGACGCCAGCCGCGCGGCCAACCCTGCGGAAAACAGCGCTCGCGCCGGCGGGCGCCTCTCCACCCCCGCCGCGCCGCGCCGCGCCACGGCCGCCTCCGCCAAGCGACGTAATACCAGGCATTATCAGCGCCCCCTGTAATTGATTCGGAATTGATAGAGGCGCCAGATTCTCAAGGATTCAATTGTCGGATAACGGGCTCCGCGAAGCGAGGCGAGGCGCCGCTCAACCTCCATCATCGCGCGCCAGAAGTAGAGGGGACTTGGAGGCGGCGGGAGCGGGGACGGAGAGGCAGCAATGCAGGTGATTGTAACGGCGGCGACGGCGGGGAGATGGTAGCGGGGGCGGTGGTAGTGATGGTAGCGGTGGCGTGGGTGAGATCGGTGGCAGAGGCGGAGGCAGGGTGGGTCGTGGTGGTGGCGGTGAGACGGACGGATGCGGAGGGGTGATTGCTACTGTGGGGGCGGCGGGGGCGGTGATAGTAGCAAGGGCGTGGGCGAGGCCAACGGTTGTGGGGGGTGCGGACGTGGAGGTAGCGAGGGTCGTGGTGGTGAAAATGACGGGCTCGGAGGCGGTGGTGGCGGCGTCGGGGTTGGAGGCTGGGGCGGCGGCGCCCCCGCCGTCGCTGATGAGGCAATTCGAGGGCGCTGAGGCGACGGGTGACGCAGCGTAGGTGGGGTGGGTGGCGCAGGAAGGGGAGGGGCGGGAGGGCAATTGCGTTTCGAGGCGTGAAGGTCGGTCTCGCCGCTGATTCGCGAACTCAGGGTTGCAGAAACTGCCAGCGTCTTGTTGTCGCAGATGATCGGTGACGCAAGGATTCGTGCATCATTTATAAAATCCGCCTGAGTTATTAGGTTACGACACTTATATTATTCTAAGTATTTTGTGTAGTGAATAAAACAGTAGCGTGATATATAATTTAAAGAATGAAAAAATGATAGGACGAATACAAGTAATAGAATAGAAATATGAATTATCTTGAGTTTAGGTCGTACACAGTAAACAACAATTCTTAAATCGCCATCTTTTCGGATTTTATTAAGCTCTCCTATGATGTGAAAAGGAATGGTTTTAAGTGTCTGCTATGGCTATCCATAGTAACATTCCCTGTTAGAAAAACAGAAATAACTTAATTTTGAATCTGAATGTTGTCTTTGTCGCAAAAAAAACACATGTGTTTGTCTGTATATTATGTGTGATTGGTTTGAATAAATATTAATATTTTATATAATGTGCCCATTTCTAAAACAAAGTACAAAGAAGGAATAACTTAATATCAAACTAAAGTTAAAAATATTATACACCGTACTTTACGATTAATATTTTTTTAACTTAAAAAAATAGAAATGAATACCTTCATTTCAGCTCACTTCCTATTATTATTTATAATACAAACTTCATTTGTTTACGTAATTTGTCTTCGTAATTTAACTTCTATGATTGCATGGCGTTGCTTCAACCTCATCTACACTTAAATGCTTCATGCAAATATTGCATTTCCACGACGATAATAGTTTCACTCCAATCTAGGATGCGTGACGCGTCGACGAAACGACGACTTTGACATACATTCGAGACATGTCATTAAATGATACATGCCTCTCCAATACAAATTTACGTTTAGTCCGTCACGGAATCAATCGTACATTGAAGCAAAGTCAGCACAACGATTGACCCTGGCTGCATTATGAGTCACTCAACAGAGCGATCATGTCGCACATAATACTATACGGTTTCAAATTACAGCGCGCACGAATCGTGTCCTTTTCCGCCTGGATGTCAGTGAGCACCGTCTGTTCAGAAGGTGGGAGGGCTTCGCAGAATCGGCGCGCAGCACGTCCCGGTGTCGAGGTCGAACCGTGGACCCGCGCAGGCCGCGCCGCACGCGTTCTGAGCTGCACCTAATAGCTGCAATCAGCGTGAAATCGGAGCTGCCCTTTGCGGTCCGTTCCCAGACGCGCAGATGCCTCGGCGCAGGTATTTAGGAGGCGCTGGCGATCTGATCTGGCGCAACAATGGGCGATCGGCATGTATCGACTCTCGGCGGTTCCATGATGTGGCAAGATCAGCTGGACGAGAGAACTTGTAAGGAACAAGCAGGAGATCATTATTGCGTCACCAATCTGGAAGAGCACGAGACTACTTGGATGCCATATTGAACATTTCGTGTACAGTTAAATTAACGGTTTTTAAAATGGCATCAGTAAGTACATGGCAGTTGCGACTGATAAAGTTATGAAATCGTTTACCCAAATATATATAGTCATTGTTTAAAGCATGTCACACTTCAAGACCACGATAATATGTCTTAAATATAAAATTAGCATTTTTGTTGTATGAAAAGTCGGATATAATTTCATCTCTATATAATTTGCGATGAACTGGACTTATTCAAGGAATCACTGCTGCTTTCTATATTTAATAATGCCTCTATGGATTTAAAAGAGCGTTATAAAGAGAGAAAATGGATTCTGAGAATATTATGTGCATTTTTTCTTGATATATTTCATTATAAATTAAAATTCATTTTCAACGTAATTCAAAGAATTAGTCTTAATGTCATTGATTAGTTAATATTATGGGTGACGTAAGTGCAGGAGATCGATTTTGAATTTGCTAAAATAAGTTGATCATGTAACAATATTACCAACTTACTTTTTATTACTTGTGTTAAGGACGTTTTTTTATAATCAGATATTTAAGTTCAGGCAAAAATCTGACAATTTAACATACGCGAAAATTTGGCAATAGCATAGTTCATTGGTTAAGTATATTATCCTGCTAATTATAGGAATTGAATATGTTCAACGTTAGTGTGACGAGCATCAGCAAAGTTATAATCACTGAAATCTCGTGTGCAATATTCTTCTCGGATAAGCAATCCTTCGGAAGGAAAATCGTGACTTTCGATCGCGTAACACTAGCGCTCCAGCAAAGGTCGCAAATACCAAAAACTCCCTCTTGAAATACCCCCACAACCTTCACGAGCTCCGTGAAACGGCAATTGCTGTCTGCTAATGCACCTGTTGCTGTTTTCGGGAATTAAAGTACCTAATCTCTTGGAATGCGAAGAGCACTCTTGGCTGTTAGTGGGGCGAACTTCGTGTCGTAAGCGCCCTTCATATTCGAATCGGTTACCAAGCAGTCATCATGACCCTACGGACCCCACTGCTTTGCTAACTGCAATTTCAATTACACCGTACGTATTCTCGCTGTACTACCCGGCTCTTCCCTTCCATCCAGATTACTCAGAAGGCCTTTTGAGACGGGAATGGCGGATACCTCATTCACTTTTCCGTTGGCGGTTTCCTTTCCCTTGAAGAGAATTACTCTGGAAAAGACGCGAACAGAACTTTCGACCCGGATGCGGTTCAATAGAATGTCCGTTATTCCAAGAACCTCACACAAACGACACGTGGGAAGCTATTATTCTTGACTTAACAATGCCGATGGGGACAATTATCCTAAACAAACTCAATTAAGTTTTGAAGGGGCGCGCCAGGTGCCGAACGGGTGGTCCATTGATCGAGAATGTTGGCAACGAGCGTGGCCAATCGCATTTTCTGCCTCGGACATCGGAAAGAGCTTGGGCGTGTTTGAAGATCACGAAGCACAGGCGATGGTGATTGCCATGAGAATTGCTGGTGAATACATTCGCGCAAGATGTAAAGTTTTCTGCAATCTGTGTCTAATTAATCCTGGTGAATGACAAGCGAGAAACGGGTGTATTTTGTGTTGGCGAAACTGCATACTTTTTTTTCTTGAGATGCCGAAGATTACTTTGTTGGATTCACGTTGCTAAATTATTGGTAACACGTATGTTTAAACAGATTATTTTACTTCAAAATCAGCATAATTTATTTTGTAAGAATTACATATATTTTATATTCAAGAAAAAATTGAGACGAAATAATGTATAAAATTAATTAGGTAATCTCATTAGAAGTAAATGCTTTGAAAATCCCTTGAACTATCCATTTGAGTCGATTCATGTGTTGTAGTTTTTTGATTGTAACATATGACATCACAATCTTTTAATAATACATTTTTTAATATTTGTTTGTGTTTTAATACATTTCCTCATTTTGTAATATATTTTCTTACATTTAGAGTATAATTTTAATACAAACTGTTTGGTCTTTTATATAGCAAAGGAAGTGCGATTTATTTACCAGAATGTTTTGAATTGAAAAGTGTGTTATATCAACTTGTTATGCGCGTTAAAGAAAAGTATTCTACACATTTCATTTTCATCTCAAAATGTAACCCAGCTTCAAAATCATAATACTCTTGATGCGTATTTCATTACACAACTCAGAATCGTATCTCCTGGAAAATCCGGCACATTATCTCCCCTCGCTTCACATTCCAGCAAAACGTCGCATAGCTGCGTTGTCTGTCACGTACGCACTTCAAGCTCTCGCTGGCG
The DNA here is from genome assembly GCA_031308135.1 of Acheta domesticus. Lineage (NCBI taxonomy): Eukaryota > Metazoa > Arthropoda > Insecta > Orthoptera > Gryllidae > Acheta > Acheta domesticus. Next base: position 124,489,029 of record JAHLJT010002406.1, on the reverse strand, counting down.
GTAAACAATTTCGCCACTAGAAAAGAGGCAAAGCACGGCAGGGCGGGCGAGGCTGGCATCCCGTCGGAAGAGGATGATAAAACGCGAGGAGCTAAACGAATTCGCCAGGAAAAGGTTCCCTACGGTTGTTTTACGGCAGGCACTGAAAGAAAGACGACAGCGAAATCTTCAAAGCCGGGCGCACTCTTGATCCTAAAGGCAGTGGCGTACTGCCGGGAAGGTCTGGTCTTCTGTGTTTGTGCTTATGCACCCCGAAAATACCGCGAACTTGCGACATTTCTTTCTGGGCAGGTTCGTTACCGTGAACTACGTCGCTGCGTTATACTCGCCCTTAAGACTCCCTTATTATACGGAATTCAGAGAATCCACCGACGCGCAACTCTTGCTGCCGAGACGAGCCCTCCATAGAAGCAAGCAAAAACATCCGAACAATCCACCGGGAGGCAAAAGCTAAAATAAAGGATCATTATCCTCCTTTTGCTTTAAATTTTAAGATGGACTAAACGCAGCGAAAGATGATGGAGCACGATATTTCCAAGTAATTACTACTAATCTTCTTCGTTCCCGGCCTCCGACCCCTCGACTTCCAAACTTCATTACTGGGGCCTGGTGATGCTTAATTGGTCTCAATCTGCGCAGCGGGACGCGACGTCGCGCTGATTGGACGAGGAAATCGCTGCTGCTCCGCGCCTCCGCGCTGGCCGAGGCCCTGGGTTCGTGCCTCGGGAGGGCGCGCGGCGTTAGACACGCGAGCTATGCGGCACGAACGTTGCGGAGATAGAGCTCTTAATGGCAGCTTCTCTGCTGCGTGATTGTTTCGGTGCGGTTGTCATAACGCCCGAATGCAGTTAGAAAGGTTTATGCAACTGTTTGTAAATGATGTAGCGTGTTTTGAGTAGATAACGACTTGATTCATGCAAATAATTTTCCGTTCATCGACTTTCGTGTACACTATGGTTTAAATTGATGAAACGATACTGAAATCTCGGTGTTTCACGCTGAGATGAGAATTTCGTTACTCTTAATTTGAATGTTTGATTTTCTTGACCTCCTTTCATCATGTAAGTATAGTTAAGAAATACAAAGTACCTAATCAATTCACAGTTATTTATTTTTTTCTTTCATTGCAACTACTGCTCATATATTTCACTTTTCATTTACACTGAAGTGAAATGTTCATAAAGACGATTTAGTTATCTCATATAAACGAATGAAAGGAAGAGGAGTGTTGGCAAGTCGCTATCCACCTCTTTTACCATATGATTCTCGGGTAATTTCCTATTGAAAATACTAAGCTGTAGCACCACAATATTTGGACTGCAACTGAACTTTCGGCGCAGCAGTATGTAAATTTGCTGCCTACACGTTTGTTGATCAAAAGATGAACGAGAGTAATGATCACAAAGTCTAGGGTGCAAAATGCGACTGGGTTTTCAGTCTTCTGTAGCCCACGATCGCTTTCTTTTCCAACCTCTTCATCCCTACCATTCCCGCCACTCCTATTTCTTGTGACCCCGACGCTCTCAACGACTCTCACCCCACTGACAGCCTGGAACCTACGCCCTCGACGCCCTCTGCCCGCCGCTTCTTTCACCCCCGCCTCCCTTGACGCCTCTACCTTCCCCATCACCCCCCCCCGTGGCCCCAACGAACCCTCACTTTCTACCGCTCTCTCGCCTACACTCTCGTCTCCCTCCCGTGGCTTCAGTCAGGGTGCATCACTCTATCCGCCTCCGTCAGCAGAGGACCCCCAGGCGCGCCCCAATTGTGCGTTGACAGGCCTTTATTGCGTGCGCCATGCGCCGTCGCAGGCAGGTGAAGCTCTGGCGCATCATATTGCTCGTTTCGGACGCCGCCCCTCGCCCTACTGTCACCCACGCATTCAGCCGCGCGCAGCTTGGACGCCCGAATAGAGAGCCAAGAGATTGGTTTGACACTCGAGGTAGGAAATTCACGGCGGGGTGGTGGAATATCCGTAGCGCGTGAAGCCGGTGTTATAAGTTTTTGTTTGCTGTCCTTTGAAGGAGCTGCCATTGTATTAACAGTGTGCAGTTTTGTTTATACCTCCTATTGTGTGTGACTTACTGCCATTTCAAAAGTATTGTTTAAACATTTACGATACTAACTGAAATAGTTGTAAATACTTAATTTTTTAAAATAAAATAAACTTTTTTGGCCTATCGGTGTGGACTGATACAGAAAAAGAAAAATGGAAATTAATTTTATAATACATTAAATCAATAATAATATGAATTATACACTTTAAAAAATGCATAAATAATTTAAATAATGAGACAGAACCATACATCTGTTTCTGACGTATTATAAGTGGGTTTTCGAAACAACTACTGTGGTCCAACTGGTTCTTCAATTGAATGAAGAATTTATGAATGCAATCTGAATGACCCGTTCAGGAAAAAATGTTTGAAACAATTGATTTTGGAGTGGGATGTCAATCGCGAAACATCTTGATTCAATCACGGTGATCATGATTCTGAAAAGATACGTAAATACTTAATTTTCGTTAGATTAATGTACATAGCTTTACTTCCTTTTTTCTCCAATTTTTTACTATAATTTAGAAGCTAATATTATTTAAAGTCAAACTGAATAAAATGTATGTCTGTTTTGTAACAGTTTTATGAGAACCCAAGGTGTGTTATAGTAATCAAGGTTATCCTATTGACTGCAATCAACATCAGTCTGTCACATTTTCCGGAAAGAATAATCAAATGTAATAGGCTCTGTACTTTGAAAATTACTGAAGTAAACATTTTAAGAATCTACATTGAAATTTTCAACAAAGTTTTATTCAGTCGTTGAATGGAACGTCTTGTCGTAATACCGACGTACTATCCAAGATTGCTTATCAAACTAGGCATATCCGACTTGTTTATTAATTCTCAAATCTCATATTGTAATGTCACACGAAACGTATCTTGTCAATAATTATTACTCCACTTATCAATGCAAATAAATGTGCTTAATAATTAAAAAATACATTCATGTTGCATTTAATGTTTTTCTCTTCAATTATTACTTTTGGAAATCATAGGGTACCTTTCATTGTGTTTCTATGTTTCTCGTAAATACTGCATAATTTGAAAACCGATATACATTTACCTATTCCTTTTTTCCCCCTGGTATATTTGTTACTTTATCTTTGTATTACGACTTTCTTCTTGTATTCTTAGTGAAAACAAAATGTCATCATACATAGTACTTAAATAATGCAGATTCCTTCTTAAAATAAACTCCCATAATTCTAATATTTCTTTCTGTCAATACCATATTAATAAAATCCAAATATTCAAGTAGCAGATTTATGATTGATAGTATTTGTTTTCCTGCAAGAATCTTGTACTAGTCCAAATTGAAGTACAGTGATATTCACAAAGAGAGAACGATTAGGAATGGCTAAAAAAGTATAAGGTTCGATACCTATTTGCAGGTTATTGCTAAAAGTCGTGAAGAAGCAAGACCCTGCTTACTTTCGTGTAAAGTGAGAACTAGAAATCTCTCTGGCACACAGTTTCCAACGGTGCGTGACGATGACCACGACTTCTGTTTTTAGTATTGTGCTGAACTTGTTTGACAACTCTGAGAACTTCATCTGAGAGAAAAGTCTGTGGCCTACAATACAATATGTTGTGACCAAATCTCTTTTTATGTTCTGATCCTTCTGCTTGAAACTTTCTGAGTTGGTTGAACTTTCTACTTTATAATTAAATCTTTTCTTTTTTCTATGGTCAAATTTGTGTTTTTCTAAGAGGGCATGGAAGTTGAAAAATAATTATCGTACAATAACATTCATACAGTCCTAAATTGAGAGTTTCCTTTTGTTTTATAAATATCTGCAATAATTACACTATTTAAGATGACGTTATTTTTCACGCCTAATGGAGAATTTGCCAAATTAGATAGTTTATTTAGTGACTATTATTACAGGAAACATAATTACGACTAACTACGAGTAATTACAAATAACATAAAGCGAGTATGAAGGAGTTGCGATAGTATTTCACTGTGTGACGTATTAATTAGCATACAAGCGTGAACTATCCATCAATTTGAAAGAACTCAACTCTCTAGAAAAACATTTACTCCTTGACTAGGAATTTCACAAAAATTGTTCGCGTCTGCTTCATTCTCTTCAACACTGTTTCCCATATCATAGAAAAGCGTTCACTTGCAGAATATGTGTTTTAATACGCGCGAATGCCAACAGCTGCAATGTGAAGGAAGAGAGAAGGGAAACGTGACCTTCTTGCTTTGCACCAATCTCATTTGAATCAGAGGTGAACTAGTAGATAGACGCAACACCTACTTGACTTGACGTAAAAAATTCAAAAAGTGAAGAAAGGAAATTGCAAAGGTCTTGTACACTTTACTTAGGTAGTAAAAGAGACAATTAAATTACAGAATTCAAGAATTTCAATACATAAGAAATTAATTGTTGATTCTGAGCCATATTTTAGGAAAAAAATGTCTAGTAAAATTAACGGTCTTTATTGCAAAAATTACTGAGATATGTGAGTATAAGTAAAAAAGGAAATTGATTTCAATTTTTTAAAATGTATTTAGTAAGTATTTAGTAATATTAATATTTATTAATTTATTACAAATTTCCTGATTTTTTGTCGGATGGCCAAATTTTTTGTGCGGCGGCGAATCATGGTTCGAATCATGGCAAACTTTCGAATCGTGGTCCCCCTCCCCAGATGGTCTCTCACGTCACATCCAAGCCTCGGAAAAGAATTTTACACTGTACGGCTGAAGGGAAAAAAGGGCATTTTGGACGTCTGTTTGAAATCATTCACAATTTTGGCGACACCATGAAAACATTCCATAAGCTGAAATAGCTCATTAATCAATAGACTCCATGAAATCAAATGTCTATTCATTTCAGTCACAGAATTATACCATACTCTTCGTTTAAAATATTTAACTTTGACAAGATAGTGACTGGTTCCATTTCTGTATTGCTTTGAAGTGTACCCAGTGTTCTTTATTTTCATTTGCTTCATCTGCAATGAACATCGAACGTAATTACCCTCTCGAAATTTACAATTCCTGAAAACCGAGCGCTGAAAGCAATACGGCCAGCAGATGATACGCAACACTGTATTATGTATCGCATGAAACTTGATTAACTTTTTATTGACCACTCAGCAATTCTTTCCGTTGTGAAAATATGGAGCGGGCGGGGTCGATGCGAGGGCCGCTCGGTATTGGAGTTGGCCGTTCGCAAAAGCATCGATTGGCCGCGGGAGCCCATAAGGGCTTGGCGGCCCTAATTTAATCCCAACAGAGGTGGAGGGACGGTGGCTGTGGGGATGGCGGCGGTGGTGGCGGTGGCGGTGATAGAGGCGAAGTTGGTAGAGATGGTGAAAGCGTCAGTATCATCGCGGGCGTTGTGGGCGGCTTGGGCGGCGAGGGCGTCGGGAGCGTTGGTGACGTTGAGGGCGTCGGGGACGTCGGAGGGGGCAGGAGGTGATGAGGGAGCGGAGGCTGCAGCAGTGGCAGTAGTAGTTGTGACAGTGGCCACGAGGATGCCCTTGTGTTCAGCGGGCGTGCTTGCGGTGCGGGTGGCGTGGGCGCGCCCTTTCGCCCTGAGGGTGCAGTGGCCCTCGGCACGCACGGCGCAGAACGAGACTTTTGGACATTTGTAGGGAGGGCGAACATTTCGAGATTAAAAACCGTAAGTGTTTGGTGAGTACATTGAAAAAGTAATTTAAGAAAAATATGTATATGGAATTTGTGTAGCACATCGTTGATATTATTATTATTATTATTATTATTATTATTATTATTATTATGAAGTTCATCAATGTACGTAAAATTACTTCGATTTCGAAGTTTTACAAACATACGTTAATATAGTAATCTACGCTAATGGTACTATGAAAGCGCAAAAAGTGTAGTAGGTGTGCCTTCAACATTTTCCTAGGGAAAAAGTTGATTGAAAAAACATTGGTTAATCATCGTGAATTTATTTTATTTTGCAGAAAATTTTCTCAGCATTTCATTGCTTTTCGCAATGTATTCTGAAACATTAAGAAAACTTTAAGAAAATGAAGTGTCCACCAAATGTGCAATGCGCCTGTTCCACGCCAAAATACTTCCAATAATGACCCATGAATTGAGGCAGACTGTCCGTTCTTAAAACAAAGGACCTGCAAATCTTCAAATGAATCAAGGCTACCTTTCGGAAAAAGCTGGAAGCATGAGAAAGAACATCTCTACATTAGTATATGCTCTGACTTAAGAAAAGTTTCTGAGAGAATATTTAAGGCTTCATTTTCTTCTACCGGACGGGCATAAAAGGCTTCAAGCTCCGAGGTAATACAGAAAAGGAATTTAATAGTTGATAAATTCTACTCCTCGTACCCCATGTCACTAAGAAGCTGGACCGAATCCAATCAAGAAATGCAGCAACTCTACACAAGGCTGGCGATACCTAGTTACTGCTACCAACTGTGCAAAAGACAACTGTGCAAGGCTTCCATGAGCCCTACATGAGTTCACACGAACTTGTCAGAGAATGATGTGCAAACTCTTTGAAAATTCATACCAAAGATACTACAAAACATACTGTCGAAAATAAGTCTGATGGAATTTGATGAAATAAACCTGTGAAACGCAGCCAAATAAATGTTACGTAATTTACGTGCAACTAAGTAATGCGCAACTGCTTTCCTTTCTGTCTTAATTAATAATTTTATTTAATAAAATTATTAATAAAGATTTATTTAATAAAACAAATTTCAAGTGCTGAAGTATTTTTCAAAGTTATATTTCTAGAGATTCCTGACATAACGAATCTTTTGTAGTGAGAGAAGTAATAGTGATTCCCGAAACCAGCATTCATTATGAGAAAACTTAAATAAGTTTAGTAAGTTTTTATCTAACGACCTTTGATATTGATATTTATCAATAAAATTATATTCTATAGTTTTAAATATCTAACTAAGTTGTTTTTACGATACTGGACTTAGATACAACTTTTTAAAAGGACTTAAAAGAGGATCAAAAGGTAATATATTATTATAAAAATGTATAATACTGTGTGTATATATATATATATATATATATATATATATATATATATATATATAGTAATTCATTTCTAAAAATAATATGGAGATGTTTGTTTTTAAAACAGGTCGAACATTAGTAACAATGTGACAGGTGTTGAAGATGTTAACATATTCTTTACATTTAATGAACGTAAGTAGGAAGTGTGCCGATAAGTGCTTTGTCTCTGAAATACGTATCAGACCTTCGATTAAATTAGAAATTTACAAGTTTCCCATTTTCTTATTTATTCTCAATTGACTCTTTTCCATTTACTCAATCTTCAAGTGAATCTAAGTGCGTGGGAGCTTTGCTCTGTCCGTTTCTTAAAGGTGAAGGCCGAATTTTCTTGGGATGTCCTGAGTGTTGAGTTTCCGAGTTTAATGTTAAAGCTCACACCAAATAGTGAGGCGGGTGTATGGCCACATCGAATTACGAAAAGCTGTAAACTCGAGGCGCATCCTAAAAGCTCTCAGCTCTTTTCCCTTACGAGATCTTGGTTACTATGGAGGACTGAATCGAATGCCTACTGTGAATGAAATATGGAAACATGTTGTTTAATTTTATTAGTTCACTGATATCGTTACAAGGATTATGTTCTGTTTTGTGTGAAAACAGTAATCTTAGGAGGAAATGTAAGATATGTATTTTTGTACCGTGATGATTTCGAATGAGTGGTATCACTGTGTCTTCGCAGTCATTATCTAGTGTCTTTTCGTAATGTGATTTTTTCGAATTATAAGTGGTATCAGTGTGACTTCACAGCCATTATGTTGTGTCTTAGCTTCTTTTACGGCATGTAAGATTAAACCATATGTATATTGCAATTTTGGAATATATATTGCAGTGTTAACGTCTGATGTAATATTTTGTTATCAAACAACGTCAGATTATTCTATACCCATTGTCGGATGGTGAAATCTACCGGACTGATTATAATATTATCAATAATTTGTTACTAAATATATGTTTATTATACTATCAAACAAAGATAAGGCTTCGTTTGAACAAAGCAGTACTCACGAACTTCCAGCTGATGAAGTCTCCAGCACACACTACAAAGCACTAATGTACGTCTAAACTATTTCCTCATGTCCACAAGTCGTTTCAATTCAACGCACACAAGCCACACACAAAGAAACACAAATTACCTGCTCTTTCAAACAATAAACAGCTTCTTGTTTCGCCCTTCTCCCCTAAAACGGAGAGAAACCACTTCACACGCACGATCCAGCACAGAAAGAAGTCGAGTGGCAGCGGAACGGGTGGCGATCCAGCAAGAGCATTGAAACCAGAGTAGTCAACATTGGCGGAGAGGCGGTCGCCGAGAGGCCCCCGATCGCCGTCCACTGCAGAGCTCTTGCTCAACGGGGGGCGAGGGGCGCTCCGCACGAGGCGACAGGAAGGGCAGGCTGCCAACCGCCGCACCGCGCCGCCCGCCAACGGGACCCACAGGTAATGCGAGCGCGAAGGTTAGGCAAATGTGGGGGAAAGAGCCATCATTTGAGAGAGTGCATTAATTTAAGGCCTTCCTTGCTAGTTTTGCTCTTGAAATACACGTTATTATATACCATACCATACACAAATCAGAGAGAATCTCATTTTTGAAAATATGGGTCTTGTTATTTTATGGGTTGTTGTTTTATAATCCCATTTGGTGTACTTTAGTAGATTCAGAAAGGAAAATATGTCTTAAGAGAAAATTAACTGTGTGTTTCCAGACATTTTAAAACAAAGTTATTATTTGTTTGTTGCATATTATACTTAAAAAAATATTCCGTTATTGACGTACCGAAAAATAACTGATTTATTGGTCTCGTTAGCGTAGTCGGTCTTCTTTTCATAAATATAGAAGCCGCATTACCGCTTCCATGCCATTAGAAAGATGCGAATACGTGACACTAATGTCAATATGTGGGTTCCCCGAGCTTATAATTCTTCCCGAAATATGACAAATTGACTGAACATCTTGTATATTGGAATTCTTATCCCTTGGGAACTAAGATCCCTCATAGACGTTTCCGTCCTATGGTCTAGTATCCCCACGACTTACATCTTTGTTCACATCCATTTTGCTTAGAGCTGCGCGACGTTAAGGATACCATTCTCGTGTAAACCAGGCTTTGGGAAAGATCCGGTTGGCCTTTGGAATCTTGCGGCGCTTGGCAACAGTCACCGCCCCAACGGTGGGGACGGACGAGAGTCGAAGTTAGGGAAGTGGGGACGATGAACAGAATGGCTTCATAGAATCAGGTAATTGACCAAGACAAAAATGAGTTATGTGTGAAGTCAGTTTGATGTGAAGTGAAAAATAAATGAAGAGGTGCCATAAACTGAGAGGAAAACATTGGTGGAAATGTATCTACGGTTATCCCTAAAGTAATGTGTAAAGCAAAGATGCCTTCGTAGAAAATTTTGATAACCTGGGTATTATTGATACAGTACAGTGTGACATGTACGATTTGACAGACACATTGATGGAAACCTTGTAACTGCACCCTGAATTAATGAATGAATGAGAAAATGATCCACATTGTTTGATTCGAATGGCGATCACAAAGGAACTATGGATAACGATGTTGTTTTATTAACTTATTTCTTCTCGTTCGACCTGAGGTCTTTTGAAGGATTTGTTGTACATGACTTTTTGTATTTGGTCATTCTTTGTCAAATTGAGATTAAATTACTTTGTCTCATTTCATTAGTTTTGCTTTGGATTATGTTAAATTTTAATTTTAATTTTTGCAGGTAAACTGTTAGAATTGCCCTCTCAGGATTGAAAAGGGAACATTTTACTTCCGAAATTATTAATTTAGGAGATTTAAGCATATCTTTGGGAATTTGGAGTTTGATTGAACTTGGGATGTTTGCTGTTCGGCTTGGATGGCCTTATGAGCGGAATGAGATGAGGGGAGTGAGGAATAAAAAAAAATTGCTTCATTTTTAATATGTTATCAAAAGGTATCGATTTTAGTTCTCTATGAATTTGATGGTTTGGAACCATGGACATGGGCATTTAATTAACTTCCTAGGGACTTTATTTTGGACTATTATCATTTTTTGCATGGTGGTAGGAGTTGCGTTTCCTCACACCAGGTAACCATAGAGTAGAATAATAAATTTATATAGTAGAATATGGCATTTGATACAAACGGGTAAAGTTTTGATATTTTGGTATAGGATTCGTTACGACGATGGTAGCGTCAACGATGGCTCGGCGGGCAAGAACGATGACGCAGCCAGAGTCAGCTTCAGCCCCCACAGGAAGCGCGGAAGGCCGCCGACGAACCTTGAGCAGACTGAACTGCAAGCGACAGAACCGGAGTAACAGCCGCTGCGTTCCCGCAATTAACCTGTCATATTCCGTCTGTTCTCGCCGTCCGGCGGCGCACCGTCTTTCGCGCAGTTGCGTGCGTGTACGCGTGCGTCGCCGCGCAGTCACCTATCAATTGGCCAGACACCTCGCGCGGAAAAGGAAAAAAAAAAAGAAAAGAAACACGCGTGCTCGCGCCCGCTCGCAAATTGCCTTCGCTCATCGAGGACGTAAAACTGCATAACGTACGAGGAGGAGGCGGGAAGGATCGAGGGCGTGGCTGGTAGCGAAGGACGTAAATCTGGAGAACGAGCGGATAGCGGAGCGCTGCGGACAGGCTTCGTGAGACGGAAAGTACAGGATGTTGTGGAATTTTGCACCTCGTTGGAGAGAAAACAACGAGTTATAAATGAGATAATAAAATCAAAATTTTGTTCATTAACACATCCAGCGAATGTAGAGCTAATATGAATGTCGCTATACGCTTCTGCTATTTCCAAATTTTCCGTTTAATTTTAATTTATTATTTAATCTTATTTACTTTTGATTGATTTGTAATACATTTATCATCTCTACCCAGTGGTAGAAATATTAGTTTTGAAACTATTAGTTGATTTAATATTACCAAAATAACAATGAAATGAGAAATGAGTCTTGGAAAAATGTTCTCAAAATATAAGTAACGTTTTACTTTTACGATGCCCGTTCTCCCTCCTCCAAATCATGTAGTCGTAATTGAGGTATGCATGAAAAACATATACGTATTTCTTTTACTCCGCTGAATGAATCTGCGAGTGAAATATGAATTTGATGTTAAGTAGTTATTATTATGATCATTATTAGGATTTGTAACATAGATTCTGTCATGTAACATAATTTCTCGCCAAATTAGCTAATAGAACATACCACATCTCATGTCAATTGTCAGAGAAGGTCCATCCATTCTGCTAGCACACTCTAGCAAGTGCGACGTTGGTGGCAGGGCATTACTACTGGTGTCGCGAGGGCGTCTGCGTGGATCTTATCGAGACGCTTTTATTGCCGTCTGGAAACAGTGCTGCCGCACGGCAAGCACGAGATGGCGGTGCGAGGAAGATGTACGCCACTCCACAAGCTATGCCTCACCCACTCGCTGCAACCCCACGACTTGAAGGTGTGTGGCTATCTATCAAAAGATGTGATGATTGCTCCAGCAAATTGATGCATTCTCTAGTGCTCAGTTTAAAATGAGCACATTTATTTATGGGTTTTCTACTATTCTCTGCTGTCATTTTTATTCTGTTTCGCGCTGTTGGAAAATTGAAGATGAAACTCTTTGGATTGAGATTGGATTGATGGTGTATGGAAATGAATTATGTTTGTCACAAGCAATATACAGAATTTGCAAAATTATGGTCTTTCTCATTTCAACATGGGGAGGAAAGAAATGGCATTTAGTAACGTCTCATTTCTTTTACAGGTCGTTTTAAAACCTACTGGAAGTAATTCGGGCATCTCTCGACTGTGAAATAACGTACTAGAATACGTATAAAATACAAAAAAATCAAATAAGAGAAGAGCTGCAACGGAGATCTAGAGTATCATTTCCTTGAGTGTTCTTTGAAATAAAATTCTGTGAAAGCACTCCTACTAGAGCTCCTGAGATTCATACAAGACTATTCATCCAAAATGGAATGAAGATGTTTGTGAAGAATCTCCAGAAGAATTGAGTACATAATGTTAGCTTCCCTTGTCACTTGCACTACATTAATGAGCCGTGCGCAATTCATCTTACTGGTTAGAAACGAAAACATAAGTATACTAATGAATATATTGATTAATCTACGAGAAATATCTGACAAATGACGAAGAGAAATGAAGCGATCGAAAAGTTAAGAAAAGGAATGCCCAGACAACGTGGCGTTATCTATTACCAGTCATGTAATAGACAACTGTATTTCCCAGGCTTTGGCGAACACTATTCCATTCCATGCCATCCCATCTCATCCCGTCTCGTTCAGTCCCTTCTCGCACGGTCCCGTCCTGCCCTGTCCTATCCTGTCCTGTCCTGTCCTATCCTGCCCCGTCCCATCCCTACCCATCCCTACCCATCCCATCCCATCCCATCCCATTCCATACCATTCAATCCTCTGCTGTTTCTGCCCATCCTGTTCTGCCCCGTCTCGTCCCGTTCGGTCCTGTTCTGTTCCGCCCAATCCTATCCCATCTCCTTTCCCTTAGCGTCCCGGCTAGTCCCTTCTCGTCCAAACTCGTTCCATCCCATGTTTTTCCATCCCATTCCGTCCCGTCCCATTCCGCTTCGATTAGTCAGCGCAGCGGAGCGGGGCCTCCTCGCGCAGCCGCCTGCAGACAGTCGTTAGTTCGCGCGCGCTCGCGATTCCTGCTCGCAGAGAAGCAGACGCATTAAGCGCAGAAGCCGGCGTCCTTACGCCCGCCGTCCGATGGCCTGGCGCGGCGGGCGAGGGGCGGGGCCGGGGGCGGGGCGGGGCGCGGGGACGGTCCCGGGTTCGGCCCCGGGCTGTGAGAGGATTTCCTGCGAGAGTCGCCGGCCTTGGCGCGCGCGGGCGGGCGGGCGAGAGGGCGACCACGCCCGGGACGCCGCGGGCGAAGCGTCGCCGCCGTCGCCGCCGATCGGGCGAGCGGGCGGGCGACCGGCCGACGCACAGTGGGTCATCACATGTAGGCGCTGAACAAACTTTTTTTAACAGCTTTATTTCCAATCTGTTTAGTCCACTGGTTTTACAGAGATTTGCATTACTTAATCCTAGAACTGGGATAAGGTATAGGCAGGCGGGGAGTTTATTTAGTCGAAGTTCCCTCTAATTTTGTTACGTTTCCGTAATTTGGTTTTTGAAGTTCTTCTTTTTAACTTCATTTTGAATTTGTAATATTCTATTGTTGAATGTTATGTCTCTAAGTTTAATTGTGAACGAAATAATGCTCAGCCACTTGGATACTCTGCGCTTGGATTAGTCAGCGTAACGGAGAGGATCCTTCTCGCAGCACCTATTGATCGTCGTTGGTTCCCGGAAGGTTTATCTTTTTGCTTCCCCATGCAGTTGAATAGGGAATTATGTATTCGAATAGACTTAAATGTAAAGTCCAGATGTGGTGACGTCAGTCAAAACAATTCTAATGAACTTGACATACTATGATTGAAGATGCAAGTTTATGAGAGATAATTATAACACACGGCTTTGAATTTTTCGAGATAAGCATATCATTGTGTTCTCTGAGTAATAATTTCCCGATTCAGTATAACTTGTTTCCATTTTCTCATCTGATGACTGGATATCACTCGACTAAATTTTAGCATTCCTTTGGTGTCTTCTACCCTTCTACCTTCTGCCTAGTCCTTTAAGATAGTTTATAATTTAATTGTCTGTATCTTAAGAAACCTAACTACTGTTTGATTTATTGTTTATGTTAGTTCTTTTATTATTGCTAATAAATCTGCACATCAACAGTTATGTACTACTTCACTTTCCGTCATATTTTTGTTTATTTTGTGCAATGGTGCCCGAGGAGTTAATCCCTGACGAAGTGGAGAGATTTCGTGGAATACAAAAATAGAAAACACACATGTCAGTTATACGAGTGATTGCAATGGCATATAAAATCGTTCTTGAATACTTTTTTTAATACTTTGAGCCAACCACCTTGGAAGAATATTGCATCTGAATTACAGGTTGTGCTTAAATCGAGGAATAGTTGTGAGGAAGGTAATGTAAGCATTAAAAAACAAGTTGACCAGAGATGTTGCAATATAAGAAATGATGTACCTCCATATATGGGTAGAATTTATCAAATAGAATCATACATCCCTACTTCTATAACTTACTACTACAAATGGGTACTTGAATGGTTATTCAATTACTTCTACAAATGGTTACTTTTTCAACCATATCTGGTGTTTATTTAACTTTCAATGTTATTTTCAACACATGCCGAAAGAAAAAGCATTCGATTTAAAAGCAATTGTGTCTTCACCAGATTATTCATTTCATTCTTAAATAATAGACAGTTAAAATAAAAGTTAGATTATTCATCATGAAACAGTTGGGTTTTTGAGCAGCAAATTAGAACTCTATAAATTAAACCTTTTTTTTCAAATATATTGATGGCAAAAAATAGTATTTCAGTTGCTTATTCCGCCTTGATTTCGACCTACTGTACTCGGCGGCAATGCAAAGCAGAGAGTTACTTGCCAAGCATGTCGCCAACACCGAAAGGAGCCCCTCCATACTCAACCCGTTCACCGTGTGAGGGCATGTTCCTTCCCTCGCAGCTGAACAAAGTCCAGATTGTGGCAGCCATAATCTCCTCCGGCGAAATAACAATCAGAGTGGCGATTTGCTCTTACTTTCTCGTTGTGAATATCCTGTGGACAATTCTACCCCGTTTTCCATTGATGTTGATGTCGCTCAACATAAGAGAAGGCAAAACTATGTCTTACTTAGGTTAAAGTTGTAGTATGACAATTTTAAAATGCCTACATTCTATAATCATATTGAAATGCTATTATTTTTTATGAGCGAATGTTCATCATTCTTACGGCAAATTGTATTAAATTTGTGAAGAGGAAGGTAAATATCAGAATAAACTGTATTCTTTCTAGCAAGAAATAATCGTATCAGCATATAGACTAGTAGACGCATTAAAGGAAACGTCATAATTTGTACCATTTCTTACTAATGCTTCTTCCTGACATTTCATCTGCAACCTGTCACTCAAACGTAAATCGCATTAACCTTCTCGTTTGTGAAATTCTGCCTCAATGTAATGAATTACCGAGCCAGAACTCGAGTCATACCCGACGTGTGACTCACTCATCAATCATCCAAACTTGCAGCTATACTTGTACTTGCCTCCGGCCGACATGAAAGTACTATCATAATGTTTACTTTCCGTGGTACATTCTCCTTCCCGCCAGCGAAACGATAATTTAATGACCCCGCACGAAACTTCCTTCGACGCCACTACTTTAAAAGTTAGACCGCAAACCTCCGCAGACGGGACGGGCGTTGCTATGGAAAACGGTGTCGCCGAGTCCACTTAACGACATGGAAAGCGTGTCGCCCAGCCGTGGCGTGCAACGGGAGGATCCAAAGGAGGGCTTCTCGGCTTCCTCGCCGTTCCGCTCTCGTTTCTCCTGATTCAACAACTGTGACATAAATGTGGACGGGGCGATGGAGTGAAACCTCCGACAGGGTAAAAGAGCCACCGAACGCGGTCGGGTCTAGCTGTCCCACAAGCGAGAATGATGCAGCGGAAAAGGGAACGAGACGCAGAGTAGAAAGGAGACGGCTGAATAAGGCTGCATTCGAAAAGTAGGCTTAATATTTTCTCGCGGTTGACTAGTCTGTCGAAGATGTTTTGAGGTCGATCCCATCACGACATGAATTAATACTGCCTCGATCTACTATAGATACTTATCACTGCAGTATCTTTTAACGTTACACTTTTAACGAGTCTCTCATATTTTGCAATTCTCAAAAGAAGCCGTGGAAACTCTTTGTTTTTCGCTGTTGTAAAAATACGGTGAACGTGCTGACCTTGCAGAAGACAACACGAAGAAATGCTGAATTGCACCCAAACAAGTATAAGTACATTGTAAACAGCTAAAAATGGGAAAAATAAAGGTTACTCCACGAAGCAGTTATTTTAAAACTTCGTTTTCAGTAAAATTTCTAAATTATCAGTAGTAAATGGAGTAAGAGTTCTGCGAAGTAGAATTTAACACAAAGAACAAGAAAATGTTCTCATAGAAACGTGAGTAGCTGATAATTAAATCTGGTTGTTCAAGTGTTCACATCATAGATTCCATCGTTTCTATTACTAAAAAGAAGCTATGTAAATCACGATATGTGTACTTCGTACTCATACGTCATCTTTTGTTTTCAACTCGTTTGTTTAGGTTGTTCCTAACAAACGCGGACAGTTAAATTCTTAATGTACGTAGATCGTTAAAAAGGCGTTTTTCATCTATTTGGTTGCTTCGAGTCGATACAACAGTACACTACAAATCTAACGAAATAGTTATTTTCATGGCAATTTCGCGAAGTGGGTAAGAAAACACCAACAAAATATTCTACATATGTACAATAATTATAATTGAAAAAAATTGTAATTTTATATTGGAATAAGGTGTGTGTATCTCTGGGAATAGCAATGCACGATATAGGCCGATGAATGAGGAAGCTTTACTATGGGACACGTCCATTTACTTCGTCATATTTCCAACCGTGGAGTATTTTTTTTTCTTCACGGATACAAGACAGTTGGCACAACCCTTTTTAAAAATGACCTACTTCACGTGCGGATAGCAATGCGCAAAACCCGCCTTTTTTGTACAGCTGTAGAAAAATCTATTTTCCAGCGCGCGTGCTCAGAGATGACGGTAAGCCACCCGTCTGTTCCGGAGCAGAGGCCGGGCGGGGCGGGGCGTGGGCGGGGCGCGGCATGGTGGGCTGCGGCGCGGCAGGCGGCCTACCGGTAGTGGGTCAGCGAGGAGGAACCTGTTCGCCAGCTGATCGCCCGCGGGCGGAGATGCGGAGGGCGAGCGGACTCGCCGCTTCGTGACGGCACGCGAGGCGCTCGCTAGCGGCATCTCTGCACCGCAATGCGCGGAAGCCACCTCTGGATGCGTACTACGCGCACTCTCACTGCTTCACTGCGAATGGCGACGACCTGTCGTCACTTCACCCGGGACCGGGAACTATACTTCGGTTTTTCTTTCTTGGCGCGTGGGGCGTGTCATCAAAATGGAATTATCTCACGGTATTTCGCGTCGTTCTCGGTTGTGCCGCTACGAGTGCATGACCGCGACTGTATCGAGCCGTGCTGGCGATCATGCAATGAAAGTAAAGACGGTCTTAGTTTCATATTCATTCATAAATTCGTTCGCCCCAGGAAATAATTTACGAGTTTCGCAGTCTCAATAACATACTATAGTTGTCTGGCTTGCTCATGCATAGAATGTAACATGGAAAAATATGAAAGTAATATCATTTCTTGCATTTCTATGTTTCATCCCTAAAATAGTTTTTAGTATCGTCAAGATGAATCAAGTCGTAACGATTTATGCAAAAAAGGCAGTATAGTAATTCCTCATAGGCAGATTGCTGAAGGATGCCTTAAAAATCCTCATAAGCAGATTCTGAAATTCTTCCAAAATATTGTAGAATGACTCGCTTAAAATAATAACAATCCATTCGTCTTGTCAAGGGAAATTAAATGAGGTATTAGGTACCTCATGGACTGTACTGATCCCTCTACAAAAGAACTTATATTAGGAGCCTGAAGTAATTATTTTGGGAATTTTTTAGGATCCAGAAAAAGTAGATAGACCCAGACGCGTCAAATGACGCCTCACGTGCCTTGAATGGGAAACCGGAGCAGGCTTAACCGAACCTACACATGGACCCACGTAGATGACCCATTTTTTAGAATATACTATAAAATAAATGAAAGTTGAAAATAACCTGCATTTAATATAGTTTTATGTTATTTATATTTTGCGTAAATTTGTGTTCATATTTATGAAATAACTTCATGACTGCCAATGGTGATTCGTGTTCAGTATTATTTGTAAACGAATGTACCCCTTAAACTAACAACTGCACTTGGCAACACGAGCCCCCTTCTCCACATCCGTATGAAGGAAAGCATATCGTTCGTGGACTACAATAGTGGGACAACTTAAAAAAGTAGGCCTTGAGATAAATGAGTTATAAGTTTTCACCTTGTATTCAAATGCATCATTCTTGCATTCACACGTCTGCATTTGTTGGTGGAATATTGTACTATACGGGAGTAAGCCTGCCATTTGTTGGTGGATACGCTGTTATTGCCGCTGGAAAGTAGACCAATCTGCTATTCTGGAGAGTACATTATCTCAAAATTCGTATTTTGTAAGTTGTGTCACTTTTGCAACTCGCGAGCGATATTTTGGTGAAACATTAATTTATTGAATTCGAGAATACTGTACGTCTGTAAACTCGAAATGCAGCAAGCGACGCTCTATTGTCGGTCAGGGAATACCCAGAAGTCATGAACACAAAAGAGTAATAGATTGCCCCAAAAGATTTCATTTTGTAGATTACGATGAGAGAGACTTTGCTCTATTTCCCTCAAAACAGATTTTGTAGTTCTATAACGGTTTTTGAGAAAATATGCTTGATCGATATCAAAAATCAGACCGTTAACCTGACCTAATGTTTCAAAATTGCATTGTCACCTACCTATTGTAGAGGCGTTTTTAAACAGATATTAATATGTAAAATGTGCAACTCGTCATAGATCAATGAAATTCTTTCATTTTGATATCTCATTTCTTAATATTGTTTGGATATGAGAATTCAAAACGTATCTATACTTTAGAAATAACAGAGGTGATTTCATTTCACATGTTATCTCTCTTGAAAATTGTCACTGGTCTCATCAATGTTATTGCTTTTCTCACGTGAATATTATCTCGTGCTTTTGACGTAGCTTGAGAGAGAGAGAAGAACATTTGTGTGTTTAACAAATGGGTAAATATTTTCATTTCGAAAATGAGATGAGGAAAATTCACGAAGATTTTATGAAGTATATTTGAAAATTCAGAACTCTGTCTTTGACTTTCCTTAGTTTGCCAGTTCGTTTTAGGTTTTTCCATAATTAATTTTAATTTTATTTTGATTCTTTTTATATTTTTCTGGAATTTTTTGATGTCTTCTGAATTTTATTTTTGTTTCTTGTTTGTATAGTTATTTACATCTTATCCAATAATGTGACTCTAATAACCTTTGTAGATGATGCGATATAAAATAAAATAAATTTTAAAAAATGTGACTCTTTGCTTACTACCATATTTATGTATGGTTTGATAACAGCATATTGGGTGAAATTTGGCAAAGTTAATAACATTTGCTTTCCCTCTGAAATGCCTATCGGATTATTAGAACTCCAACTAATTTTCAGCTTCAGACTCGGTCTACATTCGGGGCTGTGGTCAGCACATACGGAATGATTTTTGTGAAAGCCGTCAAGGTCTGTTTTCCTGCGTCGAAACGCCGCCGTCCCCGCGTCGACTCGGTGTCCGCCGCCCATCCGGCCGCTCTTGGCACGTACACGCTTTTCCGCCTCCATCACCACTGCCCGGCGCCCCTATCACCGCTCCCGCTGCCGCGCTCGCCTCAGCAGCCGTCACTCACCTTGCAAGGTCGCGTCTGCTATCCGCTGCACGAGTTTATACGGTGGGCGCGCGTGGTTCGTCGTTCGGAAAGAGAGAGAGAGAGAGAGAGGAAGGGATGCGTCTGTATGTAAATGAAAGTAAGAAGACAACACATAAACGGCTGAGTTTGGAATGTCACTTAAGATACGAATTTATTTTTAGGAGTCTTTTTTAAGATGTTTCTATTCATTATAATCTTGTGATTGCAAAGAATGCGTCTGTTGTACGTGATTTCTGCTATATATTTGAGTCAAAGCAACAGAAATTGAGAGATTAGGTTTCTTTATGATAGAATGAAAAATAGTGTCTGTGCAAGATGTGAGAACAAATGTTAGTGGTTAGAAACTGACAACAAAATAGAGAAATTGGTAATCACCAGGGTTCAGAATCTAATGATCTGACATTCTTTGAAAGTGACCTATAAATGACTTGAAAATGAGAGAAAAAGACTTAATTTCTTAAAAATACTAAAAAATATGAAAATATTCACTTATTCAATGAATTTTACAATTTTAAATAAAATGTATATTTATAAAATTATACTTAATATAAAATCTTTATTTTAGGAATAAATTTAATTCTTAGCTCCGATCTTCCAACCGTCAGCTTCGAAAGGCCAAGGAAGTTACCGAAGATCCAGTGTAATTTTGAAGGTTCGGAAAACAGAGTCCACAGCAGTAGAGAATATCGTCATGAACTGATGATAAAATAAATTTTTTTTAGTATGTCATTGTAAATTAATGAAATATTCACTAACTAAAAACACTAAAAGGAAACAAAATGCGTAATAAAGACAAAAATGACGCGAAGATAAAAAAAATTGAAAAATGGTAAAAAATGACACAATAACTCCACATTTATATCACCTACGAGTATATGTCGTGATAAATATTCATTTACTAGGTACCTTCTTCTGAATGCATCAATGAAAAGATAACATCAGAATCCGAGTAATCTCAAGCTGTGAAATGAGTGATATCTAAACAGCAGAAAATGCATTAACGTAAATGGAATTGAAAAACTGATAAGTGTTCATTTATTTCATAAAATCAGAAGTTAAAACCTACAATAATTCTTGGAATGCCAATGTAAGAGATAACAGTTTTATTGTGATACAAAAATATTTAGAATATTCTCTCGGTTATTAAAACGATGTTTTAAATACAATTTTAATATTTTATTGTGAATCATTAATTTTTTTCGAATATTTTACGATATTCGTTTTAAGTGTGGAAGAATTAGAGTTAGGTAATTAGTGATAAAAATGATGAAAATATTACCTCTATTTCAGTAATATTCATTAATAGTTCAAATTTGATAATTTACATTTCTGTTCTCAATCGCTACCTTCATCGGAAGCTTGTACATAAAAACACATTTCAGTCGTCAAAATATTTAATAAAAATATGATCCAGTTACTTTCTGTCCTATGACAGTAAACGAGAAACTCTTCTGAGTTTGCCAACTCCCCAATAAACACTACATTCTATACCATTGCTGTTTATTCAAAACGACTCGATTTTCCTGTCGAGCGGGGAATCTTTACGATTAGGTACAGAAGCCATTCACGGCCTTTGACTGCTGTAGCTCCAACGAGAGGCGGTCTGCACCTGGCTTTCACCGATAAATGAATCCACCTACCCCGGCACAAAAGAAACTCGCAAATTGCAAAATTAAGTTTTTTCCTCAACTCACGACCGTAGCGGTGGATATATTCGTATATTTTTCCGGTCCTTTTCGCGATTAATCAGCACAATTTATAAGCGCAAATCCACGGCTCCATGAGTTTTGCAACGGAGAGGTAGACCCGCGTTGATTTGAGTCGCCTGTTTCCGCAAAAGCTGGGAGGAAAACTCTCCAAAAAGGCAGGTAAAAAATCTGCTACCGTAAAAAGATAGGAAATGATAAATTCCGTCGCAGGGTTGCTTTTCGACTGAAAAGTGGCGAAAGGAAATTAAATACTCACTTCGCTGCGACCGTTAACGACTCTTCTGTCGAAAGGGACAAAGAGGAGCGAAATCAAATACGCGTATTGAATCGAGCGCAACGGGGAAGGGCGCAACATGACGCAACCGTAACTCTTTGTTGCCTTGTCGCCGCCACCCGCCGCCAGAGTGCTGGCTTGTCCCTGCGCCTCAGTTGTTTTCTCCGTCGGGCAAGCCTTGTTTCGGAACAAGCCAGGAACGTGGCGCAAATATTCATTAACAATTGTGAATAAGAAATAAATTAACACTTTACCAGTGAGAATTTCCAGAGAAGATTCCAAGCAAGAGTATTTCTATGCTACTAGTTAATGTTAAAAAATAAAACAGTGTAGAACGATATATTTAAAATAGGTGTAAGAGACTGAATCAATACCAACCAATCTGCTATTCTGGAGAGTACATTATCTCAAAATTCGTATTTTGTAAGTTGTGTCACTTTTGCAACTCGCGAGCGATATTTTGGTGAAACATTAATTTATTGAATTCGAGATACTGTACGTCTGTAAACTCGAAATGCAGCAAGCGACGCTCTATTGTCTGTTCATTAAAATGTATTTTCAATTCTAAGTGTTCATTTATTCTCTTTCTAAGTAACATATACTAATTTCTGTCCAAAACTCGTTCACGACACCCAGCTGAAGAATGAAAAATATTCTCAAGAAATGGTGAAAAATAACAGGAAATATTTATTATAATCATTTGTCATTGATATGGGGGGATATAAGATATATTATTTGTGCAATTTAAAGAATTATTAATTCAAAAAGTTCTTAGTAATGGGTAAATATACACTTTGAATACGTCCTGGCTACAGTAGATTATTCACATGTAAATGTGGTAGTTTTAAGCATTTTAATGTTTTATAATATACTATCTCTCTTTTCCTTTTTAAAAAGAACACTGTACTCACGATCACAATTGAAGTAGTCACGTCTGCATTTCAGCTTACCTGAAACAACACAAAAAAAGAGTAAGGCTTTTGTGCATGTACATTCATAGGGAGAAGTTATTTAATTTTACGAGGATGCAGGCCCTGACTGAAATATACACACATGTATCAAAATTGATATATATGATCAATATAGTAGTATGTAGAACAAATGAAACATAATGTGGAGGCATATAAAGAAGTAAGTAATTACGTCTCTGTTATAAATGATCATTATAAACTTCTGTCAGTCGTACCTATTTTACGCTTTCCGCCAGACATACATAGCCTTAAATACAACTACAAATTGTAATTAACGATACAAATTAATAAAATAATAAAAGTAGAAAATTCATTGTCAAAAAGAGTTCAAAAATATTTATGGATTTTGAATATAAAAATTAACTACTTTGTAAAACATTTAAAAATAATACTTGATTGGTGATATGTAATATCTTATAATAACAAAACTGATTTATTAAATTATGAATTTTAATCGTACGTATGTCCTTATGTTTTGATTGTTTCAAGTATAATTATAGCAAGTTTAAATATATTTGTTTTTACCTATTACAAGGTAGTATTAGTAGGTATTACAAAGATTTATAGAAGAGGAAAAAGAAAGAAATAGATTTATTGATGTTTGATTTATCAAATTTTTAAGTGTAACGAACGCTTCATGTGAAATATATATTTTATGGTATTAAATAATAGAACTTTCAACCATAGTCAAATGCAATTCCTGAAGTGAGATTATGACAACGAGATCTGCGAATAAAAACATATTTTGTAAAGTCTTTTGAGGGTTTGAACTTACATTTACGTAACGTTTGGGATTCACTCCGAAAACATGTAGAGAAATCTTATATTTTGTGTGTTGATTATTCTGTGGTTTTTATGTGGTAATTGTCGTGAAGGTTATTTAATTTGTTGCTTAGTAGTTTAGTATTGATTTAATCTTACTCGTACATGCACTTTCGTTTGTCTTTTGGAAAGGAAGCTGTCGAGCCAGAAGGAATAATGTTGACCATTCTAGTGATCAGAATCTTTTACCTGCAGGGATATATTAATATTCTATAATTGTTTCTTATTTTCACACATCTAAAAAAATGTCAGTTACTATGCTCGCTTTTAAACGGCAGTTTGCGCTTTTGGTGTCCATTCTCCCCAAGGTGCATCGTCATCGCGGCTGTCCGGCACTTTCCTCACCTCCGTCGCTGGGCGACGCTCCCGCTTGCAGCACGCGACGTCCCGCCCATATCGAGCAGGCGGACGAAAGCGAGACGCGCGGGAGAGGTTGAGCAACCCACGTTGGGACGACGCCGAGGGGGGCAGGGGCGTGCTCACACAAACGGTAGCTTCGTTGTGAAGGTGATTAGTTTGGTAGGGGTGATATTCTCTGTCTTGGGTATACACAAGGATGATGCTCATTTTCCGTGATTTGTTTTAGTGGGTTCAGCGATGATGGATAACCTATTTGACGCTGGGCGTGTGTCTACACTCCTTCCAATGATAGTTGAAAATAAGTGTAGAATGGACGAGGCTCCGTTAGCGCCCCCGTGCGAGCGTATATTATCTTGACACTTAGGCTAAAATAATTGAGTTGTTAAAAGAGGATGCATATTATGCCGCAACGTTTATGTTATGAGAAGCATAGTGGGTTAATGATGGTAAAAATAGCAACAGTGATTACGGTAATCCAGAAAAAGGATAGGAATCAAAGGATCGTCATCATTGTATAACACAGTCAGAAAATCTGCTGTGCCGAGCACTCAGCAGTGCAATTAAATTACGAAAAAATATGTACATATTCCACAAGTGAAAATGCAGAGAAATGGCAAAAATAGGGAATTTTTGTTTTAATAATTGATTTTAATAGTTATTTAAATATTGCGAATACTTCGAAGGCCATTGCCGTATCTGGCAATTGCTGAATAAGACAGTGTCTTTTCGGGTTCTGTGCTCTGTGTGCCCGAATCCCTCATAAGGCATGGATGAATTCTATCTGTTAATGCGATGTTATAGTCAAAGAAAAACTACAGCTGAAATCATATAAACAAGCTTGCGAAATTGACCAATAAAACGAAGTATGAATTTTGTATGCTTAGCCATCAACCTCCCATTAAGGTTGTGGTATAAGAAGCACAAAGAAACAGCAAGAACAATGAATCGTCCGCAAAAGGATAATGCAGTTGTGCTGGAATTAGATACACAGCCTCGCTGGCGTGTGCTTTCAACGTATTGTGATTCCAGTACCGCAGAATCATGTTCCTGCAATGGTGAATGAATTAATGGATAGTTGTCAATGATGACAGTATGATATGATTGGTGAACAACCAACGTGGAGCACGTGCCAGAGGAAACAAAATTAGGCCATGAGAGCAAGAGTGGTCTATCTGCATTGATTTTAGATGACGCATAGGACATTCTTGAAGTTGCCGCAAACTACAGTTAGTCTGCAGTTGTCTCACGACTTTAAATATACTTCTGAATTTATTTATCTAAAATTTTATATGGACTGACGGAGACCGGCATCTCGATTCCCGAATTTTAATATTGAGCTGGAGAAACAGGCTGAGTTAAGCTCTCTTGCCTCTGTCTCGTCTGCCTCTCAAAAATTCCCCTGTCCCTGTAACGACTCTGACCAGGAGGTCTTAGGTCTCGACGGCGATAGATTTTCGATACGCGTTAAATAGCTCTTCGAATTCAGCCACTGTCGGGAAGAGAATTCTGGTGGCCATCTGTTGTTATCGGTAGTTTTCCGTGATTTCTCCGATCAATACCAGGCGATTGCCGGAGCAGTACCGTAACAAACGGGCCACAGACCGCACACGATCTATCTTTTTTCTTCCTTGTCCTATTCTCTCCCCTTACTTACACATACCTACACTTGCACCACACTACTACACATGACGGGAGACCAGTCGGGAGCCCTGAGTTTGTTCTGGCCGAAACATTGTCGCGCAGGGGAAATACCTCGATGGGGAGCACGTCTCACAAACCCACATGTATGTCGGCACTGTATCTCACTATTCAACGGGGATATCGCCATTTCCCGCGATTATACATTCTCTACAATAATGAGACTAAAGACCAGAGTAGTTAACGTGCCCGGAAACATGAGCCAATCAAACAAACCGAGTTGGAAATCTCCACTGGCCGCCACGCTGTGCCACGGCGCGGTGTAGCGGGAGTTGGGCGTTGCCGGGGGGCGGGGGGGGGCGCAGCGGCGGTTCGGGCGGCCCGGGCGGGAGCGGCGCTGGCAGCGGGCCCGGCGAGCCCGCGGCCCGCGGAATACCAACCAGGCGGGCGCTGCCGCCATAGGGAATTCGGTCACGTTTCGAAATATTTTCGCGTACTCTGCGCTTGGACGAATCGTTCGATAGGGAAATGGCGCCCGGGGAGGGGGAACGGGGACGGTGATCGCTTCGGAATGGCCCCGCTAGGACAGGCGAGGCCCGGCAGCGGCCGCGTGGGTGGAGGGAACGACCTTCGCCTCGCGGCGGGATGCGCGGGCGCGCAGGAAATCGCTTTCCGAGTTGAACTCACCGCAGCAGTGCGTTAGTGACTCAATGGATTTGCGTATGGCTTGATTTGATTGGACTAGTGAGCAAGAAACTAATGGTGCTTCCCTAGTGTCCTGATTACGTAACCTTCTTCTAGAGATATTAATAGGCTTATTTTCTTGTAATTAAATTATCTTGAATCCTAAAGTGCAACAATGCGGTAATAGCTCAATGACTTTGGATTTAGTTTTATTTGGTACAAAACAAATGAACAAACCATCATGAAATTGATTGCTGATGGATAGACAAAATTCTAGAGATAAAACATAGTTCTCACTGTTATATTGAAGTCTCTTTAACCTAACGATAAGATAATATTACACTCTTAAAATATTACTCGTAATTAATTAGTTAATTTTCAGTTTGTCTCGTGTGAGGCGTTCGCTAGGTCAACATGAGAGTATTTAAAGGATAAGATATGGTTTATATTGTGGTATTGGAACATTTGCATATATCTACTCATAAACTTTCAAAAGTGGAGTATGCCTTTCTTATTTAATAATTTGTAGTTTTATTACGTTTAATTTTACTTCCACAAAGTAAATAATAATACATGGCATTAAGAAGCAAACTATTTAAAACCAGGCCTTTCAATTTAACTTTCGGATTCTATATTCTCTCACAACTCCTCTGTAAAACATTTTTTTTATTATTACTCGAGAAATTCGTCATGGAGTATGATCGAGAAACAAGTTAACAATCACACTGTAGTAGGTGACCATGAGTGAGGGATAATACTGGCGACTGCAATGCATGCTGAGGAAGCGTGGGAGCGGACATAGCGAGCTGCGAATATCCGTGCTTTCAGTGCGTGAGAGTGCGTTTGAATGGGCTAATTAGGGATACATTTATTTGCATTTAATTTGCATGAGATATGTTCAACTGGATTATCCGGTACATTGAAATGCCTGTTTTGTTAAGGAAAACTTACAAGGTTCTGGAATATTTTTAAAATGCATTGCGTATATGCAAATTTTATTTTTGTTTTATCAGCACTACTGGTTAGTAATTAACATGCGTACAAATGTACTCAACATTCTTATTATCTTAATGAGATGGTTGTTCTTCATAAGTCTGGTCTCACTATATTATATTAATTATTTAAATCAAATTAAATACTTGTTAAGAATCAATCTTCACTATTATAATTACATTGATCATTTTTCAAAACAGTAATTTTTACATTCCGTAGTAGATTACATTTAGAATCCACACAGTACATGTCTAATAACCTCAATCATGTCACCAAAATGTGTGGAGTATGTAAAAGCCTTATTGCTAAATATTGAATAAGGAACCTAACAAGAATAAATAAATATATGTTCTTAGTACATCAACCAAGAAAAACTGATCGTATAATATTCTTCCGATGCAGTAAAATGTATCAACTTGAGAAAGAAAAATAATGCAATTACAAGATTAAGTTACTGTACATCAAGTCAATATCGCTACATTGTACGAGAGACAAAACAATTCTGAAAACATAACCTTAATTGTGTACAATCCGAAAGATTGTGTCGGACGACCTTATTCGTCTTCTTCTGCATTCCCCCTCGGATTTCGCAATTTCCAATCTTCACAGATCTCGGATTTCTCAATCTGCATCTTCTGTCCCCCATGGCTTTTTTGAAAAAATGTTTCTCCCCCACTGTTGGTTCTTTTCTCTTCCTTCTTCTTGATGTTTGATGATTGTCATTCCAATATTTTTTCGGCTATCTTCCTTCAGGCATCCTTTGGACGTCTTCATATCACCGGAGGACTTTGTTTTCTAACATTTTTGAAATTGTACAGATTTACCTCCATCTGTTTCCATACATTCTTGTTTATAACTTTATCATACTGTGGAATACATCAAATCTCTGAATCTTCTCATATATCTTCTCATTTACCCTGCCCTTATTTTTTCTAACTTTTCTATTTTGGGTCCATATTTCTCCTCCATAAAATACTATATTTTCTACTATCCTATGGAATATTCTTTCCTTAATTTCTCCTGGATATTGACATTCCACATCTCACTGTGCATAGCTTTCGTTGCTTTCTTTCCTATTATTACTTTGCAGTTAATATCATCACCGACTACCCTACTTTAAGAGCAATT
This sequence comes from Acheta domesticus, assembly GCA_031308135.1. Lineage (NCBI taxonomy): Eukaryota > Metazoa > Arthropoda > Insecta > Orthoptera > Gryllidae > Acheta > Acheta domesticus. The sequence goes on along the minus strand of JAHLJT010002406.1, from coordinate 124,460,842 downwards.
TATTTCGACGTAATCTGCTCTCTGGGTCGCCTGCCGCGTCAAGTTATCGCCTCGCGGACTGGGGTGGACACCCCTCGCGCCAGAAGCCGAAAGTCGACTGGGTTGGGTGCCGCAACGCGAGCGGGTGTCGCCTTCCTTATCGTCCGCCGATGCGCTGCCTGTCTGTTACACGTCCGCCCGTGCCGTATTGGTCAGCCTACCTCAATCTGAGGCCGCTGGCCGCGACAGAGTTACGACTCTTTCTTTCTCGGGCGGGCGCTTATCCCGATTGATTTATCTATTTCGGGGAGGAGTGGCATGTCTGGGATGTTTTAGTATACAGGCGATCGTTTAAAGTTTACCATACAAAAGAGTCAAATTAGTATTAGATACGTGAATGTTTTTTCTACTTGTAACAGATTGGAAAACGTAATAGACGTAGTGACAAATCCTGATCTCTTGATCTCTAATACTTGTAGTTCAATACACAATTCAGAACGTAGTATTCTTTGCTCTAACTGCTACAAATACTATTGTATCTAATTATGTTATACTAATAATTGATGAAAATTTATTAATATGAATCTTTTGATCTTACTAAACATTTCTGAATACAAATTCTGTGCAAAATGTGTTCATATTACATTCTTACTCATTATTACAGCAAGCCCTAAAATTCTATCTTGAGCAAGAAGCAGTCTTGCGTTTTAACTGTCATTAACATTTTCTACATTTATTGTAGTCATTCAATTTTTGCGAAACCTTTATAGGCGACATATGTTTTATTTCTTGGCGCATATCAGAAAATTTATTTCTGTATTAGGAAGAATTATTTCATAATATTGTTAATTCTAAGTACAACTATTTTGAGTTACGAAACTGACCAAATAACTATTAACATAAATATTTGGAATGTTTGGATTTGGGTCCCAGAATAATTTTCAACTGATTCACTGATTTCATTGACTTCATAAAATGTTTCATTCTAATGTACAATCACGATTAAAGAGAGTCTATATGGGTTCTCTAAACCTTGCAGTAATAATTTATACCCTGACATTTTGAGTCAGATAACCAAAAGAATTCTTGTTTCGTGTCTCTAAAAAAAACTATTTTATTGAGTACAACTAGGTGTAACCGCATTATTCACGACAGAACACAATCACAAAAAAGCATAAATCATATCTCTTAGATCTCCAGCATCACATTCCATCGTGCACACCGCGCGGTTGCCACGCCTCATCTCCGCCCTCTCTGCTGGACGCCTCCTCCGCATGTGAACTCGTCCTCATCTCCGTCCTCATCGCATCAGTCGGACACGCCCCGCACCGTCCCATCACGACCCGTCCCATCTCGCCTCGCTCCGCCCCGCCCTGTCCCGCCTCGTCCCGCCCCGCAGGTATCGCGAGATTGGCATCCCTATATCCGCTGTCAGAATAAATCCGGACGCCGGTCTACGCGAGGGCCAGCAGATTGACAACGACACGTCAAACCGCGCGCTCTCCTTGCTCAAAATATGTTCGCGTTATCGTCCGCAACGCCAATATCGGCGGCGGGCGGTCCCAGCGGGCGGCAGACCTTATCTGACTCTCCGCCCACGCGTCCCCGCCCCCTGCCCCGCCCCACCCCTGGCCCCGCCCTCGCTGCTACAACCGCCTGCCTGCCTGCCAGCCTGCCTAGCCGCATAATGCGACCTCCGTTCCATATGGAAGATTTTTCCATTATGACCACTATGAACCCTTCTCGTGAAGCGAACGCCAGTAATGGGAAGCCATGAATAAGACCGAATACAATGAGCCTCAATGTAACAAAAGAGAGTATATCCCTACGTTAAAAAGCGCCCGACGCAAAAAAAGTAAATGTTAACGGTGATTATTTGCCTCGCAAACATACACGGGAGATAAATCTTTTCAGAATTCCAATACGTCCTACGAATTCGGTATGCTAGTACGATGCACTCTTTACGATCAGAGAGAGAGAGAGAGAGAAAGACAGATGGAGAGAAAAAAAGAGAAAGAGGGAGAGAAATAGAGAGAAAAAGAGAGAAAGAGAATGAGAGAGAGAGAGGTTATCTGATATTTACATGGTTTTGTCAAGCTGTTGAACATCCTCGAGAACATACCTCCGTATATCCCCTTTGAAAAACTTCTATTCTCTCAGTTACGCTAGTGAGAATGGTAGCCGTGTTTCCCTCTCCATGAAAAAATACGCAAGAAACATTTTCCCACTCCTCGAACAGACTTACGTGCGAGCAGGGTAAAACCTGCAGCTCATATATTATTCCCTCGTAACAATAGCGACGCAGCAGCAGCGTGGGATGGCAACACTGTGCGGGACGGGGCGGCGGAGGAACGAGACGGAACTGACCGCGTGCAGCAGACGCGCGTCCGCGACACCTCCACGTGCTGCCCCGTGGTTCAGCGACACGTGTCGCACGCGTGAATTACGCGCTGCGGTCGCAGCAGGGGGGGAGGGCGGGGGCGGGGGCGGAGGGAGGAACGAGCGAGGCAGCGTCGCCCTTTCTCCCTTAAGCTTCTTAACTAATCTCAGCAGTTAATTATTCCGCCGAGTATAAATCAAGCCCTTCACAAAAAGAATGTCCCTGCCCGTGCAGCCGCCGCCGAAACACGCGTTCGCCGATCTGGCTCCACTGAGAATTCTCCGCGTCCTGCGGCGAGCATCGGTTTTGTAACACACTATTTACGACGGGTGCTCTCGGTGCAAAAGGATGTGACATCTCGAAATTTGAGCGCCTTGAGTTCGCCGAGGAGTACAAAAAGCAAGACGTATGTCGTCGGGTAGGATAACGACGTTTGGAATGTTAGGTGGTTACCGGAGTGCAAAACCAAAGAAAAAGAAATAAGTGAAGATGAGAAAAGTGTGGTTGAAGAGGAGGCGCTGCTATGGTTTGTAGATGCGCGTGTGAAAAGAAAGAAAGAAATGAGAGTTGGAAATTGAAAAATTACCTGTGTCTTGGCGGAGAATGGGACATTGTTCAAGGTTCACCGACCTTTTCAATTAGTCATTTGCTGGAAGATGGGCGACTGGAGAGTCAGACAAACAGTATACTTTTGCTGTATTGGAATACACCAGTTAAAAACATGTTGATACTTATTTAACATTTTTATTAAAATACTTTTATAATTCAGTGACAGCGTTGAACACACATAGAGAAGTTTCTTATGAAAGAATACCTATTTTCCTTCCTGTTAGGAGTAATGAAAAAGTAAAGCAAGTGAAAATTAATATTTCGCGACCTTAAAGTAAAAAGGTTCTATCTAACATTTTTTCCAAAAATGACTTTATGTTATATTTGTAATGATAGCGATGAGATTTACATAACCTCTAAGTTAAATTGATCTACGAAGCTTAGTTTCTGAGATACAGATAAGGTAAAATGGTTCTATCTGCAAAACGTATGTTCAGCTTCGGGAAAAAAGGTTCTATCTGCTTCACCGCGCAAACCAATCTGTTTACATGTATGTGAACATTATCTTGTTGGTTGCGCAACGTTTCCAGGTATTGTAAGATCTTTTGAGAAGCAGATTTAATTGCAATGTTGTGTGAAAGTGAAATTGAAGATGCTGTTTTTGAGCATTCTTGTTCTGAATACGATCCTAATGCGGCAAGCAGTACTGAAGACGAGACACCGAGGCAAAACAGTGCTGTAAGCTCTGTGTTAAAGTAAAACAGTTCTGCAAGAAGGTAAACATATTTTTATAAATATCGAACTATTTATTCTTTATCGGGTTTAATTGGTAGCCATCCAGTATTTATAATAGTTCGGCAAAATTGGGCATTTGGATAATCCTTACGTCGCCTGAGTGAATGTTTGCTAAATCAACGAATTTATAGGTAATGCGACAAAAACTATTTGTACTCCACATGTTGATATAATATTATAAAATTGGTTACTTGTAAATCCTGTTTACCACCCGGATTATTACGATTTTACTTTTCGGTTAATACGTAAATGTATTGTTAACCCTTCGTTAGGAGCGCATGTATCTAGTAGACCCAATCCGTTTTAAGAACTCAATATCTCGCTGTGTTGTGGCTGTAATTTTTCGCAATCTGGTGGCATCGTGTAATAAGAAGGATTGGAAAATGTGCAAGGGTCCAAGAAACGTCAAGCTGGCTTAGAACATTTAAATTACAGAGGCAAGGTCATCAAGCTTAACAATTTAACAAAACCACAAATTGTGGAAATTTTTGTCGTCACAACTGCACTCCAAATGTCACTCCAGAAGAGCAAGAGAGATTATTTATTTCGTTTTACAAATTGGAAACTCATTCTGAAAAGGTCAGCTAAATACTGAGGACATCAGATCCTTTCCAGAAAAAAAGAAATCCAACAGAAAATAATCTAAACCTTCGAAAGAAGAATACATTCGTTTACAAGTTTTGTGTTTCAAATAAAGAAATTATTGTGTGTAAGAAGTTCTACCTCAACACACTTTCTATAAGCCAGAAGATGATACATAATGCACATTTACACAAAGATAAAATAACAGGAACACCAAAATTGAACGATCGAGGCAGCAAAACTAAGGATAAAATACCAAAAGACGTGAAAGACAGAGTGAGGGCACACATTAAATCTTTCCCTAAAACAGAGAGTCACTATTGTAGACCTAGTACTATTAAGGAGTGCAATGAAGGACTTTCTAAAAAAACACCCACAAATCGATGACATAGTTTTGAAATACTCTACTGCTGGTCACTTGTGTATTCAGGAAGTACACAATGTCCATTACCAGATAGAGAAAGCTCTGGGAGCTAGTGAATTCTGGTCACCGATTTATTTCATGCGGATACATTTGGCAGTAAATAGAAAAAAGCCATTTAATATTATTCAGATGAAAACAATGCATTTTAAGGATTTCCATTAAAGCACAAAACATCTTCGTTTTAATAAATACCATTCTCTCAAGTTTCGCAATTAAAATTCACTCAAAAACAAGCTGAAGTAGAGTATAAAATTAAACGTTCTGATTCACAATTTTCCACCGTAAATGTGCGACCATACGTTTCTACAAGATGGGTGGCGAAAAGTTCTTCTCCCATCTATTCGCCTGTGCAAACGTACGTAGCGGAAGATAAGTTTTTAAAGATGGAAAAGGTAGCCGATTTAGCATACATGTTGAAATAGATGCCAACTCTGGATCAAACCTACTTCATAGGAATGCTTAAAAAACAATAATAATATTATGGCTAAGCGACATTTTACTTTAATATGTTTGTAATATATCATTTCAAATTTAAGTGTAATTCAGTAATTTACAATAGGTCACTTTTTTCCACTTCTAGTTGGCTAAGCCTAAGTAATGACATGAAATTAAAAATGAGTACTCTTAAATAAGGTTTTTACTAAAATGTAAGCATATTTCTTTGAATTCTTTAAAATTTAATAAATGATACAGTTACATGTATATTTGCAATTATTTAAGCAATATACCAGTCAAATTTTCCTACCAACAAAGATAGAACCTTTTTGCCCGAACTTGAAAATGCATATTGAGAGTAAAAAGGTTCTATCTGTAAAAATAGGGTCTTGGTTTCTACCAAAGTTACAATGCTTTTAGAATAATTATCAGTCTACAGTTTTGTGCTTGGATGTCAAGTACACTGACAAAGTTTCAATACATTTAATAAAATAGTTTTTGTTTTAGAGGGGGACAAAACTTTGAAATGCTCTCCTGTAAAATTTACTGCGGTGCAGATAGAACCTTTTTACTTTAGGGTCGCGATTTGTCATCAAACTTCAAACACAAAATCTTGAACCATCCATTTAATTAGCAAACATTGAACTACAATAAAATACTAAATGCCTCCATTGCATTTGGTATTCCAACTTCTTAGTTAATATTCACTTCTGCCTGAAGGACTTCTTCACAGTCCTCTCTAAACATAATTTTCCACGTACCAAAGAAAACGTGTAACGAAATTCTATCCCCTCCCAAACCTGTCCAAAGCCTAAACTCAAGGGGCTTAAATCTTAATTTACAACACGTTTCTTTCGTTGTCAAAGTATTTCCTCGGCGATGTGTTTCGCGCGTTTCCGACTCGTGAACGTTCGTGATGCGCGGCTGTGACGGGCAGCACCTCGCCGAGGAATTTGTTTCCGCGCCAAAGACGCTCGCAAGGCGGTTCGCGTGATCGACTCCGCCGGCCGTCGCGCGTGATTCACGAGGAATCGCGTGCAAGTCATCACCTCTGCCTCCGCCGCCGCCGCCGCCACTGAGGTGTGTACAGACAACATCATTGGCCGAGGAACAATTGCGAAGAACGCCTTTCGTTGTTGCGAAGAAAGAACGTCGTGCTTGCATTTTGTGTGACTGATCGTGAATTTGAGTAATGATTGAATATTTCTAAAATAATAATGACTTAAGTAATTTTCAGAGATTTTCATTTTACTTTAGTTACTCCTCGCAGCATTGTGGAAAAAATTTTCGTGCTTAAAAACATTTATTATTCTCTATGTTGAGTAACTTGTCTAATTAACTGTTTTACATTTTCGTTCTTATGTTTCATTTTATGAAGTATAAATGCCTTGTGCCTCGTACACACGCGTGATAAAATTTCACTCATAGAATAGTGATAATTACACGAGGCACTGAGGGTCCTAAACAGCATATCTAAAAAATTGCGAATCTGTTAAGGTAAGAGATTATGAAATAGGAGGATTTCCATTCCTCGAATGTAATTACCAACCGTCACGTAATACTGAGATTAACAGCACACCCTGCACGTTGTATATGTATTGAGTGTTACTCATTACATTCGCTTGTTAATGGCATAGTGATTTATTGTGGAGTTGCGTTTTGAATTTTGAATGATTTTGTTTCATCTAAAGTGTTTCGCACTTCGAAATGCGATCAATCTACACACAGGCACATAATGCAGCGTTTTTACTGTGATTCAAAAACGCTAAGTACTTGACCGTTTTAAATAATTCTGAATGAAATCCCAGTATGACTCATGTAAATGAATGTAAAATGTTCCTAGATTAAAGACGCATTATGATGCTTTGATGATAATTGATGAAATTGATAAAATATTAAGTGATTTCTCTCCTTTCTCCTCTATCTAATCTGCTAAAAAACGAACCACTCGCTTAGAAAACTACCAAAGAACACGCAAAACCGTCATTGTAAATTTCCATGCATGCGCTTCTCTCCGTTGTATTAAATAGAGTAAAGCTTAAAAAATTAGAGAATTCAAACATACATTTTATTTTTTTGTGGAAAATATGCTAAATTTGCTTCTATTTGTTCATTTCAGGCCCATTCTGTAAACTTATACTCTCATGCTGATTATTTTGTTAGAAACAGTTAGAAGGGGCTTGCAATTATGACAGAACTACGCAAAAAGAGCCATTCTCGCCTAAGTACATAATTATGTATTACATACAACGAAGTAAAAGTTTGTTATATAACCTATGAGAAGCTTCTTACAAAATGTAATAAATAGACGAATAATTATTGCAATGAAGTTTTTAGGCAGTATGCAGTACGTGATTCACATTTATACAAAAAGTGAGAGCATTCAAATTCACTACTCAAATTCGAGACAAACCGCAGAGAACTGTCTTCCGGATGCCACAAATTCTTAGTGTCCCCATCTGCTACAGCGAGTCACTTCACAATCTCCAGATTGCTGCGCGCCTCTCGCCACCTACCGGCGCTAATTCGCCAGAGGTCGGCGATGACACTCTCTTCCGCCTCGTTACTTGCGGGGCGGGCCTCGTCGTATAATAACCACTTGCATCGGCGCGTATCCATCGTCGCCCGGAAATTATAGGAAAGCCTCTTACGAGGGACAAAAGCCTGTAATGGTAGAAGAAAAAAATTGCGACGGTTAAAATGTTGCCGACGCTAACAGGACGCACGTTGCGTGTAATCAACCGTAGAAGCACTTAAAGAAAAATAACTCGTAATTCGATTTATTAAGATGAGTATCAAATCCAATCAAAGCGTTCACTTCCTGACAGAGGTAAAACAGATGAACTCGGGACCGTTACTCTCGAGTCTTAATTGGCTTGTCACGACAAGCTCGTTCCCACAGACAGTCCACGACCAGCCGAATCACGTCCCGCGACTACAAACGGTGGCGTTCCGCAGGGTTCGGAAACGAAGCGACCGCAAGGATCATGTGTGTGGGCTGGGCGACGGAGAAAGTCCTGCATTCGGAGAGCACGTCGCTTCCCTCGTGCGCTGCCAGCCATCATCGGCGAATCTAAATGGACAGCCGGCGGCGGCGGCAGAGGTGGCGGCGAGGCGGCGAGCATTGTCATTAAAGTAATGCGCGTTCGTCGTTTGTTGCCGAGGGGGCGCGAGATTTCGCTCTGCCGAGCGGTCTGACCACAAGCGCGGTCGGGGAAGAGCCGGCCACTGTCGTTTCATTACCCCATTACAACGCGAGCTGGCGGGCCGGCGGGCTGGCGAGGTTTTGCGCTCGCTGTGGTGGCAACGGTGGGGTTGGCGGCGGCGGCGGTGGGCAGATTTCAGTGTGGAGGCGGTGGTGGTAGAGAAAACCAGCTTCCTGGGAATAGGATGAATTTGACTACTTAAAGCGACATGATAACAGCTGTTAGATGATTTATGGGGGTAGCTGAAAAGTAAATGGGATATGAAGTACCACGAAAGGAATGCACGAATTTGTTAAGCAGTTGCTGGATAGAAATGATGAAGCTGGGAGTAGAATAGTGACAATTAGGTGGAGTTGAAGTGACGTTTAAGGTTATTTTCAAATAGTAATTTAGTTGTTACCGCTATAATTAAATGTAAACGGTTAAATATAATGTGACATACGAGACAGATGGACCGGAAGAAGGATGATATGAATGCGTGGCAGAAAAAATTAATGATATACACCGCAAAAGAGCAGAAGAGACAGCGAAAAGTGATGAATGCGAGAAGGCAACTAAATAGGCAAGCGAATTGTTGCGTAAAAGCGAGAAATGTGGTGGGTGTGGGTGACAAGGGCAAAAGCAGGGCCCGCCGCTGTGGCAGCGTGCAAGAACGGGAGCTCGACCGCGAGGCCCGCCGCAACTCTAACGTGAAGCAGAGTACGCCGCATCCCTCATCGAGCCGACCAAGCCGCTTCCTGCGTTATCACAGGGTCCAACCACCCCTACGGCCGCAGTTCTATTCTCACTCCCGTAAGGTGACGACGACAGCGTCTGCGATGACGAAAGCAGCAGAAAGGGCAGAGAGGCGACGAAGACTGCGGGGATGGTGGCGGGAATAGTAGTGGGATGAGCGGCGAGGATGGCTATAATAATGGCAAGGGGATGGTGGTGGAGAAGGCAGCGGAAATGGTGGCGAGAATGGCAGCGGGGATGGCAACTGGGATGCAGAGGTGATGGCGGCGGTAATGATGGTGGGAATGACGGTGAGAACGGCGGCGGGAATGGTGGCGGGGATGGTGGCAGCGATGGCGGGAGAGGTGAGGAAGACAGAGGGAAAGACGGCAGGATTGGTGTGGGGAATCGTGGTAGGAATGACATCGGGAGTGGCGACGGGAGTGGAGGCGTGAAAGGTGGCGGGAATGGCAGTTGGCGTGGCGTTTAGGATGGTGATGAGGTGACGGCGGGCGTGACCGCGGTCGTTGAGGAGGTGGACTCGGTGTGATGGCGGTACCGCCTGAAGATACTACGCTGAGGCGGTGGTGTTGGCAATATTGGTAGCGGTGACAACGGTGGCGGTGGTGACGGTGGCGGCGGCGTTTGTGGCGGAGACGGAGTTCTTTTTTGCGCGTGCGGGAGCGCCACCAGTTACAACGCGTAAACGCGGCGCTCGACCACAACTTTCCCGCGACAAAACGCACGACGCTTGGGCCTCCCCTCCTCCCCTCACATCCCGCCTTCCGTGGCGCCTCCGCCGTCGCCGCTGCTGCTGCACAGGACGCCGCTGTTTCCGGGTGCCGTCTACGCGCCGCTCCTGTACGCGCTGGCGGGATGTCCGAGGTTCGGGGAAGCCGGCGCTGCTCCACAATGGAGCCGCTTCGCGGGCGTACACAAGGTGGTCGCGGCGAAAGGGAAACAGGGTCGACAGCAACTTGGCCAACTGTTATTGCAGTGGCGGAACAATAGTGTTTTCCTCGCTTTCCGGTGAGTGCGAATTCTAAGGGCAGGGTCGTTTTGCCGGAATTGCACTAGCCTAACTGCCGGCAACTAACAAAGATAGGGGATTTCTCTGGTCTAATGTTCTTTTATTTGTGTATCCTTGTAACAAGTGTAAAGTTATCGTAGTTACGAAATGTTTTTTCTCGTTTTACTACTTGTGGAATCTTTAAAATGAGAAAAGGACGATTTCGAAGGATTTTTTCATGAATATTTTTAATGAAAATAGTAAAAGATACCAAAGGTAAGTTATTAACACATGTCTATTAATTGAAACAAATTTTATTCGTAGGTAACTGTATTCTAGTTACAAGTATTCCAGAGCTACCTGAGCTAAACACATAATTTTGGCTTATATGTGTTCGAACGTTCTTAAATACCTATGTCATCTAACCAAGCAAACACGAGAGATGTGTGTTTGTTCTCTTAATGACTATCGTCCTTGTCCTTTAGAAAACCTCATCGCTGGTTTCAAGGTGAAAAGCATCGCTTGTGTTTAAGCAAACTTTTCGTCAGAAGGTTTTGCTTTACTCATCATCGAAAATAGTTCTGATGACCAAATTGTTCATTCGAGTCCTAAACTGTAGATATCTCCATCTTCGTATCAAATTTCAAACCACGATATTTCCAAGCCTAGCCGACGAAATAACTTTTATATTTATTACACAAGAGGAATACTAATGTAATAATATTTACAATCTAAGTCTTTTACTTTCTGTTGGATAATTATTAATTCCACATTTATATTTAAGTTTTTAATAGAAAAATCTAGTGTAGAAATATCAAATACAACAAAGAAATCAATTCGCAATGCAACAAAATAACAAATGATATGGTAATATTATGAATGTATTCTCACTGATTAGTTGAAATTGAAGTTTATTCACTTCATCTAACAAGAAAGCAGCGAGGGTCGCTGTCCCCCAACTCCAAACATTGACTCAGCGAACATGCCTGCGACAGTTGACGGAGGACAGGCGTTCTGAAACCCGACGCCTTTCACTCGTCAGTGCGTTCACCTCCGCAGGTGCATATGCATGAATAAATAGGAGTGTACCACATCTTCAGTTATTACTCAGGAGAAGAAGAGTTTACGAAGATCCTGCTTACTTAAATAAACAAGAAATTAATTAAATTATATACCTCTTTTATCAACATCTATTGGAGCTGACGGTAGATTCGTCACCAATCAGCAAAACTCACGGACCATGAGTGAAGCAGCAAATTCCTACTTAAAATATCTTAAGATTGTTAGTAACTATTGGGATTATTATCATATCTTCAGTATGTATGAAAACATTTACATAGATAATGAGTTCAAGATCCATGTTCTTGTAATATTTTATATTTTAAATAAATGACTTTTCATTATCTGAGCCTTTAAAATATGAGGAAGAAAATTGCATGTGGCAACATTATTTTTAATAATAAATATCGTACACAATAATAAAAACTTTAGTGTGGCCTCGTTTCAATTTTTAAGAATTTAAATTTAACTTATTTTACTTTAGTATATTTACAGAATACTTTGTGAGGAGGATTTTGTACAGAGTTCATTATCAGATTGTCGCGTTAGTCACCTATCCTAACGGAAATATTAAGACCTAAATAGCTCTTTACTCTCGCTAAAAAGACACGTCCGGTATACAGCAAGTGTGCCACAGACCGTGCAACAAAACAAGCTTTTTTACTTCCCAACAATTGTTACTGATTCCCCATCAGACAAGGTCTTCCGTCGGCGCAAGGTCGCCTGGTCGCAGACCGGCGGAGTCACTAGGGAAACACGCTCCCGCCGTCGCGAATTGGTTGCAGGTCGTCTCGCTAGCTCCTTTGCATCGCGAGGAGTCATCTTTCGCGCAGAGTGGGAGGCAGGTGGGAAGGGGTCTCCACCTCAACGCCATCGCCTCTGTGTCCCCCACCTCCCAATCGCCCCGATCCTGTCGACCAAGTTGCCCTGGCCCTGCCACCCCGCTGCCGTCATCCCAGTCCCATTGCTTGATCATTTAGTCCCTCCCTCGCCTCCCTGCCGCATCGTCCTGCCATGTCACCCCATTCCCGTCGCCCACGCCTCGCCACCACTCTCCCATCGCATCCGTTCCATTTCCCATGTTTCGTCATCCCACCCCGTCGCCCTCGCCTCTTCACCTCTGTCCTTACACCCCTGTCCCGACCTCGCCATTCACATCCGATCGCCCCCCATGTCCACACTATCCGCACCCACCCCTCTGTCCCAGCCAACTGTCACTTTGTCCCCTCCAACTCTCTGCACCACGTCTTTCACCTCCCACCGTCCCCATCCCGTCGTCTCCAACTCAAATTTCCCGCCCCTCGCTCCCGTCCTTTTGCCACTACCCGTCATCTCCACACCATTGCTTCCGCTCCACGCCCCTGCGTCACCACTCTTCCGTTCCCACCCCTTCGTCGCCATCTCACCACACTCCCTCCTTCCCCTCCCACAGCTCCGGTTCAGACGCACCTGCATTGTGGCCCCCACCTCGTCGCCCTCCCCGTCACCTGCCAGCGGCAGCGTTGCGCACTCCCACGCTTTTCGTTGGGGCTTATGTAAGGCGCGTTATGGCGCCGCCGGCTCTTGGCAACCTGTCTGGTTCCTGCGTCGGGGCTGGGCAATCGATGGGGGACGATCTGCACATCGTTGCAGAAATCGGGCTGCAGCCTACCTTCTTACGATTTTTTGTGTTCGTGAGGAATTTACTATTTCATTTTTCTGCAATGTTTGGGCTCTTCAAACTCCTTCGTTTCATCCATTCTACATTTATCACTGGTTTGGGAAAAACTGATGTGGTATTGTTGACGTAATTTAATGAGAAATTAAAGAAGTCATTTACGTCAACTTAATATATAGTTATATTAACTATATCTATAATATTAAGTTGACGAAGATGCCGTCTTTTATTTCTTCATTTATTGGTATGACGTGTCGTGTCGAGTATATTCTTCTTATTTATAATTAATGGCGTGACCGAATGTTTCTGTGTAAAGTTGATAGCCAACGTTTCGGTAAAAACTGAATTTTGTAGAATTCTTCTGTATAAAATTTAAACAATTAAATGTAAATTAAAAGAACTCTAAAGCGCTGAAAATATCACTCAATCACGAGAATCAGAACACTATTAACCAATTCCTTGGTCTGCCACTAAAAAAAATTAGATGACTTCATCTCTTGGCCCAAGAACGTATTGTGACCTATTTACTAAGGCTGTGCAAGCCTTTCTGCACATTACACATGCATTTACTTCCCTGTTTCTCTAAGATCATCTCTCGTCACCCGTCTTAGTATTTTACTGCGATGGTCATCAGACTGCCTTTCCCTTTTACAACCCTTCTCACTTAATTCTTTTAACAGACATCCCACCACCTCCACTTCCTAATCTATTTTTCACTTCTTCCATATAAGCCCTATCGTCGTAACTTATTCCACTCCCTCTCTGTTGCTCCACCTTCTCCTCAATTTCACTCCATCTCGTAACCCCATCGCTAATCCCTCTCTCGAACCGACTGCGACTTCACTGCGGCGAAGCGACGCGACGTGTTCAAAGATCCGCGAGGCGATACGCGGCGAGAACCAAAAGGCGGGAACAAAAGACAGGGAAGCGGCGCTACGGCTTCGCGACGTGCGTAGCACGTAGGACACGCACCGTCGCGGCGGCGGCGGTGGAGGCGGGATGGCGCGGAGCGAAAAGGAAAGTCGCCAGGCGGCGTGGTCGATGCCAGATGCCGAGATGGCTTGTGTTGGCGGAACGAGGGGCGGATCCAACGGAGAGGAAGGAATTAGGAAAATGTTCTCACCGTAGAAGACAATGCTGTATTCGTGTAAAAGTTTTACTTTCTTATGATAGAAGTGAGCTGGTTTATTGGTATACGATTTCAATGGTGTTGCGATACAATTAAATAAGATGTTTGAATAGGATGTCGTTTCGGTTGTGCATCTTTTATTTGCTTTTGAGCTATCCTGGATAAGTAGGGTTGAGCGCAGCGTATCGATGTCATGGTTCAACGATTGCCAGGTTGACATTCGTCATGAGCATAATTGTTTCCCATATCTTTCGTATGTTGTTTAGCGTATGGCTACTGGCCCTGCATAATACGATAACTTGCGAATGTTTTAAGGTTCCAGGGTATAATCCGAGACATCATGTTTGTGAACAGAGGGTTCTCCTATGGAAACAGTCTTCTGATGGAAAATCCCTAAAAGAAATAACGCCCTTCAAAAAGGGTGTTCTCTTCTCTCATTCAATATTTTTAGTGGTAGTATGATGGTGAAAGTGTCCTTGGTTCTAGTGATGGAGTTGCTTAAGGAGAGATGTTATGGGTGTAGAATGGCTGCAGTAATATTTGCATGGGTAAATTGAAGGGGATGTGTTTCTCTTCCTGGGTCGACGCGCGTCGAGACGAATAGCTTGCCTCATATGGCCAGCCTCTTTCACTAACTGTTAGTCGTATATTTTGGTAGATGAACAAATGCCATTAGGCCGCACTTCTCACATAAATGACTTCGCGGGATAATGGTATTTTCATCTCTAGGTTTTCTCTTCTCACCGTCTGGTATTTCTCGCAATTCATCATGCGTGGTATTTCTATTCTTCCTGTACACCCAAAGACGTAATTTATTAGTCCCTTCCGAGTTCGCCGGCAAAACATCGTAAATATTATCCTCTAAATGTCCCTTACGAATTTTCTCTTCCGATATTATTCCATAGCCATATGGCTTCTGAAGGAAGTACGCTGCTTCCTACAGCGTTTTTCATTCCTGCCCAATAGCAAGTTTCTCATCTCCCTACATAGCCGCAAAACAGGCTTTTAAACGAGATGGCTGCGACGGAAAATGCATTGGACGCGGATCCTGACTCAGAAGTCTACCATCTCGTGTGTCAGCGTGCGGTTTAACAAGGCGCGCACTCGTGTTTTACATTTTAATTCGCAAAGATAGCAGGAGCTGCGGAGGCCGTAGGCGTAGCGGGAGCGTAGGCGTAGGAGGAGGCGCATTCCGAGCGGAGCGCGAGCCGACGACCGCCGCGCCCCCCGCGACGCACCGGGGAAAGCAGAGGTCGTCGGCGCCGCCGCCGCTGGACGCCGCCGGGTCCCGACCCCGCCGCCCCCGCTCCTTTCGCTGCTTCCTGCCGACCGTCCCTCAGGATGACGGCCTGTCCTCTAATATTCCCGGAGTCCCCCCTGTTCTGACGCCTAGGTGTTTGTGTCCGTTCTGCCATCTTGCTGTCGTATCGCTACCCCAATTTGACGTTCCACCGTACTATCGCTCCATGTTACCCCGTCCCTAACATTTGTCCCACATCCCTTGTTCCCCGTTCCTCGTCAACAATCCCATATCGTTTGTCCTCATCCCTCGTTCTCATCTCCATCCCCATATCCCGTTCCATATTTTCCGTCTCCATCACTATCCCATCCCCATGTACGTACCCCCCTTTCTACGTACCCCATTCCCCTTGCTCCCACCCTGTGCCCCGGGTCTCATCCATTTGTCCCATCCACTTGTTACGCCCTCTGTGCTCCTTTGCCACATTCTCCGTCACCACACTCACCCGTTCCCTCTTCCCCCATTCCCACCCCATGGCCGTTCCCATTCCCCAGTGCCACGTCCCTACGCTTCACCGACTAACCGGCCTCCACGATTCATCCCACGCTCACTCCGTCCAAATGATCATCGTATCCCAAACTCATATTCGTCAATATCATAATGATCTATTCCCCAATATTTCATGACAATAATTTTCTCACTAGCCCTGCGCCCTGACTTTACCTTTTGCATCTCATTACTTCGTCTTATCTTCCGCACTCTCCTTTCGTTCCATCGAATTCCCTCACAATTTCGTTTTCAGTGTCACGATTTTTGTTTCTCTATTGTAGTCTGTCAAACTTGGCTGGCTAATATTCCATTCACACATTTCTATTCTTTTTGCTTCACATCTTATCACTTCCAACTTCCCAACTCGAGAACCATTTAAGCCTATTATAAAGCTGCCATTCATTTTTTAACTTCTGGTCCTCTGTGTCAACGATCAATCTTCATCGTTTTGTTTGCTGAGCTTCCTTGGTTTGCGCATGTTTCAGCTTCCAGTTCCAAATTCTTTCATCTCTGTACTACCCGTTATTCTCTGTTACAACTCTCTCTGTTTACATAACATTACAAAACTTGGAAAGCATACGAACACGGTAGCGTCAACAACATTCCGGAGAACTAATGATAATCATGTGTTCCACTCACGCTATATAATTAATGTAAAGAATTAAAATGTCTTTCTTGTTTAAAGTTCCTTTAAAACGTAATTTAAATCTACAACTCTCTAAATTATGCATTGTATCACGATGTACAACGTCAGTTATCTAATTTACTCAGATTATTCAACTGCACTTTTCTCGGAAATGTGAGTATAACCAAACGAGGATTTAAATTTAATAGTCAACATGGTTTTAATGCGAATACTTATTTACACATCATAACTCAGAAGAAAGGTTTGATTGTATCTTATGAAAGAATATAAAAATTTCGATCAGTATCGAAAGTTGAATGTCTTAATCAATTATATATATGAACTTTGTTAATAATAACTCATAAAATTCATAAGAATCTGAAACTGTTTAATTTTTAAGTTAGAACCAATTATTTATCTTCGTATTTTCCAAAATAAAGTGATTTTTTTCCTAGTAACATGACTATAATAAATGTTATCCACATATAAAGTTTCCTACATGCGAAGTAAGTTAAATGATTAGATCACTACTACATAAGACTAGATTAAACAAAATCCATAGGAAAAGTGATATTTCATAGCCATGTTATAATTGTTTTCTCAACAATTTTTCGACAACTTATTTTAAAAATAAATTAGAATTTCTTTAAATCAGATTCCAAGAAAAGTAAACACCAGAGAAGGCAAGTTTTGTTTCTACACCTTTTAGCCAGTCTTTTTCACGAACACATTGCCTTGTCCTCCCGCACCTTTCTCTGCCCTGAGGCTCACATCGTCCAGCTGCCCCCAATGCTCCAGGCTCGACTGTCCGCGCCCGGGTCATCCGCTATTCTCGCCCGGCGTCGTTCACCGCCAGGGAAAGTCAGAAACCTCTTCCCTCCTCCCTCATTTTCACGCCGTTCCTCCGCCCCACGCGCGACCTTCCGCCGCTTCCGATGGGGTCACACGAGATACACGGCTCGAGACGCACCCGGAACTGCCCTTGCCGGTCGGTCGGAGCATGTGCGGCGGCGGCGGGGCGGGGGGGTGCCTATGAGAAGCTGCCAGAGGTGGAAGCGGCGATGGGTGAAATCGGCGACTCCAGGGAGGTAATTTATGCGCAGCGGTAGCCGTGTAATTGAAGAGATACGTCTTTCCGACGCGAAAAGCGACTGCGTCATGGGTTTTATTGGAAGCGAGGTGGCTTATGATTTCTCCTGGCGAATTATCGGTTCCGCGCGAAAGTTTCTGTTGGTGTGGTCGTCGCCCCCGAGACATACTAGTAGTCTCGGGTTGCATCCTCGTGCATTAAGCCTGTTTTCAGGAGGGGTTTGTCGTGTCACTCTGAACTAACAGCTTTTATAGTAGTTAAATTTTTTCAGCATCCAACTTGAATTCTCTATTACTTGATTGCGTATACTCTCTATTGCGTGAATTCAATTGATCTCTATCGCGTGAATTCTCTATTATGCATTTTGATTTTCAACGATAGACATATAAATGTAACGTTCTAAATAAATGTTCATGAAAACTAGTCTTGTTTACAGTATTGTAATTACTAGGAAAAGCGAGAATTGAGAGCCATGATCTATAAAATCTAACCAATTTGGTTTTGATGTCTCCTATAATGTCATGTATAATGTCTCTACAGATATTACTGTTGTCTATTAGAAACATTACACTAGCACTCATTCATATTATATTTTTCGATGAGTTAGTTTCGTTTTAAAATTCTACTCAGTTCAATGACACCCTGTTACTAAATACTTGTTTTCTACATGGAACCGCACTCAAGATACTTTCAAGTGGTTCAGAGCGAGTGACAAACACCTGCTAGTGCTAGTAAAGCATGTACAAAGTGGACATGTCCATGACACTATTTTATAAAATAACTTTCTGGAAAGTACTTTCTCAAGTTGGAGAAAAAGTAATTTTTTTGATTTTCTGGTCGAGATGCATAAGATTTTGGAACAGGTCAAATCACAGAACAGGTGTTTACAAAATCATCAGATCAAACAACCATTAGTACAACTGAATATATGCATATATAGCATTATTACAACTGAAAAGCATTTAGTTATTTGTTAACTCAGCTCGATATGTAATTAAAACATTATTTTAACTCAATATTTTACTTTTCTTCTTACATACAACTGTAGATTTATTTTTCAGAAGAAACATTAAATGTGTACTGCAATAGGCTGAAAAATTCCACTTGCGGGCTTGAGGAAAATCTATTCATTAAGTGTACGTAAAAATAAAATATGTAATTGGATCTGAATGACACAATAAATTCTACTACAAGAACAAGGTAAACAAACGTGCGCTAAAGGGGAGGAGGGAGCAGTGGCGGAAAATTTTCAGAGCCCCCGTATCTCTATGAAATAAAACATATTATTACCCCAAATATGATCGACGCCATAATCTTATCCTTTTTCAAGCTGACAAGTTGAGGAATTGATACTCATTTGGGGAAGGGTCTTTCCAAACCATCAGGCAATCATGTAAGTGGTTGAGCATAAAATCAATTGTATTTATTAATTTCATAATTAAAGTGGTAATTTCACTCTCATTGCTATACGTTTTATTTATTTCGTAGCAAAATGTGTCATATGCAAATAAAAAAGTTGAATAGATGAGAGAGCACGAGGGGCCCAGAAATGTAATTGCCCTCACATTAGCTTGTGGATGCCTATGACAATATAAAATTATGCAAGCAAAGTGTGCAATTGTATTCAATGTTGCCTAGAAAGTGAACTAATAAGGACCTGCGCGCATCACACTAATGAAGATATGACTAATTATTTCCTATCCTAATCATTCTATGGGTGGTAGCACCTCCAATAAGACGAGAGGCCCTGACAGTCAGCAACAGGGGGCCAAGGATTTCAGAATCGCGGCCATGTTGACGCGAGCATCTACCAGCGAACATCCCCGCCGGAAAAGAGCGTCCTTCGACAGCGTTCGAACAACAACGCCGCGGCATCGCGAGTTGCTACCGGTGGCACTGGATTCTTCTTTGGCGCCTCGGGGTTGCCGGCTCGCCTTCAAGGCGCGGGTCACGGACAAACAATAGTTGTTGAGGATGCACGTGGTGTGTTGGTGACTATTTTCTCCGCAACAATCTACTTAGTTTTAAGAAAGAACATTAATCTTGAAATTCATTAGGCTAAAATGTTCTCGTTTGTAGCATAATGAATTATAATCAGTTGTATAAACATTTTAAAGAGAAATTCAACAACTTAATACAAGAGAGATATAAATGAAAATAAAATAACAAATAATAGGAGCCATTATGTAAATTATTGTGAGAAATTTCAAGGAATACGACACATAATATCAATTTCAAAATGAGTTCACAACATCTGAACACATTTGTACACGAATGTCAAATTGACTTAATGAAACCATTGTTAATGTAATTAATGAACAATCTTTAAGTGGATGTTTCATAAGGGTATTCGAAAGACAGCATTTTGTAGTATCTTCTCATTTCAATGTTTGGATGCTTCAGATAGTAACTAACAGAGATACTTTTTTAAGTAAGTGATTCAAACTACTTCATATTTGTTATAAACTACCGTTGTACTTAAAATACTTTGTATTTGTTACACACTCTTTGAGTGATTGAAAAATAGATTTGTAGAAAATTATAGCGAACTCATGAACATGCTTGTATGTAAATTTGCGTTGTCATTATTATATAGGATTACTCTTCCCGTACATCAATTCATACACTTGTTCTGAGTGTCGATTCACGATGAGAAAGCTTCATGCAATTGAGATATCGGAGTATCACGTATGGATCATGTACAGCTCTTACAAGAACATCGGAGAAAGTAGTGTGCACCCTTGCCTGAGTGAAGACGAGCACAGCCCCTTACAGTGGAAGTGCTCAATATGCGATCCTTGCCCTCTACCATGTCCTTTCCAAGGCATTTCGTGGCAGGAGCTATTTGCTAAGACAAGGAACTGGCTTCTATCCAGGACTCGTACGAAGGAACCGCTATGAACCCGCATGGGCCAACAGTGTAACATGAGAGCGTGACTTTAGAATCTGTCTCTAAGTACACTCATTGGATAATTACTAAGTTCGTTGACCGGCTGGAACTCTCCATGGAATGTACCCGCTTCTCAACACAATGGTTATGCCGACGCGCCTTAAACTTTTCTTCCGAGCTCTTTTGCTTTCTTTGTTTTTTATCCTTGAGAGGATTCTTTACTGTAGTCCAAGTAACAGAAAGTAGGCATTTAATATTTTGGAGAAATTTGAATGGTTATGTCGTCTTTTAATTTGTATCATGCTATACGTTAGCGGGGGTGCACGGCAATATGTATGAAGAAATAAATGTAGAGTATCGGTTTACAATTTTGTTCCCTGTCGTAGCACCACATATAACAAAATGGAAAAAGCATTGAGCAATTATAAAATAATTTAACTGTAAGCAAAATATTACATATAGTGTCAAAAACCTTTTATTATTTTCTCAAATATGTTTTTTAACTTCCATAAATCTTTGGAAACTATTTCCTATTACATAGACACAATTATCTTCAATTTAATGTCTGATGAGTGCATTACGCGTGAATTAAACCTTTGTTCATTTTTATTATGATATGCCTTATGTCCATAAATGGATGTTGGTGAATTATTTTGATTGAGATGTGATTATGAAGGTATGATATGAATGATCTTGGGGAAATGGTAGAATAAGAGGCTGGGAAAGGGACATCTCTGAGAAAACTGGACGCGACCCCAGCTTTGCCCACCACAAATTCCACATGCATCGACCGGATTTAGAACCCTAGTCCCAGCTGTGAAAGGCAAGGCGTTCGACCGCTGAACCACGCTGCCCCGACATCTTAGTACAGGAAAGAAGGGAGAGAAGAATAAACCTCCCAAAGGTTCTTAATCATCTTGGAACATGCATGTGCCCGGAAGACCAACTCACAACCGCTCTGTGTGTGCCCCATTCACGACGCGCCCCCTCTCCAAAAGGAAGATCGCCCGGAAACCCCACTCTCCTTACCGTCACCCGACGTCCATCCCGTCTAACAAGCGCAGCGAGAGCTCTTCCCGATGAGCTCACCTTCCCGGGCGGCACCGCCGCGGGCGCGTCTGGGGGTGCGGCGGCGGCGGCCGGGACTCGAACGCGGAACCGCCGGCGAGAGGCGCCCGGACATTCACCCCGCCCGGGCCCTGGGGCACCCCGCCCGGCGCAGCCGCCCACACGCAGTGCGTGTGCAAGTGGGAGGGGCGAGGAGGCGTTGGCCCGTGAAGAATGCTTTTAGGAGCGGCCTGCCCAGGGCGGTGAAAATACGATGAAGCCAACCTTGTTTTGACGCTGGCAAATCTTCTCGCTTGTGTGTTTTGAAACTTTGGAACTATCTGTTTGTCACTAACAAGGTCCTTACGCAAAGTGGCTCAGACCAATTTTAAATTTTGTAGTATATTCTAGAGGACGAAAATACGTTTGTGATAAAATTATCGATCAACTATTTAAGCCTGTGCAGTATTCCAGTACTGAGAATTAGAGACTATTTTACTAAAAGATGTTAGGAATAAGTACAAAAGTTTACACACGCATTAACGATAATGATAATGTTATTGATGAAGCAAAATAGAACGAAATTCATTGAAACCGAAGATGGCCGGGAAAACATGTTATGAGTCAGTCTACAAATTCCACGTTGAATCACTGGAATTTATAACTTAAGTGAACAAATAGTGGACAGAGGGAGCGTTAAACGTTTAGTCGTAGTTCGTCAGTATATTTTATTGTTAAATTCGAGGACTGTGGAAACTGAAATCAACCTGCCCCCGACCAATCAGCGTATCAAGCATCTGATTGAAGCTCTCCCGTTCCCTTCATCGCGTTCGTTTCGAAAACTGGGACTTCAAGATCATTCTAACTGGTAGAATTTCTAGTCACGCCCTCTTAAGCGACCAGATGTCCATCGCGGAATCGTGAAGTTGCGGAGCTCCGCGGTGGCACCGTCGGGCATTCACCCCGCGCTCGGGCCTTGAGGTGCCGGCCGCCCACACGCGCCCCGCGCCACGCGCTCGTCTTCTGTTTACGAGAGCGCACGCGCGGGGGGAAGGGGGGAAAGGGGCTGCATGCCTAATCGGGCGAGCGCGGAAGCGGAGACGGCGGCTGCGAGCAGTCGTACGCATGCGCCAGGAATGCGACGAGCACAAGTCGGCGCCCAACGTGCCTCGGGAACACGCTCGCGTGAGGGGGCGTGGTTGGCTCCACCGCCGCGGACCCTAACTGGACTCGCGTCCGAAGCTCACAGTTTCGAAAACGTCAGTTTCGTTCTTATATTATATACATTAATTATAGAATTTATATATATATGTATATATATGTATATATATATATATATATATATATATATATATATAAAACACTAGGAGATTTAATTTAGAGAAGAGTATGAGCTTTCTGCTCAACTAAATTTCGTGTTTTCGCTTTAAATGAAAGTTAGTGGGCTTCTATGATGCTGATACAATTTACGCTTCTTATGTACTGATATTTTATGCGAATAGCTTCAACAGTTTTAGAGTACTGACAAAAGAAACATACAGAAAAACTTATTAAAGGTTTAAAGTTGCAAACAATTTATCAACAAACACAATTAATTGTAATTTAAATGTTTTAATGTCAAGCGAGGTCGGTCTCAATACAACTTTAAGAATATGGTATAAAAGATATAGGCTATATGTTTGTAATAATCGCCCAATAGAAAGTACATTTTGTTGCTGAATGCACACGTCAGCATACGCTGCAAGATGAAGATGAGAGAACGTTCTTGATTATTTACGAAGCGATTGACGAGGATCTCAGTACGATAATAGATATGTGATTGCATCAGTTTGATATGTAGAGTGTGATTCACACACACATGCTCTAGATGTAATGAAATATTTATCAGTACAATCCCATTAAGAAGTGTGATTGGAACATTTTAAGAACAAGGAAGCACAAACAAATTTATTTTTTAATTTTTATATCTGCGAGGGAACAGGAACTCTTGAGAAAATATTTAAAATAAAATATTTGCTCGTTAGCCAGAGAAAATAACATGTTTCATTTAATGGTTTTAAAATAATAAATGGATTGCCATTCACGATATTTTATTTTATGTTTTAAATGTTTAATATACGAAATTAAACATTTGGAATTTAATATTTTAAAATAAACATGAAAAAAATTCCGAAACTGCTTTTCAACCACTGTCCTCCCTAAATGAAATCCTAAACATTGATATAGGAAAGAAAGTTATGTCGTATTTAATTTCACTCTGTTATTTTTACTGCGCTTATTTCATCACGAAGGAAAGAGAAATAATTTTTTTGATACATTTAGTAGATAATTTGTGATATTCTCTACTTAACTGATTTTTATGAAATGAATAAATTAAAATCTGTCATTCAGAAATGATAAAATGGTCAAAATGCTTAATTGCTTGTTTTCTGTTTTGATTGACAGAATTGAACAGAATTGTTTCAGAAAAAGGAGACAAGAGGCCAAAAAAAGCAAATTGTTCGTCATGAATCATTCGAAACATAATTAAATGAACACTTATAAAATAGGCCTTATAGCCCAGTTAAATCTGAACGCTGGACGCCATAAAACAATGCATCATTTCAAAACAAAATCGCCTCGTCACACTCAATTATTATTTCTTTTCTATGAGAGACGAAGGACTGGAAACAATGATCTAGGCGTAATTGATTTGTTATTGCATGACTCGCCGAAGAAAACGAACCAATCATCTTTTTCTCGCAGCTGGCGACAAATGCTGGGTAGCACGGGAAGAAAGCGTGCTTGCCTTCACCTCATGACCAGTCGTTCTCGCGTCCGCGTGCTCTGCGAGAACCTTTGGGAGAGAGACACAAACTAATTCGTCTGAAACGTAACCTGACGAACATAATCCAAATCAGACTCGGCGATTCACTGTGAAGGATACTTCAACTGCTCTAAGCGCCCAGTTACGATACAAGAGGTATAATAATGCACCATAAGAGGACCTAAATCTGCCCTGAAATGTGATCCCGCCAGTCACCGCAAGGGAACCTGCCGATCATTACGTCACTTGCCCTCTGTAGAACTCTGCTCGACGAGTGGGAGTTCAGCGGCGATGTTGTGGCTGCGAGGTCAATCGGTAATGGTACTGCACGGCATCCACTGGAGTGGATCACCAGTCGTTACGCGAATGACCCAAAATGGAGAACAATCGAGGGGATCTGTGAACTGGAAATTCACCGAATCGGCACCGCACAGTTGTGCAGGGTCATCGCGGGCTAAGGTGTACGACCCGGCAGTTGCGATTGGGGAGTGGCTGGCTGCGTTGCGATGCTGAAGAGGGTGGGTCTGTCGGCAGTGCGAAAGGAACTGACAATGGTTGCGGTTGCGTTGCGAAGCGAGGAGAGCGGGGTGAAGAGGGGCGTGGTGAAATCGGACAGACGCTCCTGAGAAGCAATCGCTGCTGAAAGCGTCCTAAACAAAAAAGAGATCTGACCATTGTTGCATCGTTGCATTTCAGATGAGCGCGCGCACAGAATTGGAGCACTCTTAGTGGTAGCTTGCAACCGGTAACGTGGCGGTTTCCTGAACGTCTCAGATAATTAACTCCAAGACAAGCAGAAACTCGTGTTGGATGCACATTTATTAAAGGAAATCGGTTATGATAAAATGTATCAAAAATATTGTACATTTTGGTACATTGTGTAACATTGTTTCATTTCTTAGCAGTGAACGGTGAAGAGCTAATTATACGAAATTATACATGGGGGTAGTCTCCGTGAAGTAGTGAATGCCGTAGCGTGTAGGAAGGCGTCAACTGACAAGGCTGTGTTGGTTGCATGTAAAAAAGTAGAGCATAAGGATGACAGTTGCAACGGAGGTCATGAAAATTAACGGGAGTGAATGAAGGACTAGTAAAAGTAGAAATGCAACAAAAAAGTACTCCACCTCTATTTAGCAAATGCAATCGGAAGAAAAGAGGAGATATGGAATTAAGCTACGTCCTGGATATGAAGAACCTAATTTCTTATTCAGTTCTTCGGCTGGTGTGTGAGTGAGTGATTATAGATTCCGGGCGCGCAAACTACTGAAAGCACCAGTTACGAATGTAGTTAGTGCATGATATATTTCTAGATATGGAAGTGGCACTCCCAGCTACAACGTGAAATCATACGTCAACTACACTCGTATTGCGGGGTTTCCTCCCCTACGTATCTCCACCAGCGGGTCATCCCAACAGCTGAAAAACTTTCGATACATCTTTAGACACACTATGTGGAAGTGCAATCAAATTGAGGAGATAAGTTGGCAAAAAAGAGGAAAAGAAAATCTCGACCGGTTAATTACCGGTTGTTAGTTTCTACTCCAACATCCTCCTAATACTGATTGGAGAGACCCTAGAAAAGCGACAGATCAGAACAGTCACCCATTATGAATCACCTTGAGTGGTTGAATCCGAACCAGCCCTGAAGCAGTGCCAAAAATCCACCATCATCGTGTTTCGAATCCTATGGCCTTCTAGTCAACGTGGCTGCAGAGGCAACAATGTAACCGTCGGCCCCTTGGCCGAGATCGCTAAGCCAGTAGTGCCGTAGTGATCTTGGACTGTGGGGGCGCGGGTTCGAGTCCTGCCTCAGGCATGGTTGTATGTGTTCGTCCTTTCACCCCTGTCATCGTTTCATCTTTATACCATAACGTTACATCCAATAATTGTCGCTAATGACCTAGTAGTATACTGCGACTTTAAATAACAAAAGAAATTCTAATCGCTGAACTATCATAGTCAATAACCCTTCGGAATTTCATGCATTTCACAATCATATTGGAAAACAACTAACTAAATAATTTGTCTAGTCAGCCATAGTAATTGTTGCACAAAACGCTGCTCGGCGGCGCATCACGGTGTTGCAACCCCTCTAATTGTCGCACGCGACCAAAGAAGAGACTCTTTCACTAGTGCCACGCGCCGCTGCGAAACAACTTTTTATTATTCTCACCTTTCACGCCCGCCTTAGTCGGATTGGGAATGTGGCACAGATTTGCGCAATGAGGCTCTTCAAAGGGAACCAGTTACGAGACGTCGCCCTCTGCTGGCGCTAGTCACTGCGACTTCGACACTTCAACACTTCGCCTTGCGAATGGGCGATAGGATCACTGGGACTGAGAGCTAGTCGATCTTACGCGTAGCTTTAGGGTTCCATGGAATGTCAAGGTGTCAACTAAGAAGTTCGCAAAGCTTTCACAAGATCACATCTCTACAAGAGCTGCGAAAAGCTTTAGTAGAGACTGAGTTTTTGAATATTGTCAAAATGCATTCATAAATGCTAATAATGGCCAAAACAGTCAAAGTACAATTACTTTTGTTATAAATAACGCATTTTCATACTTTCTAACGAAATATTTATTATATTTTTAGTTTTTCTTGATAATAATCATAAATATAATAAATTTGCTTTAACTCATAAACATCTGACCGAAGGTCCTAGGCTTTCAGCCCCGGCGACTTTGGACTCTAGCTGTACATCTAGGTTGAATTCAGCCGCTGTGTGGAGGATAATTCTAGCGACCGGTTGCTCTGATCTATAGTTTTCCGTGGTTTCTCCGATCAATACCAGGAGAATGCCGGAGTACCCTTACAAATGGGCCTCGGACTGCACGCGATCCGCACGCGATCTTTCCTTCCTTTTCCTTGTCCTATCCTCTCCCCTTACACACTACACGTCCTGACATAATACTTCAACACATGTCGGGAGATCAGCCTGGATCCTATAGCTTGTCCCGGCTGGGCCCGTGCCCCGAGGGGGGTACGCCTGGAGAGGGAATGCAACGTTTAGGTCGGCGCTGGAACTCGCGGTGTCCGGTATGGGGAATACCACTCCTCCCGTCATAGAAACACGGACTATACTTACGGAACTAATGACCTTTGAAGTTGATGTGCCCGAAAACATCAATGAATCAACCATTAACACCATCTGTGTTCTATACCCGCTCTAATGGATCTCGAAGGTAACACACGACTCGCACCGAGCGTGGCAGTTTCACCTCGATCACCGCGACAAGAGCATCTGTTTATGTAGATCCCTTCGTGAGGAGCGTGTTGCGCCCTCTTCAATCAATCACGACCCTCGGCGAGCCTCATTGGACGCGCTGAGGGTTCTCCGTGGTCGGAGAAATCCGATTTATGCTTCATTCATGAATTTCCGTGCCCGGGTAAAAAGGGACTCTGTTCAGGACTTTCTAAGAGCAAAAGCTTCCTGGATCGTTGTCGTGGTCCTTTCCCACCGCTCTGATTAGGCCCGAGCGAGCGGCACGTCTGGACCGTGCCCTAGTGCTCTCAACAAACCGTTGTGTTCGTGTCTTATACCAGCGTTGAAAGTTCCGCCTCTCAGCACTCGCTCGGGGAACAGAACGGAGTACAAATTTTGGCCATTTTGTTTCTATAAATAAAACATAAACAACATATTCCTAGAGTATACACTATCTGAATATTAATGTAGCGAAATTTTCTCATTTATAATGAAATGTAGGTTACTTATCAAAAAACTTTCATCAGCTCACTTCGCATTTATTTTAATACATTTAATTATGTTATACGTGATTTTATCAGAAATATATTGCAGTTTCATTTAGATTAGTTATAGAAATGAAAATATCAAGAACGATTTGCCAAAACAAGACTGTAACATGATATTAAGGTGATTCATAATAAGTGTTGATTCCAATAAAATCAGGCAAATGCAAAAAAAGGCATTAGCAAAAGGAAAGAAAGTTATATCCCAATCAGTATCACTATTCAAATGTAATGCATTGCATTTAAATCACTGTATACGTATTAACATATTTAATCAAGCAAGTCTACTTAACACATCAAAAATTTAAAAGTCACTGAGAAATAACTAAAGATACATGATGTGATTTTAAAAATAATATTGCTTTGCGTATAGAAACTTTTCAAACAGTTTCAAAACAATAGTTCTTAACAGAGAAGGAGAAATGACTTCAAAACTCTGAAAAGTTCGTTACATCTAATGAAATACGTAGAATTTATCACAGTATTCTTGTGCAAAACTATGCTATATTCTAAATTAATAGAAACTTGGCAACTCAACTATGTGTATATCTTAATAATGTTTCAATCTCTTTCACCTTCTGTATTGATGCCTCGTATTAATTCACTCAAATAATGAAATATATTTTGAGAAAATATTTGCTACAACACTTTGCACTTTGTACATTTCGTAACATTTCTCAATTTGAAAGTTCTCACGAGTATTGGTATTTTCCACATTTAAGTTTATTGTCAATTTTGTGATAAATTAGTCTTTTTTTCAACTTTAGTGGAGCGTACGGGAGAAAACAATACTGGTTTCTAAATCTGGTCACCTATTATTTCATTTGGAGATCTATATCACCGTGTACAAACGTTAACAATAATTTAAAACCTCCCTTTCTCGTTCAGACTTAGATTATGTAATTATAGTGATTTCCCGGTGTTGTATGATATTTCATGACATCATAGATTGATTCTTAAGTAAGAATTTGATTATAATAATGTCTTTTGAATGACTTCTTTTTAGATAGCTACTAATTTTTTATTTTAAGAGTTTCTTTTATTTTAAATATTTAGAAAAAAAGTATTATCAACATTTTTCTTAGAGAAGATGTAAAAGTGTGTTGAACAGTATTCTATTTTTTTAAGAATACCTCTTTTCGTTTATAATGAATTACAGTCATTTATCTTCCTAATTTCACAGAAGAGTTGTTCATTTGGTTTATTGAAGTAAGCCGGATTTCTCAGCAATAAGCGCTACGTATGGCTTTGTGTCTCATAAACAAGTCATTCTAAACTATTTATGAACAACATGTGATGTAATGTTTCGTTTTTTCTCTTGCGTCATACCAGGGTGAAGAAATGCTTAAGAGCACTATTCAAGAACTGAAGAAAACAGACAAAACAGATAACAGAAATAGCCCATTAAATATTTCAGAGTGTGTGCGACATTCTTTGAAACTAGTTGTGGAGCATAAAACCCCATAACCGAACACAAATTGGTGTTTAAAAATGTGGGGCACAACAGATTTCACCGAGAAAATTTGCTTGAAAGCGGTAAAGTACGCATCTTTTCGCAACAGCTGCGAACACCTCTTCCCTTTCTATCCGCTTTGTTAGGCTCTTTAAAGTGGTTTCCTTTCCGCGCTCACTTCCCGATGCACACCTCTCCAACGGTCCGTGCAGCCGGCGGAGGGGAGAGGGAAGGAAGAGGTGGGCGTGCAGAGCGCGGTGCTGTAGTATGCTCCAGTTCACTCGCCTACCTCAAATTTCACACGGATTCCACGTGAGGAGTTGAGATACTTTGCTACCGAGGATGTGATACTCATGGAAAACAACTAGTCAAAGCTGAAACACATTCACAACTAATCGAGACCCACAGAATATTGCATAATTTATAATGTCGAATCTTGCTTTCAAGTTGAAACAAGTCATATGAGAAACAAATTGGCGATATAAGTTTTTTAACAATAAAAGTTTTGTCTGTTTTGTTCATACGTTGGAAATTATGCATTCATATATTTATTTGGATTGTCTTCAATACAAGAATGATGAAGGGGAGTGTAAGTGTAGTATTTTGTCACAAAATATTGAGATATTAAAATTTATATTTTTCCCTAGATTCGGTGAGTTTCAATTCGTCTCGTACAAGGTGATCATTTTTATTTAATTTTAACTGTGTTCACTTTATTTGTGACACTGCTTTTGAGCAGCTGTGAACGAACTTAAACTGTCTGCTACTTGGTTTCCTTTCTCCCTCCCTTTTCTTCTCTGTCTCCCCCTGTTGCTCGCAGTGAGTCACGGAATCGCAGCACAATGACCAGCACTCGGCATCTAACCCATAAAATCGGAAATAAGCCTCTCGAATTACTTTATGCGCAACTTAATACACGCTCTGCTCTTGCGAAGCACGACTGCCGCGACTGCTCGTGACCACTATGTATTACTTTCTCCTAAAATCACACACGCGTTATTAGATTAGGGTATTAAATTCGTGGGTCCAATCAGCTGAACATTCATGACTGGGTTTATAGTCACATATGATATCAAATGAAAGCCTTAGAATGCTCTTAATGAAAACGAAATCCGTTTCTTTCACGTTTCCGTCGGGCGTTATATGTTACGTAAGTTCTGGATTGCAGAAGACCAATCATAAAAGTAAATGAACAGGAGAAAATGTATACCACAAATTTCTTGAAGTATTTCATTGTAATGATAATGATAATTATGAATTACAACATACAATACACCTAAAAAACTGATCTATACGTGTTCGTTTCTCTTGAGAAATCGCTTCTTTTTAAATATTTCGTCTTTATTTTTGCTTTTAAGCATGACGTTGACTTGCACGTTATGCGGCGTATCTCCTTTCATTGAATGACACTGAGATTTTCTCGTTCTCGATTCATTGGCGGCAGCTGGTTCTCAAAGGAGATAGTATCTCCCGCGAGGTACAAGGCCCAACACAATAAAAAGACGTCGATACACCGTCAGGCAGAGGAGAAGCTGTTCTCTAAGGCTGCAAAGTCATAAACCGCAGTGTGGGTTCGTGTTCTAATCCGCGCGGTGAAGTCTCCACGTCTGAGGTCATTCTGGTGTTCTAAACTATGCACTTCCTCAGCACGATCTTCGTCAAACCAACAACCGATGAAACGTGCAGTTTCGACCGCAATTTTAGTTATTAACTCTTTCGCAATATCTTGTTTGCATTACTGTCGATATTTTCAGGAAATCTTATGTTATTTTCATGTCAACAGATCACGGATACTTTCAGCTGGTAATATTTTCTATCACGACCGTGTATGCAAAGGAGCGATGACCTTTCCGATTAATTTTTCCTTTTTATAATCAAATAAAAGAACAAAGTCATAGGTAAAGAAAGATAACCGTCCATTGAAAGCGGTGTCTCTGATGCGTAAAATTTCATTAAGAGATATGTTTCAATGTACTTTCAGTTGAGATTGAATTAGTTACGAAATATACAATGAACATATTACTTCCGCTTGAATTACGTATCTTAATGTAATGCATGATACGTTCCTATTCATTAAGTCTCGTGAATAATAAAAATATTGCTAAATAATTGAAGCAAAATTAAGTCTTATTTAATCTAGAGAGAATTACGAAAAAGTGTTCTTTCTTTGCACAAATAAAATTGGACAAAAAACACTACAAGACTGTGGATGGTAATGAAACATAATCTACAATTCAATATTCCAGAATACCACCAAAAACAAGGAATAAAGAAAATATAATAATCTGAAGGAACGAAACAAATAGTTATCAGGGGGCGTGGTTTCGTCACAGGCTGTCGCGAATCTTTCCGTGCAAGCCCCGCGCGGGGCGCTGCCGTCTCGCCGAAGATCCGCGTTACGCAAGGAGACAATTTACGAGTTCGCGCCGCCCGCACCACCCGCGGTCGGACGCGCGCGGGGAAAAAAGAAACGCGCCGCCCGCTGCCCTCCCGCGAGCAGGATGCCGCTGGCAGACGCCTTCTCCCTTCAGTCAAGTGAGCGCGGCGTTTCGCGAGGCGAGGAGGAGGAGGGGTGAAGGAGGTATAGGAGGCGAAGGTGGAGAAAAAGGAGGCGGAAGCGAAGGAGGAGGAGGCGAAGGAAGAAGAAAGATCGGAGAAGGAGGGAACGGACGAGGAGGCGGAGGAGAAGGCGAAGTAAGAGGTGGAGGAGGCGGAAGAGAGCGAAGAGGACTAGGAGGAGGAAGCGGAGGAGGCGGGGGAGATGAAGGAGATGGAGAAGGAGGAAAAGGAGGCCGAAGAGTTGAAGAAGGAGGAGGAAGAGACTGACAAGGAGAAGGCGGACGAGAAAGAGAAGGAGGAGAGGGAAAGAAGGACGGCAAGGGCGAGGAGAAGTTGAAGGAGGTTGGAAGAGGCGAAGGACTGAAGGAGGAGGTGCAAGAGATGGAGGAAGAGTTAAGTTTTTGCGTTGATGAATGGTTTTGAAGGTGGCAGAAAAGCCACGCGAAGAGACACACGAAAGATAAGAATCAGTGGAAAACAAGAGGTAGTAAATTAGAAATCTACAATTTAAAAGAGAAAGTTGGAAACGAATTTAAAACAAAAATGATGTTTAGTTCATGTAATCGTAGAAACCAAGGGAAGGAATTGAATACTGTTTTGAAAGTTGCTTAAAGGGAAGTGGTCTCTATGGGCAAAAAAGTGGAGGAAGAATACAGATATTTCTGACACATTTTATTTTAATCAGATTCTCAGTAAAAATGTGAGAACAAACAGGTATACTAAGAGATAGGCAAGGGAAAAACTGTAAGACAAAATGGAGAAAAGAGATCAGGTGATTGACGGATATATTAGATGAGATAATTGAACGTTCGAATAAGATAGAGGAGAGATACAGACCGATAAGAAGGAAGAATAGAAATGAAGTTAAAAATCGGAAGAGAAAGAAGCAAGGGAAAAAATATGGAGGAAGAGGACGAAAATGTTCAAGAGAAGCAAATCGAGCAGGAGAAATATGAGGACGAAGAGAATAATCCAGGGAAGAAAAAGGAACTCAGAGGAGGAGAGTACAAACACTAAGCTGTTGTATTAATGGTGTAAAACTGATGGAAAGCAATTTGTCGATCCGAATGGCCGAGATCGCTAAGTCAGTAGTGCCTGGTGATCTTCGACCGAAGCAATCATGGGCTCGAATCCCGCTTCAAGCATGGTTGTTTGCGTTTCGTGATTGTGTATGTCTATGTATAATGTATAATGTGGCTTCTGGGTCCCCTGTGGTATGGCGTCAGGAGGGTCATGAAATCATTGCCAAATCAGTATAAAATGGAGTGTGCCGAAAATTAATAAAAGTGAGCCCGTCCCCATTAGCGCCGACCTCGCAGAAACGGGAAAAGACAATGCAGAATAAAAGTGATGTTAAGCAGTTTGAGAAAGAAAAGTAGTCACCTGTGGTAACCGCGGAGCTACGCCTTTTCGGCGCCGCTTTAAAGGGAAAATCCTGCGCTGGGGGAAGCGCGGGAGCGGTAGGCGCGGGAGGCGGCGCCGTCGCCGGCGGCGGCAGAAGGCCAATTACCGGCGGGCAACAACAGCCGTGACTCCGGGAAGCGACTACGGGCAGCCGCTTCGCCCCGCACCGGGCCGCGCTGCGCCGCCGCCTGCTCGCGGAATACGAAATCGGAGAAAGTGTTGGTCTGGCGGGCGCTTGCACCGCTGGGGCGAAGGCTGGGGCCTGGGACGATCTTCCACCGCGGCCGAGAACGAAGACCGGCTCTGCCAAGGAGAACGACCCCGTCGCGCAGTTCAGCACTACGCCCGCAAATAGTCTTCTTCATACTGCATATTCTCATTGCCGCTTGTTGGTGTTGCTTCCTTGTGGATTTCTAAATTTGGTTTTCGAAGAATGTTAGTAACTGATATTCTGAGTAATATTCTATCTATGGAAAATTACTTCCACATGTACTGGTTGAACATATGTGTCAAGGACACTGCTCTGATAATAGCACAGTTTTTCCGGGGGTCATTGACATGCTAAAAATATTTTTAAGTTCTATATAAATAATGAATGATGAATTCTTTTCGCCTAAAATATTCATGGCTTTCAATATTTGCAATTGCAAAGCAAAATCATGTTTATGTCATCGTAAATAGAGCAATACGAAAATTGCATCCAATTACCACATTTTCCAATAAAAATGATCTAAATTGGTCGATTGTGGATTTTACAATTTAAAAAATGAACAAGTTCCCGAGGATAATCGTTTCGCTCAACCACTTTCTGTTATTAATATAAATCAATAAAAACTTTACCGCCACAAACTTTTCCCCCCATTTTAAACTTCCGAAGACAATAAAATGGATATCTATTTATTGCTGTAAACATTCTTGTTGAACGTGAAACTTGAAAAATTGCCCTAATATCTCCAACAACGTTAACGAAATAGATGTTATCTGCCTTGTTTCTCTCACATTGCAATTTCGCAGGTTGCTCTCACTACCTCCTCCTTTTCAGCCACCCACGCCTTCTACGGAACGCCCTCTATTTGCACTAATTTCGCAACGAATGCCTTTCGCACCGTTCTCCGCGCGCCCTGAATACGACCCTTTGTTCCCGTTAATCGGCGACTTTATGGGCACGACGGTGCTTTTGCGGAAATGCACACTCGTTACTATATGCTGGCACGGCGATACATATTCAGTCGAACAATGAGCCTGCACTTTGCTTCTATAGTTATGACGCCTGATATTATACAACCTGTCTAAACAATGGGGAGCTTTGCATGCCCCAACAAATTACCTAAAAAGATGAGAACACTAGCGCCTCTTGCGGAGAGTGTAGAAACTTCAGCGTGGAATATCTGCGTTTTGCGTCTTGAGTTATGATCTGGGTTCTCCTTGAACGTATAGACGCCGTATGGTCGAGCATGAAATGGACTGATTGGTTATTCTCGAATCAGACGTTGTTCTCGCCTTATACAACGCCTTTCAGGTCATAAGTATGGCAGTTATGATGTACTTCCCTAACACGAATGTCATTTTACTTTCCGTTATGGCAAACTAATGGGAAAGAAGGTTAATACGCAAATAACGTAGCATTTCATCCGCATACTTCCGTTTCCTTTCGCTTGAAGTATGTAGTGTGCGTGTTCGTTCGAGGTGGAGGACACTAAAGTAATACGCATTTCAAGGAGACGGAAATGAGAATAATAATGGACAGAATAAAAAGGGAACCGGCGTTTTGGAACCGTTATTTTGTAAGTAATAATTGCTTTCTTGCACACTTTCAAACGTGACAACTTTCGAGAAAGCGAAACTACTTCGTCGATTTTAAAGCAATTAGGGGCACGTCACCTCACCTCCTCGATGAACCATTCAGCGTTTACTTTCGTTTGCTTCATTTGAACAAACCCTTACTCTAGCTCTTTTAACCAAAGATTAATAAAATTAGCCATGACAAAAATGTGTAAATGAAAAGCGAAAGCTTTAGAAGCTCGCATCGGGCAATTGTTTATGATTATCTTAGATATTATGCACCTTGTATAAAATTTGTGATTCTTGAACATGTATTTTCTAGTATATCAAATTGTTTATTTATATTGTGTTTAGAGTAAAACTTAAATTATGTAGTGTTGATTTTTACTGAGATATTTTACGAGATGATTAGCCATGCAAAATAACGAGAATTAAAAAATGCGTTTGGAAGCGTTAAACGTTTTGAGTACATATACATTATGTCAACGTATCGCGTTTTGCATACAAACGACCATCTAGTAAATTTCTACTCACCACAACCTTCCCCCAATATGTACCACAACCTATTTTACACCCAATTTACGTCGCAATTTACGTGAAGAATATCACGTCATAAACTCAAAAAAAACAAAGCCGAAACGCAGCTATTTGTCGTTGAAGGAGGTCGACGAAAATAGCGCATTCTTGGCATCGTTTTGCGGCGTTCACGGGGCCGCGTGGCGCGGCGGAGGCTGCGAGATCCAGCCACCTTTCTAGCGGCGCTTACATAACGTCCGGCGGCTGCGGCGGCGGAGGCGGCTGTGGCCGCTACGGCGGCGCGCGGCAAGTTCTAGGTCAGGCAGGCGCTGCACTTGAGCTGTTTGCAATAGCACTCGTCATTGAGCGTAGGCGCCGGGCTCGCCGTTCGTAAACAAAGCGCGGCGCGGGGATTCTTATGCGGTTTGGAAGCCAAAAGAAAAAAATATACAAGAGGGGGTCTTGGGGGGGGGTGGGAGGGGCAAGGAGACGCAGAGGAAGAGAGTCTTCGGAATTATGTTCTAGTTAGAATGCTTGCGGTTGGTGAGAACTCCCTAGCAAATGAAAAGCGTGATTTGTTTGTGTAATTATTTTTTAAAAGAAGTGCTTTGTATGATGTATCATAATGAATACCATAAATGTTTTGATCTAATACGCTAGCCAGTATCAATTACTTACTTTAAAAAATGAAATAAACATGGCAAATTTTGAAACCAGTGACAGTCAACAATGTAACATGCAGTAAATATCCATTTTAATAGAAAAATAAATATTTAGAAGTATTTCAAAAATTATTTATTATTCCATTTGGTAAAAGATTTTGAACATTTTATTATAGTCTATATCTCTGTGAGCTTCTTTCATAAAAAAAATCCAAATTTTATTTTTGGCAACACAACGTAACTGAAAATATTTATCTTGAATCTTCTCATACAAAGGACAGAAATATACCCCGAACTTCAAAACCTGAAAACACAATAGTATTGCTGGTTTCCTCTCCGGTTTGATCCGATTAAGATTTGGGTTGCGGAAAGCTTCTTTGAGTTCTAAAGAGGCTCACAGGACGCTGCGTCCATATGGTCATATAAGAGCAACGCCAATGTATATGCTACCAGAAACGAATAATGCTTCAAGTTAGGGTGAAAAAGAGAAGAGAAAGATGGGTAAAAGAATAATGAAGAGAAAAAATGGAAAGTAAAAAATATCTCCATAATGTAAAGAGACAGAATAGGTAGGTAAGTGAATGATAGTTGAATTCCAATTCGCATACACAATGTGAGGGACAAACTTTTCAGATAAAAGTAATAAACCGAAAAGGAAAAAATTGTAATCAAGATAATAGGAAATTAGTCGCTTGACGGGCATAAATACTGAATGCGATAGTTAAAACAGGTGTATTTAGTAAATAAATGAAGGAAATGTAGATACAGGTTATAAGCGGAAACCCTAAAATTGGAGCCAGGAATGCGATTCTGTGGTTAAAGTCCCAGTACTGGTATACTTCAGCACACCAAAGTAATGCGCTTAAAAATGTCAATTGTGCCGAAAATCGGAGGAGATATTCAAATCATTCAATTGTTGCGCCGTATACGAACCAGCTAGCTCAAAGTAAATGGTCTGTAGTGACATGTCGAAGACGCCGCAAATTCTTTACCTCGCAACAACGTACGTTGTTCTTTTTGCGGCGCACGCGATCGCTTCTTCCTACAGCGCCGCTTCTTTCAACGGCCGGGGACGACGGTGGCGCGCACGGTGGCGGGCGCCGGAAGCACCTTGACACGAGATAAGCGCAGGAAATTGCCGGCACCGACGCCGCAGCAACGGAGGATTTCCTTCCTTCCGGAGCAGCGTTCTTTCCGCGAGCCCGCGAAAAAGAAGCGACCGGCTCCCGCAGCCTCTCGCGGTCCATTCAGGAAGGCTTACGGCCCGCCAGGAAAATGCGATTTCAGCACCGCGAGATCGGACGTCGAATTTATGATACACAAAACGTTTACAGCGTGGAACGGAGAGAATTTTGCGGTAGTTCTGCACACAAGTGGGAGCGTCCTCAGATGGGATGTGAGATTTGGGAGGGGCACGACGAAAATGCTGGCAACAGACAGACTGAGTGTACAAACGTACACATTTGTATGCATTAAATACAAATATACGAATAACATGTGCGTAATAAAATAATAAACAAATTTAAAAATTGCATTATATTGGCTGAAACGTTTTAAAAACTAAAAATTAAATGAAAAATAATTATGTATATTTCCAAAAGATTGAGTCATATAAATGTGGAATGGTGTACTATTTAAACTGCTACGAATGTACTTTCGTATTAAAAAATATGTTCGAGATAGAGTTGAAGTAACGGAAACATCGGAGCAAATAATACTCTCCTGAGTAACACCAATCTTTTATCATTGCAAAGGAAAACTTTAATAATTCATGCGATGTTTTCGTGGTGCTTGAATGTTTTCTTATGCAGTTGTCGGATATGTAGGTGGTGTTTAGAGAGAGTATGTGCCTGCAGAGAAAGCACAAACGTTCTAAGTTTACCGATGTTCGTTTTGAACGAATAGCACGTTCCAAATTCATTTGTAAAAGTTCGCGAATCTCCACCAAATGGTAGTTATATTTTCAATCATAGAATCATTTCAGTCGTTTTAGGAACTCCTGTTTTGAAATCGGTTAGTTCACACTGGTCAAAACATTACATCAGCATGATAAAATGATCGCAAAACGATACATGTCGCAAAGCATTCAACATTCATGTTGATTGTAAACACTTTTAAAAAGTTTCATGGCTTGCATAAATTAGATTTCTCTGTAGATATTATACACATTGTTAGAATATGTATAACTGAGATAGGAAGGATACTACTGAAAACTGAGATCCAATTATTTTAAGAAACAAAGAAGCGAGGACGAAAAGAAATAAGTGAGATCAGGATAAAGCTGTGTTATTTCCAGCGTAATTGAATAACAATCTTATCAATATCAAGGAAACAACATGTGTTACAAATGCACTTGAAACACTTTCGTTGTAGAAATCTCGAAAACGCACTGATTTGAAACGTTTCATATCTGTCAGCGTCGATTGAACATTACACACTATGAAACGGTCTATTGCTCTTCTTCACTCAGCAGCACTTTCTCAGCCCCGCAGCCAAAGCACTCTCCGGGCGGCACCGCCTGCCTCTGCCCGGAGCGTTGATCCGCCCTCCAATCTTCCCCTCCCCTCCACCCGCTACTCTCCGCCACCTCCCTCCCACCCTCCCTGGCGTCACCCCTCCCCCCCAACGCGTTGCATCCCTCCACCCCTCTCGTCTCTCACCCCTTTCCCCTCTCCGCTGTCGAATCTCCCGCTTCTCTCGACCCTTCTCTCCTCTCGCCCCTCTTGGCCCTCTCATCTTTCTCGCACTTTTCGACTCTCCCGCCCCTCTCACTTCCCCCACCCCCCCACCACTCCTATCCTTCCCGCCCCTTACCCCTCACACCACCTCACTCCCCCCCTCAAGCTCCCCTGGGGGCCCCGGAGTCTTGCGTGTCACGCCCTCATCGCCCTCCGGCGCGGCGCGGCGTCGGCGGCGAGTGCTGGGCGCAGGGCTCCACGGCGCGTGACGCGGGAAAGCGAGCGCGTCGGGGCAACGGGACGCGATCAGCTGACGGCGGCGGCGGCGGAGCGAACGGGAAGGAAGGTCAGCCGCCCGGCCGGCGGCGGTCGCCCAGGTGGACGGCGCACTGGGCCCAAATGGACCCAAAGAAGCGCATAATACTCATATCCATGCGTACAAACTTTTTATTTTCAAAATGAGGACTTTGTTGAGATAGGTGTGCTTGAATGTATTGAAATGTTCAAGTGAGACTGATAAAATAGTGCATGATTTTCAATTGCCGTTAGATCGAATAATTATGATAAATTCGCCAATGTAATTTAGTTGCTTACGAAACTAACCCTGAAAGGAATTATGAAATTGAGAATAAAAGTAATGTATAGGATGTTTAGATGAAATGTTTTGTTCTGTACTTCATTTCGAGAGTAAAAGCAAACATTGCAGCATTTGAAATTTGAAAATAATGAAAATGAGAATTGGAACCAAATGTTAAAAACAAGATGAAAACACGACGTTCACATTTCAGGTTTCTCTTTCTTTATTCGTTGATGTTATACTTGGAAAAGTGGCAAGACAATTAGAACGCGTTTAATCACAGAGAGTCTGGAAAATCATAATTTGAATCGTTCCTTGTCTTTCCTTATTGTATTCCATGGAGCGTGTATTTCCGTAACCGAGAAACATTCGTATGCATCGTCTATTGAATGTTCGAGAATCAACGACTATTTTCTCGTTATCATTACTTCATTTAATTGTAAATGTTAACTATTCTCAGATTAATATGCCTAATACAACAAAAACGCGATTACTTGAGGTAAATGAATGACAAACTCTCTTGTACTCGAAAAACTCATTTTTCGCAGTTAATTTCGTAAAATATCGGGTACAAATATTTTCGTAATGATTTATATACACTGTAAAAACACATATTAGAAAACACAATGGAGAAGAATGAGCACGTTTTTCCTAGTCACAGAAAGGCAGCTAAAGCTGACTGTTGCAAAGACAAACTATAGGCACAATCTTTGACTAGCGAATCGGATGTATACAAATTCAGGGTTCCAATCCTGTATCTGTGTGAGTTTCTCTCAGGAAACACACCGGTTTGCTACTATTGTAGCAACTTGTTTAGACACATGTGTTCCGATATTCAATAGATTATTTTTGTGTTTTCTTTCGTATATGATTACTTCAATAGCCTCAGTTAACTGGGACTCGAAAACCGCGAATCTATTAAACATTTTCCGATAGTTCAATCGTTGACTTGATGTCCACAGCAAATAACCTACACACGCATTATTGAATATTATCAAGGAGCAAACATTCAAACATGTCCACTTCACTCTTTTCCATTAAATGTTACAAAAGTTTAAATTTTCCAACACTGTCTTTATCTAAATTAATAGAGCACTTAGCTGAAGCTATCATAAGACATCTCTCGCTTTTTCAGGACATAAAACTCCAGAGAAAAAACACGGTAAAATTAATTCTTGCCAAGCGGCCGTGTGAGTTTTGGAATGTTTGTCCCTTTTGGGCCCACTGGGCGTCAGGCGGCGCACGCGGAGCTGCTGTTGGCGGCGGCGGCGGGGGCGAGGGCGGTAGTGGCGGCGCTGGTCGTTGGCTCGGCGGCGCGGAAACGCGGGCGCGGGAGAAAGCGGCAGCGGCGGCGCTTCTAGAGGAAGGAAGGAAGGAAGGAAACGGAGTCTGGGGGAGATTCCCTCGCCGCGAACTGCTCGCGCAGCTGGACCATCCAACACCTGCCAGGGTCGTGGAATGACGCGGAGGGAGGAGGAGGGTAAATTAGTGGACGAGATTGAAAACACGCGGATCGTGCATTGTTGATGATAAGGTGAAATTGTGGTTTTGGAGATGTATGCTCTTCTAAATTTTTCCGTTTGCGTAGCATGGACTTGGCGTGAAATGAATTGTAGGTTTGTTCATAGATGCACGTAACATTTTTGATTGATTGATAATTTAAGAAAATTATGAAATTTTTGAAACGTTTGAATACAAGATTATAATTTTGAATTCACCTCAATAAAATAACTAGCTTGCGGTTGTTTAATCTTTGATTGTAAGCAATTTTCAGAACAAAATGATGAGGAGACGGAGAATTCACATATCTGTTTCTATTTTCACTGTTTTCACTATATTCACTTTCAATCACTGTTTTTCACTGTCGCTCTTATCCATATTGCTAGTCGCATTGTTCTCTCGTAACTATGTAATAAGTTTTTTGCATGAATCAACAAAATGAAATGCAAACATATCAATTTCTTATATGTATTACGTGAACAGAAACCTTGGTTTTTACGATAATATTTTTAGTTGTTATGAATTTGCATAGCTTCTTTTACGTTATTTTATAAGTTCTATTTTATCTGTTATTGTTCTTTCTGAAAAAAACCTTTTTCATTTATTCTTTGCTACCACGATGGATATAAAATTAGGTCGAAGCTGCAAAGTATCACATCGTTTTCGATACATATTTAGCTCGACAAGCATTTCTCAGATACACAATGAGCCTCCAATCGACAGCATCGCCCTAGTTTCTACCTTCTCTGCACAGAGATATTAATGGCGCTGCGCAAGATAAACGAAAGCGGACGTCACGGACGGAAATGCGCGCGCAGACAATCATCTGTCGGCGCACTTCTGCGCGCAGAACCAGACAGGCGCAGCGCTACCGCTCACGAGCGCAGACTCTGACAGCTCGCTGTCAAAACGCATCGACGCGCAGAAATTAATAGTGACTAACGCGGTCAGATTGCCGGGGTCTCCTCTGCCTTTCAACTTCTCACTGTTTGGTCCACCAAATTCTGGTTGGTGCACTTGAGGCATAAAAAAGCTCAGACCACTTGTATATGAAGCTAGT
Organism: Acheta domesticus; assembly: GCA_031308135.1. Classification (NCBI taxonomy): domain Eukaryota; kingdom Metazoa; phylum Arthropoda; class Insecta; order Orthoptera; family Gryllidae; genus Acheta; species Acheta domesticus. The sequence goes on along the minus strand of JAHLJT010002406.1, from coordinate 124,418,739 downwards.
CATGAAGTGAATTACATTATTAAAAGATGACAGGTTTTCATGTGTACATCTTAACTGTGAGAATCTCTTTTTGAACAAACCTAAAAGCTCCTCAGTTGAAAATTGAGCATCAGAATGTTTTCACAAATGTATCCAACCGTAGAGTGATTCAAATCGTATCACGACTTCTAAAGATTTTAGATTTTAAAATGATCTCCTTAATGAAACTTCTGTATTTTGTAGTGTATCTGTACTTAACAGGCCCGTCACTCTCTCGCGCAATTATTATCACAGCGTCGATCAGTCGAACGACACGGCAGCTGGGCACCCGTGCGCGTCTCTGGCAGGGCGTGCCAACGCCGCGTGCCGCGTGTTGCTTGTAACGTTTGCGAAAGGAGCCAACGACCGGCCGATCGTGGGGGATCGCGGGCACTGGAAATCGTGTGTAAATTCGATTAATTAATAAAACAGACGCGTTTGGGAAATTGCGTTTCGCCACACTTCCACAACTAGGGGCACGCCTCATTTCGCGCCGAACGAAAATCGCGACCTTGTGCAACACCTCTCGGAGTAGGGGAATGCCGCGCGGGAGGGCGTCGCCCTGGCGATAGTGCGGACGGCGGAGGAATGCTAGAAGCGGGGAGCGGAACTGGCGCAGACGGTGGCCGGATGTAGCACTCAAACACGCGGAAGAACGGTTGGCAGAGTGACGCGTGTTCCTTTATTGACGATTTCACGACAGATGACAGAGAAAACGGCAGAATAATCTAAAATGAGAAGTGAGAAATAGTGAAACCAGGGCAAGCGCAGATTAAGTTTTCTCCTTTCAAACCTCTAAACGTTATATCGCGAGCATTGGAATCGCCTAGTTATGATCTAAAAGCAATTAAAGAAAATAAAAATACAATTTTACTACGACATAAACTGAGATTAGTGGTATTTGAAGAAGAAATAGAAGGAATATCGAATAGTATGAAAATGAATCGGCCACTATCCAAAGTAGCAAGTTGAATCACCCAAAATCTTGAATATGAAGCACTGCTTTTCGAAATCCGTAATTTATTAAATTACAAGGAAATAAACCTCGTTATTTATCTTAGTATGTTCATTGTTGTTTTTTCAACAGATCGCATTGACAAAGGTAAGTGTAGAAACGATGTGAAGAAATTGGGATTGAACGTTTGTAGTTCAAAGGGAAACGGTTTTCTACGGAAATTTTCACCTGGGAATACAAACATCGCAACAAATACTGAATAACACGCCGAACGGACCGGGGAATTAGAAAACCCACAAAGAAGCTGCAACCGAATGGAGAGGGATGTACCTATCGAATCGGACAAGCGGTCTCCGCGCTCAGAGCGAATCGGCGGCAAATCGCGAGCCGAGCGGTCGGCGGGCGTGAACGGGCGCGTCTCGATCGCGCGCGGCCGGGCCTACCTGTGATCGTGGCGGGGCCGCGGCCGGCGGAGACGGAGTCGGAGGCGAAGGCGAAGAAGTCGGAGGGGGCGAGCGGCGGCTCGCGCATCACTGGACGGAACAGCTCCTCGGCGAAAGGTAAATGCACTTTCTCATCGGAGGCGCACCGATCGTTCACCTCCGCAGCGCCACCGCGGCTCCGCTTTTCCTTCGTTAAAAAAAACCGGAGCGCTCCCCGGCGGCGCGCAGCGAAGAAGCAAACCCGCGAAAAAGGCGTCGGCGGTCGGACGGGAGGAGCGCCGTCGAAGTACCTCGTAGGGCGGCCGCGTCGACAATGAGCGGTCGCGCCACTCGGAAGCGAAGCGGCGCCTACGTCACCGCCGCGGGTGTGGGCGTCGCCGGCGATGGCGGTGGAGAAGGAGGGTGGGCGAGAGACCATCTCCTTGCTCGAGTGGGCGCGCAGCAGATCCTTTGTGGTTCATCGAGTACCGAGAGAGGGGGTCGGGGAGGGGGTGGGTGGAGGTGAGAAGGGGGAAGGGCGTGTGGGTGACGAAGGCGGAGGCTGTGGAGGAGGGTGGGCAAATGGGCATCTCCTTGCTCGAGTGGGCGCGGAGATCCTTTGTCGGTTCATCGAGTACCGAGAGGTGGGGTCGAGGAAGGGGTGGGAACCGGGGGAAAGGGGGGAATGGGGAAGGGCGGGAGGGCGACGAGGGCGGAGACGGGTCGGGCCGCGAGAGGGTGTAACCGACGCGATGGCGTTGGCTGCGGCGCGGAACCGCTTGCAAAAAGGGGACACAACCCTTATAAATACGGTTGACACCGCCGCGGGTCACCGGAGTACCCTACGCGCGCTTGAAGCGGATACACAGAGCTCGCTCGCGCCGGGAGAGCGAGACGCGGACGTGTAGCAAGTATCGGCGGCCGGGGAGCTGCGGAGCGCCGGGTTTCGCCCGGAGATCGCGTTTCGGCCCGGAGACTTCAACGCCGCCGCGGAATTTAGCGCCGACAACGCCGGCGGCGCTGGGGACGACTGCGGCGGCGCCGAGTTCGTCGGCGTCGCTCGCAACAGCTACGGTTACCACGAAAACAACGCGATTTTCTCGACGCCGTACGACGGTAACAAGTGACTTATTCGTCACACTTTGTCGTCGACATGTGGTCATAGTTAACACCTACGGCGACGGCGTTACCGACGCCTCTTATACAAATTTATATATGATTTCGTGTGCGACGAACTTAACTTTGCCGTCGTTGACGACTTCAACATCGAAAATCGTCTTTAACGCCAATTTTACCGACATCATCAGCATTTACCAAGATGTTTTTCGATCGGAGGAAGGCGGTCGAATAGAGCACGACTCATAGGGAGTTGTAGGTCACCGGGCTCTCGGAAAGCGAAGGCACTTTCTCGAAATTGCTAGCTCAGTTTATCGCGGCGCTTCATTACTCGGCAGTACTACCTGAGGCGCCCGACGGCGACGCTCTCTCCTTCGGAAGACGACTTCCTCGGAAGGACGGCGGCGGCGGCGGCGAAACGAGGGTAGGCGCTCGGAGGAGCTGCGCAGATCTCGTCTCTGGATTGCTTGTGGACATCAAGGAAATTTATTGTACGAGTTTTATGTTTTCGATGGTTCAGGTGTTTTATAGTGCTAACGATGCTAGGCATGTACGTGTAGAATTAGTCAAACTTTCACAAGTATTTTTTGTATGAAATATTTTACACAGAAACTGTAGATGAAATTGCAGTCTATTTTTTGTATTTTGTAACTATATTATTATATCATGCAAAATATTTACGTGCAACTCTCGTATCAAGTTATTTAAAACAATATTTTTTTTAATTTCTAATCGATTAGAAATTATTACATTACAAATTACAAAAGATTAGTATTTGTGATATTTTTGATACGTTACTAGATGAAAATATTGAGTGACAGACATTCAAAACATTACTGTTTCATTTACTGAAGTCATAATTAAATTTTTAAATATATTTATGAAGTATATTTTAGGATTAATTATTCAACATATAACAATGCCTATTATCTAAACTTATCATTCTCTGTCCCAGATATGAAGCTTCAAATTTCTACTTTTAATGGAAAAGTTGCCATGCCATAATAATAGAATAACACAAATTCAAAAATGCGATATGTATTACGAACAACAAGAACCTTGTTATGTGAAATTTAATAATGGCAATGTTTGAAGCACGGAATTGTGTTATGAATATCACAAATTGAACATAATGAATATCGCTCGTCAGTATCAATGTGCAAAATGAAATTGAGATGTTTTGCCCATAACCACCCCCAACAAGAGAAAATAAAAAATAAAAGCATTCTTACAATATCCCTCAATAAATCCATCACTTTTACCTGATGCACAGCCAATTTCGAAAAGGACCCATTATACCATTGTTGTATCCCACAATATGATTGATCAGCGTGACATACTACTAATCTTCAATAATAACACATTCATCAATCACCGAGACACGCTGTCAATTAAAAAGAGGAACACGGCTCTCGGATGCTCTCGAGCGGGTCGATCATGAGCGGTCCGGCGTCCGCGCATACACAGCATGACCTACATTCATATATGGGTCAATATACCAGGGGGAGCAACACGCGTCGTAGGGGAGGCGGCATGCATGCGCTCGCTCGGGTGCAGGGCTTAGAACGAGTCCACGTCGTAGTGGAGTGGTGCTCTTGCTCCACTTACCTTCACGTGCTTCGAGAGAGAGGGAGAGCGCGTAAGCGAGCAAGCGAGCGAGCGGGTGTGCGGGCGGGCGTGCGGCGTCTGCTGCGGTGCCTCTGGAGGGGCTGGTGTGTGCTGCCGGCTCGGCTCGCGGCGTGCGACTGAGCGAGCGGGGGGCCGTCTTCTGCAGCGGCACCGCGGCGGCAGCGGCGCTGGCGGGCGGCGGCGGTGGAGGCGGCGGCGGCGGACTTCCCGCTCTCTAGGTCGACGTCGCGGGCCGCTGCGGTGGCGGTGGAGGCGGCGGCGGCGGCGGCGGCGGGGTGGGCGCGTATGGCTCGCCACCTCCCCGCCGCCGCCGGAGCCTCCACCGCCGCCGTAGCGCCACTGCGGATTTACGTAACGCGCCCGTTGTGCGCACCGCTTATATCATTCGCTCAGTGTCCCGCCGGCGCTCGCCCGCGCGACCACGCGCCGCCGCCGCGGGAGCGTGTGCCGTGCGCGCGCGCCCGTGAGCACGCAGCGCTGGCACGCGAGGCGAGGCGTGCGAGGTGCGTGGGCGGACAGTGGAGATCCTGCGCGAAAGCGGCCGTTAGGGAGTTATTACGCTGCGTTACGCATATTAGGGTTCGAGCTTGTTTTCTTGTAATGTCTCAACTAAATATATCGTTAGTGTTTTCTGAATTCGATATTAATGTTCGCTCAATTGTTAGTGCGTAATGTGTTGATATCAAATATTTGCTTCGTGCATGCATTTCTACAAACATAACTGACGTCCAAGATTTCATGTAATTAATGTGTAGGGTGTTAATCAATTTGCATACATCGATTATTGAAACAAAAATTCATCACTAAAACGTCACTTACGTGAGTTTCATTTTGGTTATCATATTTTGAGTATTTTATAATTCAGTGCTTTAACATGGTCAGCTATTTAGTGAGAAATGCTATTAAACAATCGATAAATACATATATTCTAACCATTACTATTTAATTTTGTTTTTAGTTTGTGTGTACAGTGAACAATCGTGAGAAATTATAATGAATGTGTTTGTAGAAATGGGTATATGTATTGCGTCTGGCGTCAATGTCACAATAAATACGTATTATTGCATATGTGTTCAGTCACTGTTATTACAATTTGAACGGTAGTTTGACATTTAAACTTTCTGCATCTCCTAATGGCAGTGATGCTGTTTTAGTGCCTAACAAATATAACTCATCTTCTAAGGCAAACTATCCCTTATCCTCTTACTCCATAGACATAACTCGTCGGTAAGACAAGTAATTTGCAGTTAGACTGAGAATGTCATTGTTTTCAAATATACGCTCTTGGCGAATATTAAATCCTTCAGACGAATATTTCACTTTGTTCGACTTTCTATTTTCTTAACAACTCTTTCATTTCAGCCGCTTATTTGAAAGCCAACACGTTAATTATAGAAAGTCGTTCAGAAACATACAATCAACTTATCTATTTTTATCTGTTCATGAAAATCTTTTCGTGGCCTGACATAACAATATCCATATGTGAGTTAGAAAAGTAAATGACACGTTTAGTTTACATTGCTGACTTCGTGGAGCGGAAAAGTGAGTGCCCGAAAAATGTTCTCTAGAGAATGGAATGAATTTTTACGACATTGTTACTTTTGCGTGACCCATTACAAATAATTTTATAGTCATTCAACGTGTTAGATTTCTTACTGTAGCACTAAATAAAACGAAAATAGGAACTACTGCTATACAGAACATCGCAAAACTATCGCACAAAATATTACGATATTATTGTTCACATTATTCGCTTCGTATACAAAACGTATACGTTGAAAAATATTTTATACATTTATGACATATCGCAAAGGCAGGAATACATTTCTGTTTCCAATAAGATATCCTTTTCTTAGAAATAGATAGTATTTTTAATACAAAATTTATTTTCTTGATGTTGGCCAGTGTAAATAATTTTAACTTACTTGAATGTAACTTCAGAACATGATCCAATATCTTAACTAATGTTGCTTCAAAAACACATTTTTCTCGTAATATTTGTAACTTTTGCAACTTAAAAAAATAACAGCTTCAACTAATAACGGATCTGCGACATTCTTAGAAGCATACTTCATAATAAAAAAGGGAAAAAATTGCATCCGTTTTTAAGTAAGGCGTTTTTTTTCAAAATGTCTTTATTTAATGTAAAATTACGCAAAAAATTCTAGTATTTTGGAAAATATTGTACATCACCTCATTTAAACATCAAATGAATTGTAATTAGAGGAAATTCTATTTTAATCTTGTAGCAAAATGCCGGAAAAAATTAAACTTCTTTCAATTTTTGGAAAATATTCGAATTAGAGAAAAATAAAGCTTGGGGCAGTTTATTGGCATACGTTAATCTATCGGATAAAAAAATATGTAATGCAATAATTTCAAGGCATTTTTGAGCAAATTTTCAAAAATGTTCTTGAGTTTTTATGTAACGTGTTCTCTAAAAACAAATTATCGGTTTCAAACTTAAAGGCCAACAACGTCGTCGAAATAGATTCGATGAATATCAATTTTGGTGAAAATCCTACTAACTCTTCAGAGGACATCCAGAGAATAACATGCAGAGAAACGGACGGGCGTAAAAACATAGTTTTGCCGTAAACCAATTATTTGGTGTCAAGGTAACACATGAATTCTGACTACACGACAGTATTAGAGGAGATTAACTACATGTAGAAGCAAGAATTATCCACTTTCCGATATTATGAACACGAGTTTTTGAGAGACGCAGGTTTTCTATTGCAAAATTGCAGTTTTTTCACCACAGAATTACAACACATTATCTTTGTTACGTAGTACGTGATGATGTAAAACCTAATAAATTTATTTCAGAATCTGGATGTTTGAAATGAACTTCTTCCCTCTTTTTGCGCTGCCTACGAATGCTTCCCGTGTGCCGAGCATTGGAGTCTCCGGGTGGAGTCGCTAGCTGCTGGCGCATGCGCTCTACTTCCTCTCGCTCGAAGCGGTGACTGCACTATTTCTCAACACTTCAAATATCACGTCCGCGAATGAGTGCTCCACCTGTCACGGAGTACTTTCCGGTCTCGGCGTGTGCCACACCCTTGTTATACTCCGCCCCATCGCTCTATACTCTCTCGTTTGAAGTTGACCCCATAAGAAACGGATATTAATTCCGTTTACAAATCTTTCTGATTTCATGACAAGTGTTTACAAGTGACCTGAATTTCAGACAAAAAAGTCAACTTGAATGAGTGCTGATTTCATGATTGTTCTGAACAATATTCTATACGTTCTTTGCCTTCGATGAAAAAAAAATGGTTTTTATTGTCGTATGTTTCTTTGTGAACGTAAAGAAATGGACCAGTAATTTAACTGCATTCCAACCGTTTAGTTGATAGTTTAGCGAGTCAGCTCAGTTCACAAATATAGAGAGCTAAAGCGAATATTTACTGCTATGAAAACAATGGCCGAAAACAATGGAGGGATTGGCCGATAGATATAATTGCAGCACAAGTGCATTATGTGGGCATTCAGGCTCATTAGCAAGAGCCGATACGAGCGCAATGGAATGCTTGCAACATCGTGCGAGCGGGTGTGAGTCGCACATGGCAAAACATGGTGGTTCATATTGGAAGGGCTCTTAGCATACAGTGGTGCGGTAATGCAACGTATGATTCAATTCTAATAGCCATTCATAGATGGAATAGTAGTGCAAGGGTTTGTTGGCCATATTTAGACATTAATTGTTTATAGATATAAAATCATCGTGTAGGATACAGTGACGCTCAGTGAATGAAGCTTAGTGATATTTCGATAATTATTCCTTACCACATGGAATGTTTCCAGTTTCCAATAGACAAGTGATATTTGAGATGGAAACAATGGGATTCAAATGTTCACATATTAAGTCAAATCTCCCTTCTAGAAAGAATGTACATCGACACATAAGTTAGCAGAAAATTGGATTACATCTAAGGCATCAAAATCAACGAGGTTGTGTGTAAAAAAGTCGTGTTTGTCATTCGTATTTTAATAGTTATTTCTGCACCAAGGGTGTTGTTATAATGATTCTAATGATCGAGCGGTGACAAAAAATCTGAGCGCTTTTGACCCGAGGGCTTCTTGTTGCCCAAGATCATTAGAACCAGTTAACGCCTATGATAAATATATGATTTTATTTTTTACGTTATTTTAATTATTCAGGTTGTCTTATTTAGTAATTAACTAATTGGTAACATGTCTAGGTTTGTCTATTCACATTTTCTCTTCCATAATTCCCTTTTATGATTATCTCTCGTAATTCCCTTCATTAGATAACATGTAGCATCATTCCACCGTTTTCGTATTTCCCTCGTAACCACGACCCTTTCTGTCCAGGTAAGTTATGCAATTTATATCGAACTCCGTATCGAAGGTAATAACGAGCAATAATGTATCGAGCAGTAAAAAATAAAAGAATTTTATTTAATTCAAATTAATTACATTTATATTACGTCACTATTACGATTTTAATTTGTCTGTTACTATCAATGACAGAATTATTATTTCTTATTTCGGTTTGCAATGCTTAACAAACAGTTCTAAATTACGTAGTTGATTCTTCAACCGTTTAACTTGACCTTGACGGGAGTCGCTCGCCGCCGCCGCCGCTGTCGTTTGCTTTATATCGCAGAAACCGCACCTGGGAGCCACTCGTAAGAAAACTCCTCCTCTCGCTGACTCACTGCCAAAGCAGCGAGCCCACAGCAAACAAAGGCAACTAATCTTGCGAAACGAATGACAGCATCCCGAAGCCATCCTTAACAAGCGACCCGCGCCGTTCAATACGTTCTGGCGACGGGGTCGAAAGGTTACGTCCGTGCGGATCCGCCCCGCCCCGCCCTCGCTGGGTGAACGCTCGTGAGTCAGGCCGCTGGTCAGCGTCGCCTCGAGCCGCCCGGCTCGACGTCGAAAGAGGCTGGGCGGCGATCGCTGAATCCTGCGTGCGGGGGACGCTGGGAGCAAAAAGGTGACGGTCGGGGCGATAGAGGTCAGAGTGATGACGGGAGGTGGGAAGGAACCACAATGGCTGCCTCAAACTGGGCGGTTGAAAGATGGGTAGCTAGTGATAAATGATGGGAAGAGACCGAATAGTTGTTTGAAATAGAACGAAGAAGGATTGCCTAACTCGAACATCATGTGGCAGAGATTTCTGCAGAATGGTTTTCGGATGATCTCAAATGTGCGTGGTTTTCTTATCGTGAATGCACGCTTCAGAACCAGGAAACTATGAATGTGAAATGTGGAGTGAGTGAATAAGAAAAATAGAGTGAATGTGAAAGGCCCTACGAAAAGGAATGTAAGAGAAAGGGATATCTGAAGGATAAGTCCAGCATTTGGGGAGGCTGTAGTGAAAGCAGAAGCAACAATGAATAGTATGTCTTATATTAAGGACACGACTTACAAAGTGAAAACGAGACATGCATTTGTCATGCGTGATGATAAAAGTAGTTTTATAAAGTGTAAGACTGCAAATTGTTTTGCAAAAATGTGGCACAAGAAAAATGATAATAAACATGTTAAACAGCATATAAACTGGGTTGGTTATTGTCAGGTATTGAATTTTTTATAAAACCTTATTACTTCAGGAAATGTAATATGGGACGTGTATTCTCATAGAGACTCTGTAGCTGTAATGTAAACCCTAGATCCAGCAAAATCGAACTACGAGTAAGATAGTAAAACTGACACTCAATTTCAAGAAAGGTCGCAACACTCAGGACTACCCTTTGAACTTTCTACAAAACAGAATATATTCTATTGTCAGTAGGTTAATTCTTGAACTCGCTCTGAAGTTTCAAATTTATCTCTGAACTTTTGCATTAGGAATATTTCTGCATATACGGGAGTAAAGTTACTCCGGAAACAATATGACAAACTCAAATAATGTTATTGCAATTGTATCTTAAAAGACAAAGTTTGATTGTAAAGCGTTCTCAAAGTTGGACAGCTGACACAGTTCAGTGAAACCACGTAATGTTGATTTACAAGTGACCAAGTATTTTTAATTACCAATCCAATTTTTTATTACAAAAAACACATTTGAAGCAGCAGTTTTAATGCTTCCAAAATACTGAGTTAAAATTATACCATTTGGAACCCTTAATGTTGTTGGTTATGAAAGCAGTTGTCAAATGTAAAGGAAACGTAGTATTATGCATGGTCGTTCATTAAGTAAAAATCGGAATGAGAGAAGTAATCCTAGGTAAAGCAACGAAAGCAACATATTATCGATATATTTGTAACATTTTCAAGAGGCTTACAACCACAAAAATATTTTGCATAAAAAAGTACGAAAATAAAGAAAACCTACGGCCGATGCAAGAAAATCGATAAAATATCTATGGAAAATAAATAAGTTGTCATGTTGACCTAGGTTCAGAGAAGTTCATGTGTAAGCGCACGTCGTTATCAAATTTCTGGTGGGAACATTCAAAGAATAAAATGATTTCGTGTTGCAAAATTCTTAGCCTTTTTTGACAGAGCACGTAAGGGATTTAGCGATGTGTAGTGAACGAAAATCATCACGACAAACCTTAGGTAGGCATTTTATATAATTATGTAACTATGGTCATATATATATACACACACACTCACACACACTACGTTATTTAGGTAAAACTTCCAAAATTGACGCACATGCCTCCTGAACCCCGAAGATCTCTAGTAACTAACAGTTTTCTGTCTCTTGTAACTCTCCTCTATCGACTTCCAAATCGCCCGTGCTGAAATGGCTCTACTACATCCGGGCGGTGGACCTCAATAGGACCACAGGGCCCGGCCGGCGCGGTGCGGCGTCGCGGAGAGAGTGGGACAACTGGTAGCGCCGCGCGGGGGGGGGGCAGTCCTCAGGGGTGGGGGCACAAGTGGGTGGTGGGGAGGGGGAGGGCGTCTCCCGCATAGTCGCACCTGGGCGCGCACGGCGCCTCCCAGGCCTTGAACCGGCGGGCGCGCGGAGTGGCGGGGTGGGGGCGGGGCGGGGCGCAGCGCAGTACGGAACGCCACGCCGCGCCACGCACCGGAGGGAAATGGGTCCAAAGGAATAAAGGAGGAAAGGACGAAAAATAACACGTGAATTATGCATGTTTATTACAATACACCGGATTTACGCGAATTTATTTCGCACCTTTTTTGAGCAAATGTATAACTCAAAAAATTGTGGTTCGCATTAGATACGGTTGCAAACCCCAATCCGTAGAACACCTATAACTTTATTCAATATTTTGTTTATTATGTCACAACGGATAACTGGAGTTTTTAAATTCAACGATATGGAGAGCAAACAGATGAACGTCTTATGATACTTCGTAAAGCAGTTTACAGATAAATCTGTTAATATTAAAGAAGTTAGAACGCTAATTTTTTTTGTTCGCGTATAGGTGGCCTCGGACCACGCGTACATACATACTGCCTTTATGGCACTGAAACATTATCTCGGTGGCAGGGCATGAAAGATTATTAGGAGGGGATCAGCATTTAGCTGAATCCCATTTTTATCTCCCAAGGTTGTTGGCTCTGGAAGTATGTAAGATGAAATGAATATGATAGTGAGGGGTGAAAGGGCAGTACACACGTATAGACACACACAAATGGACCCATGTTCGAGACGGGACTCGAACCTGCGATCCGACTCCCGCGGTCCGAGATCGCCACGACACTTCTGTCTTAGCGATGTCGGCCACGGAACCGACTTAGAATGTAAATTATATATACGATCAATCCTGAAATCCGATAAATCCACGGGTATTGTTGTATTACATAAATTTAAATAAATTACCGAATCTATTATTCTGTCACTGATGTGCGTTTCGTTCGAAGCAAAACAATTTTTAATAATTTTATGTTTCAACTATGGGGTGCGCGTTAGATTCGCATAAATATGTTATTATTTTATAGCGTGAACATTTTCTGACATATATTTTAATTTTCAATCCGCGCAGAAATATAAAATAATGTGTAGTCTCGGGATATGTGAGAGATGTTTATGATTTTGTTGGATATTCTGAAACTCGGAGAAAATCAAAAAACAATGGAACAATTTGGATTTTGACTGAAAAATCCTTACCGTACTGCATATCTATTATATTACTCTGTGCGACATCTTACGACACATCTGTCGTCATGTGAAAGAAGAGGCAGTGCGCCATTAAATATGTGCTATTCACATGTCAGGTTATAGAACAGCAAGTTTTTTGATATTCTTTATATGTAAAGAAATGTTCTTCTGTGTATCCTTATACTCTACTGCAGACCTGCACAGCATTTTGCACTTTCACTGACGTCAGGAGCTGCGCGCGGGCAACTCGGGGGCAAATGAGAAAATCGATGAAGGGTGGGGATGAGACCCAATATTGGAGTGGGGACCACCAATCAGAATGCGCAATTCGAAAGTGAGCGCGTAAATTTAAAGAGCAATCGGCAAGAGCATGACGGTCATACACAGTTCTAGTAATATTCCCTTTTGTATTATATTGCAAATGTTTGTTCTCGGTATTTAACAGGGTAAAATATGAAACTACAACAAATTATACATATTTGGTTTTGACACCAAGTATTATAATTGCTTGTAGGGCTGATAATGTAATTCGCTTTGCTACGATGTAATCACAAATTTAGTGTTGTGCTAAACACAAAATTTTGATAATGAATTGTTTTTGTTTGATGATGACAGCAATAAACTATTTTTTATTAACTATATTTAATTGAATAAGACAGTTCTCTCAAAGCAAAAACATATTGTTCTTGAAAAATCATGATTATTTTCTGTTCTAATTTCTGAAGAGAGTATAGAGTCGTTTACGACATCGTATAAAAATATAAAGCCCTTTGCATTCTATTTAACAATACCCATGATTATCTTATGATTGTCCGTAACATATCGTCACAGAAGTTTGTTCGTTGATCTCTTTTGTTCAGATTTATAATGGGGAAAATGGTCACAAATGTGCTATTTAAACTTCTTGGAATTGCCACATATTCTATTTTTATGTCAATCTTGATGTGAGAGATTGCTCTCATGATTTTCTTCATTTTTCTATGATTTGGAGATTATAACATTCCTGGTGAATAATTAATTATTAAATTGCACGTTTTTGTTAGATAGAATTAAATAATATTTTTTCTTATACATATAAGCATATATTTTAAAGCTATTGCTTTAAAATAATGCTTAAGAGCCACAATGAGCATTTTATTTTCTTAAAAAAATAGAAAATGAAAGTACATACAGTGGTGGATACAAAGGTGGATATACAGCAGTGCACAGAACGTAAAGTGAATTATGACCTTGGTAACTTGAAATACTAGACATAATCCATTTAAACAAATGAGTATATAATTTTGAAGCATGGATCATTGTATTAGACGCCCAGGCATTCAATCTACGCGCCGCGTCGTGCTACGTCAGACTTCTCCCCTCCCCGCAAAGCTTCCTACTCCCCACTACTTGCACTTTCGGCGCTGCCGCGGGAAGGCGATCGGCTCGCAAGTGCAGAATGCCCGCGGGAGCAGGCGTTGTGCAGGTCTGCTCTACTGTAATACCTTGTTGCTACTTGAGCAGGCCAAGATACACATTGGATTGTAGCGCCAAATGAAGAAGAATATGTTGTTGCAATATTCGCGAAGATACAAGTTCGTTTTTTGTTAAAATATTTAATGCAATTTAATACATCGTTATGTGAAACAATTTTTTTGCATTTGAATACCGTGCATGTTATTTCTTTCACATCATCTCACCTTGTCCCGTTCCGCCCGCCAGGCTCCATATTGTCTCCCAGACTCTCTCGCGTCGCCTGCCCTACCATGTATTTTACGTTCACTCCTACCACCATCGTGGGGATGGGAAGCTCTAAACAGATGCATTGTTGCATACACCCGAGAAAATTCCAGTAACAACTTTGTACTCAGAAGACTCAAAGCTTAATTGCGTTGTCGAATAAATAAAAAGAAGAACATTTTAATAGCAAATGTTATGGTCTTTCAGACATTCTTTCTAACATTCAGTTCACATTCATAGGTTTTCTCTCCAATTTAAGGACATTCACTAAAACATTAAAGAGCGCACATTTTAATTTTATTTAAATGGTAGGAAAGGGGGATGACGTAGTATTAACGAAATCTCATGTTGATAATTAATCATTCAATACTCGTGAATAGAGAGTATATTTATTTATTTAACATTAATATTACTTAAGGTGCAGTATTGTTTTATTGCCAACAAAAACGTAGTATGCTTTATGTATTTAAAAGTTTTCATATTAATTCTTTGTTTAGAAAACGTCGTTTCAGACGGTGGGAAAAAAGACCAAATACCATATTTTTTTTTTCTTTCTGACCTATTTACAATAACAATTACGGTTGGTATAGAATATTTATTAATAAGAGTGATTAACTGACGACAACAATATGTCTTACAAAAACAAGTATTATCGAAAAAACTAAACCATGACTGTTATGATTGGTGTACAAAGATTCATACCCGCCTACTGGTTAACAGGAATTTTAGATTAAGTAATAATTATCATAGACGTAACCATTATTTAAGATAATGTGCTTTTACTTCGTAGAAAAACTACCCTGATGTTTGTGAAAGTTGCAACATAAAGGAGACGTACTAATACAATGAAATTCGTTCCACAAATTAGGAATATCACAATATACAAATGATTAGAATTACAGAACTGTACCCACATTGTGACCTTGAGAATTTAGCACGGTGTGAAGCCACCACGCGCTATCAGAGACTCTAGACGTCGTCGCATGGATTGAAAGAGAAGATGGATACGCTGCCAACACTGTAGACGACGCCGTTCTGTTGGTTACGGCCCTGCGAACGAGATGACGGTTTCCTAATAGTAGAACCAAAATATTACTTTAAGAATATTAAAGAAAAGTAAAACTTTGTCATAAATAGAGATCGGATTTTTATGTAATTACATATTTTTTGTCTTTCTCCTTACAGTTCTCAAAGTTGTAATCTTGGCGAATCATAGCCCTCCTAACACAATCTCGAATTTTTTCGATACATATTTTTACATATTTAGTACTATATTACATATTTTGCTGTTTTCACAATATATTTTCTTATTTTATCAATTTTCTTCTATTCTATCTATTCTTCCATATTTTTTATGAAAAGATGTACTTTTTTTAATATCAGGATTTTCCCTACATCATTGGGGAAATCTGGGTGTCCAATGCATCATTGACACTGCATTTTATGATCTATAACCTTAATTTCTAAGAAAAATTTGCGAAAACTGACGTGTAACACATCGATGAAGATGCTACAGTGTATGTTTGCTGGTCATAGATCTCACCAGTTTGTGCGATGGCTTCTATTGCGATAAGTCCAGCTGCTAAACTACGGTCCTAGATTACAATAGATGAAGCTTTTACTACTGACGAGAAAGTTGTATGATGTGAAGTGAGCAGTTTTTATAAATTTTATTTCGTACAACGTAAATGTATTTTATTATTAGTGTATTTTAATATTACATATTATATTGGATTTTACATATTTATTACATATTCTATTTTCATTACATATTTATGTACATATTTGGACGTTTTATACTACATATTTTTCCGGTCTCTAGTCATAAATGACAATTTTTATTGAAGAGTTTGAAGCCATTGTCAAAAAATTGGCATTTAAACGTTACTGTAAATGCAAAATTTGAAGCTCTTTTCAAGAAAATTATCAAATTTTTGAAAACTTTCATTTAAAGTCATTTGTGTCACATTAATTCACAAATAGAATATTGTTTAAAAGTCGCTGGAAACGTGCATATTAACGGCGTGAGATTTATTTTTAATTTTTCAAAAAATTAAAGAATACCGCAAAATACATTTTATTCATCTTAAACAGTACAATTAGCACTACCTGTTAAAAAGTTTGAACAAAAATCTTGGAGCTATTTTTGAGAAAATGGCGTTTGAGCATGTGGAATTTCGAGCTCATTTGATAAGTAAACTATTGAGTTCTCGAAAAATTTTATGACATTATTTAAAGCACATGCAGTTGTAAATGGAATAATGTGAACAAATTTTCGTTCATGTAAATATTAACGACGGGAGAGACAAGTCAAGAAGTTACATTTTTGTAATTTTTTAAAAAAATCAAAAGAACAGAGAAAAATAGCGTTTATCTTATAGAGTACATTTAGCACTGTTTCTATGAAAATGTTTAGAAAAAGAATTTGGAGCCTTTTTTGAGAAAATTTTGGTTTTGTATTTTTTTAAAAATTGCAAATATTGTAAGCAATATTGCGCGAAAACTACAAAAAGTTTCAAAAAATGTGCATGACCGTAATGAAAGAAATCACTATGGAGAACAAATTTTATTAAAAAGGAAAATTCTATGTCTTTATGTTTGTAGTTGTAGGAAGAGGCCGAAGAAATTGCAAACTTTTGTAATTTACGAAAATTCAGAGCTAACCGTAAAAACCGGATGTATGCTACCTTTATAAGTGTATTTTAATTTATTATTACAAGAAATGTAAAGAAAAAATCTGGACCCGTTTTTGAGAAAATTTTGAAAATGTCCGGGAGCTTCATGTAAAGTACTCCCAATCTTTTTCAAAATCTGGCGAAAATTCGCCATTTTTTCGCGCAGCATTACATAACTTTCCCAATACTATGTATATTACTCCGTATATACGTATGTATTCGGGAAAGTAAACACTAAGCTGTTTTCAACTCTAGCTCTCTCTAACTAAAAAAATAATAATGTAAGAAAAACTAAAAACACATGTCTAATTGTTTCTTGCAGAATTGAGCATTCCTTTCCAAATAATATTAAAGTGTCTTCAAGGGTGAAAGGAAAATCAACTCCATTGATATAGTACATTCATAAACTTTTAAAGTGTATCCATTTGAAGTAAGTTATATTCAACGTAATACATAGATCACATTGACGTGCTTTATTACCTGGATCTATGTTCACTTTATACTACAGAAAATGTCCAAAGAGGTATTTCTAGTGGAGGTCTTCTATTCCGACAGTAGAAGCGCCTGCTTTGAGAAACGCGAACACATTTTATGTGACGACACGGCCCACTGTGCAATGAGGAGCGGGTATTAGGGCAAGGTTTTCGCGACGGGAAACGCCGCCCCTGCATGACGAGGATCGACCCATGTGTCTGTGAGCACAGTTTTTGTTGGTCTCTTCAAGGTTATTCTCAGTTCCAAAGTATCTCTTAATGATGTGCACTTGGACATGGGCGAGGAAATAACCAGACACAGATTTTGGCGATTGAGTATTGATTCCGGGCACATCAAGAACTAAGGTCATTATTCCCATAATTTTAGTGCATATTATATTCCGGAAGGAGGCGATGTTCCTCCTCTGTTTGATAAGCGCGGGATATGGCGCAAGTAAAGGTGTATGCGTCTTCGTAACTTCAAAAATGGTTTCAAAATTTTCTTAAAAAAGGCTCCAAAGTTTTTCGTTATAATTTTTGTGAAATAGATCAAAGTACGCTTGTAAAACTGGCGAATATCTGACTGATCTGATTGATCTATTGAACTATGAATTTTTATAAGTAAAAAATTTTAAAAATTCTTTGCCATTGTCTTGCAATTAAAATATTCTGAGAAGAGATTTTTCTTAATTTCTGTTCTTCAAACTTAGATCTATTAATAAGGTTACATGCAATTTTTAGAAAATGTGAGCAGTATTCCCGTAATTTTTAGTGGAAGTATGGGCTATTGAAGCGTCACTAGTTATTATATCCTTCCCTGATTTCTCCGTTTTTAACCAGCTTAGGTGGCTCAGGGCATCAATAGATGTCACTGCACTGTCTCTGACCGGGGGGAGTGTCCTTGGGTTCGAATTTGTATTTCTCGAATACCGACAACAGCAGTATTTTCGACCCTAGGTTCACAGCTGGATGCATTTTAGCCACTACCTGGAGGAGAAATCTTGCGGACAACTGGTCTGGTCGGAAGTTTTTTGAAGTTTTTTCTGATCAACACCAGTCGTACACGTCGGAACAGTACCCTAAAAAGCGAGCCCCGCCCGCCCGCGTTCTTTCCTTCTTCCTTCTTGCCCTATCATCACCCCTTACACACAGTTTCATGCACAACGCTGCAACACATGTTGGGAGCTTAGAGCTCGTCCCGGCTGGAACGAATCCCCTCTAGTGAGAGAAACCTGGTCGAGGAAAACCCCACAAGCTGACATGTAGGTTAGCGCGAGGTCTTACCCTCCAGAGGGGGAAGACTACCAACACCTCCCGGAGGAAACATGCAATACACTTACGGGTTCTAGCAGTTGACGCGTCTGGAATCACGAAATAATCAATCAGCCAATCAATCCGTTTTTACTGAATAAAATATACAATGATGTTCGTAATAAAGAGGACGGTTTTTAATTTTCTATTGCTTATGGAGGTGTTTTATCTGCAAAATCATTTTGGACAGAATTTCCTTAAACGGTACGTTATAATGGGCAAGTAAACCTCGTTTCTTTCGTGCTCCAGTTGCCCAGACTTCACGATACAATCACGAGGACGAAGGGAATTATGCTAAAGGTACCCAAAAGAATCAGCAGTTTTTGCAATGTTTATCCTGTAGGCATTTTTTGCTGTAAGTTTCCTTTAGAAAATTAATTATTTGATTATTTATTATTCTTGTTTATTTCCGAATTCTTGGAACTATTCTTATTGTATTGTAATATGAGCCTAATGTGTAATAAAAGAGTATATTTAATTACATAAAATATTATAATGTTCTGCAGAATCACATATTCGGAACCCAAGTGGAGTAATGAATTAAATTGTGCGAGCTTATTGCCAAAACGAAATTCCAGTTTACAAAATTGAAAGAATGATGAAGGCGAATCTTAGAAAACTGGGTATCAAGAATTTAATTTTCAAGTCGTTGACCTACGATTTACCAATATTTAACTGCATTTAAACTTCATTTGTTGTCAGTTCAGTTGTGTTCAGTTGTCATTGAAATACATTTCAATATAAACATTTTACAATATTTGTTTTATAAGACTAATATTAGTTTGATCAATGTGTTTGATTTCAAAAATGGTGAGTCAGTCTATTTTGTAGAAGGATGGTAAATCATTTTAATTAATATGCTTTGTTTAAAACATTTAAATCGTTGATAAATTCGATTATATGCAAGTAAATTGTTTTACAATAAAATGTTACCACTGGAAGGACTGTTTCCACACCAATACTTTTGAGAAATCAAGAAAAACATCATAGTTTTCTAGTTATTCCAAAATGTGACTTTTTGCAAAATAAAATCAAAATTGCTTTGGAGCCTACCATTGTTAAAATCAAAGTATCAAACACGAGAATAGCGAAATGTAACTGTGTACGTGTTGTTGTTAGGAATTTAGTAGTAGTGTACGTCGCAATAGAAGAATCAATTAATAAAGAATATCATTCCAAATGACACGCATTATGAAATTAATGGAAAAAGTCATGAACAAAAAACGGATGCCAAAACAGTGACAGATTGGATAATTTTTGTAGGGAAGTGTGTTTTATCCTTTATTGATACGAGGGTTGGGGCATAAGTCATGGTAACTTATTTTTTGTGAGAGTACGAGCACGGGTGGAAAATGTGAAGTATACACATGACATGAAAGGATGAGGTATGAACTAAGTTCAAAGACATTTAACAACCCAACAACTTTGTATTTCTCTGATTTAAAAAAGGTATTTGAAATAACAGTATTTTTTTTGTTTCAAGCATTTGTGCACATACTAGATCACAACATTGCAAAAGAATTGCATACTCGTTATAAAGACTCGATTAGACAGATGCTCGATTACCGCATATATGTCACACTGGTCGGCACACTCACAGGTCGTCACGTGTGTTGCTGATCACTGATGGCCACGCGTCCTAGCAGAATCTCTCGTGCCCATTGGCGACTCTCCGATATGCCCATGGCCTTCACGCATGAGCATTATTCCCATGACCTGGCTCCAATTACCTGTAACATTCTCCGATATTTCTCCCACAGACAACGTCTTGAAGTATGTGCGCTGCTCGAAATATTCATCTCTCACGGTGGTAGTCGGACAATTTATTTCACGTCGCTCCCTGGGCTAATACAGACGATCACTCAGAAATTTGTGGATGTGAACACTCTACTGCAACATTTCTCTCACGTTACAAATGAAATCGTGCGATCCAATAACATTTTTTTAGAAAAAATAGTTGCCATGGCTTCTGCCCCAACCCTCGTATGACCCCATGGAAAGCGTAGACTTGAATTAATAAATTTTAATTTTCATTCAGCGTGTATTTCTTATCTGCTTTTGTTAGAAAGTAAGACAAGTAGAGTTCGAGTGCGGGGATGGGGACAGGGCAATGTGAGGCAGGGTCAGGGGAAGGGACGCTCTAGTATAGATAGAAGTGAGTGAACAGGGCGGAAATAGATCTAATGCCTGTGCAATAGATTATGAGAATTTAATTCTGGAGCAACTCGGGGCATTTCAGTTTGATATTAACAAATAAAAAATATGTTCAATAAAAATGTGAATTTGACGATAAATATTTTTTTGCTTAAACATGAGAAGAAAGTGCAGTTATTAATATTATTGTTCAGCATTCTTATGCAAACCCCAGACAACGGTATGTAAGTAAACTATCTTATCGATGGTTGTATAAAAAATGCCCGAACAATGTCAAGTTTGTGCAATAGTAGTAATGTCGAGTTCATAAAATGTGAGTAGTGCAAATATTTGAAAAATATACTTTTTTTCATTATGGAATATAACTAGTTCAGTTCAATCAATTTTACATGTGGTTTGGAAAGACATGCAATTCGAAATGTCTTTACTCTAATATCTGTAATCTCAGAATGCCGCTTGTCTACTTCTTAAACCGTTTCAATAAGAATACGAATGAGTCCACGGCTTTGCTTTATATTTCAAAGGTCAAGGGATTCATCCACACTCTAATCTGGGAATTATGGCTCCTTCTGATAGCGATCGCCTGCCCTGAACAGTACATAATTTTCAGCGTTGGACATTCACACGAAAGAAGCTGTGGCGAGAAGATGAGTTATTGGGACGTCCGTGTAATTACTCTAGTCTGAATTACATTCAGTGCTTTGAAAGGGCTAATTTACCTTGCGATTCAAAAGAGCGTTAAGTTGACAAGGATACGTAATTACAAGTAGCTGTGCAGATCCTGATGTCGAGCGTTACTCATGTATGAGAAACGAGTTCATGTTAATTACACCACTGTACAGTGTTTTAATCAATATTTCACTTCTGCATTGGTTATGGAATATAAACAACGAACATGGAAACCCTGCCCAGTTTGTTGAAAAATGTTTCCGATTCAAACAAGGTTCAGCGATTGTTTTGTACTTCGCGCTTATATACATCATTCATCATTACAAAAAAATATATCCAATATTACTTTTCAGAGTTTAATTTTGTGATGTATTGCCATTTAATTCAATGTTTAATGTGACAGAATAACTTATTTCAGATTATTAGGAATTACTAACATTACATACAATTCTGAAAAACTGACTTATGGAGTTTGACACTTCTTTCCTAAGAGCATTACATTTTTCGTAGTTAAAAAACAAGTAACAAACTCTATGACGATAACATATATTGTTTTTTGTGAGATCTTCTCGGTGACCTTTGCTAAACGTAGATTATCTCACCTGACATTTGTCAATTACATCGCATAATATTTATAACTTTTCAAGGCAGTTTCTACATAAGATAGACATGTGTCAGGAGACACAGGTAACAGTATTGTGTTCCAATAAGTGTCTTACATATATTTTTTTCAGTTTCGCTATACCATTAACATATGATTGCCGCACCTGGAGGAACTGAACTTTAGCGCGGACAAGTAAAGAAATATAGTCATTTACCTGTTATTTACATGGTCTGGAATACAACACGTATTCATGCATTATGTAATGTTGTCGAGTAGAAACTAAGAATTCTGTAATCGAAAAAAATGGAATGCAATTACACACTCGTGCGTTAACTTACTTGCTAGAGCGTCCTTCGCGAAAGTTATCTCATCTGTCACGCCTCTGCAATTTTATCTTTTGCCTGCACGAACAAATGGGCAATTATGAGATTGTGTTGGAATTAATTTGCTTTTGAACCATCTTGACAATTTAGATGTTTGCATCTACTCTAATCTGAATCTACCTCTACATAAATAAAAGGGAACGTGCGTATGTGTATCCGACATAGAAAATAAAAGAATTCTAGAACAGTTTCTCTGAAATTTTCTCACTTTGTCCTTCATCTTCTTTTTAAATAGTGGTTAGAATTAAATCGGACATATGGGGACGTTGATGATTTATTCGTTTATAACGACTTACGAGCTCCTGAACTGTACGCAACCTGTCTCGCAGTCAACGATTAAGCACGTTTTCACTGCATACAAGTATTTTACATCTGCAATTGTAAAATATCGGTCAGAATGATTACTTTTTTTTTTTATTTATTTATTTTCCACAGGCCAGCATAATTGTTTTACAGGGATTGTTTTCATTTAAACCAACTCAAACCACAAAACTTACAAAATAAATAACCAACAGACAGTACAATTCAATCATCGAAGGAACAAGGGATAACATTCATATAATACATTCATTCTTTAATAAGTAGAATTAAGGGAAGCCCAACAGGTTCCTCATTATTGTTTATTATTTTTCAGATTTGTTTGTTTGTTTATTATTGTTCAAATTCTGAAAGATTTATGGGGGGTCAGCAATTGGATTAAATATTTGTCATATGGGAATCTGTTTTTGATTCGAGAAGTTGTTGCTGATTGACCAAGGTTATAATAGTCAGTTGCTGGTATATTATGTAAATATGTGAAAAAAGAATGTGAACGTTTGAGCATTGTTTGGTGGATAGTTTCTGTTTTAATTCTGAGTGTAATTGACTGTTTCTAATGAACCAGGGGGCGTTTACAGCTATACGAAGGATTTTGTTTTGGAAGGTTTGTATTTTCTTTATATTAGTTGCGGCAGTGTTGTACCATATCGGGCATGCATACATTATAATGGGAAGAAACTATTGCTTTGTAAAGCACTAATGTACACTCTGTTTTGAGGGCGCTTTTCTGTTAATTAATGGATATAATTTATGTAGTCTTCTGTTTGCTTGTATAATTTGTCATTTATATGATTAGTCCATGTTAGTCTGGTATCCATTAATACACCGAGATATTTTATCGCTTTGTTTTTTGGTAACCAATCAAGTGTTTTATCAAATAGCTTTAGAGGTTTGGGTTTCGTGGTTATTGGACATAGTGTAAATATTTTTGCTAAACATTTATTGGGATTTAATTTTATTTTCCATTTATCTGCCCATAGTGTTACCTTGTTTAATTCATCTTGTAAATTTTCTATAGCAGTATTCAGGCATTTGTTGGAGGTTAATATTGCACTGTCAGTCGCAAATAATGCTACTGTGGTGTTTTGAGTTGTTGGGAACTCAGCTGTGAATATGTTGAACAAGGTTGCAGATAATGGGCTACCTTGTGGTACTCCTGCTGTGATTTTCTTTTTGTAAAGAATAGGTGGAATTTATTCTTACAGAAAAAACTCTTTCTTTTAAGAAGCTTTGTAATTATTTTCACTAGGTAATGGGGTAGGCCTGATTCTTGTAATTTAAATATCAAACCCTCGTGCCAAACTCTGTCGAAAGCTTGAGTTACGTCCAAGAAAACTGCTAGAGAATGCTTTTTTTGTTCAAAACTTTGTATACTAGTTCAGTGATTCTTAAAAGTTGGTGTGTCGTTGAGTATTTTTCTTTAAATCCAAATTGGAAATGTGGTATGTATGATATTTCGTTTATGTATTTCAGAAGTCGTTTAAGTATTAATTTTTCTATTACTTTAGCTATTATAGGGATTAGGCTTTATGGGTGCTATAGTTTTCTGTATATGCTGAGTTTTTACCAGGTTTTGGTATTGGAATTATTATAGAATGTTTCCATTTTGTGGGATAGTACCCTATTCTTAACATTGAATTGAATATTGCAGTTAAGTAGCCTATCGTTTTCTTATTTAGGTTTTTGTAAAATTATGGTAGGAATTTGGTCTGTTCCAGCTGATTTTTTCTTAGGCAGGGTGTTTAATTGTTTGGTATGTTTCATTTGGTGATATATATTTTACTGGATGTGGAACTGTTACTATTTCATTATTAATAATTTGGATTGTGTTGTTATTATTTGAAGTTGGATTTAGAGCAAAAGTTTTCTTGAAAAATGTTCCGCTAATATTTCACACTTCTCTTTTGTTGTTGTAGCTTTTTTATCTAATTTCTTTAACTCAGGTATAATTGTTGGTTCTTTCATATTTGTTTTGTAACCTGCCATAAGTTGTTGTCTTTAGGGTTTATTTTTTAATGTGATTTTTATATTGTTGGATTCTGTGTTCATCTAGTGCTGTTTTTACTTGGCATGTTAGTTTGTTTAGCACTTTCTTTAAATCTGGGCTTCTGTATTGCTGCCATTGCCGTCGTATTCTGTGTTTCTTTGAATTAATTTTTCGATGTTAACAGGTATGGTTTGTTGCATTAATTTAGGTTTATGATTAGGATTAGTAATTTGCCTCTTTCGCTGCGTTTTGGATAATTTTAGTGAGGGTATCAACTGCAAAATCAATCTCTTCTTTGTTTTTCTTGAATCGGTTTATGGGAAGGGCGTTATCAACATTTGTTTGGAATTTTATCCAATCTATGTTTTTGTATTTATACTATGGGGCAATTCTGCTTTAATGTAGTACATATCTGAAGTGAGTATTACAGGACAGTGATCAGAGGTCTAATTCAGGTAAAGAATGAGCATAGAGGGTATGAGTTAGGTTTTTAATGATGGCAATGTCTAAGATATCTGGTTGTGCGTTACGATTTTCGGGGTAGTGAGTAGATTTGTTGGTGCTATGATTTGGAAGTTTAAATTTGTTTGAAGCTTTTAGTAATTTTCTTCCATTTGGTGTGTTCACTTTGCAGCCCCAATTGATATGTTTGCTATTTAAATCACCCATTAAAATGTAGGTTCTGAACTTTGTAATATTTGCTTTAATTCATTTATATTGATTTGTTTTTTAGGTGGTTTATATGCTGATATGATATTTAGATATTCATTTCCTAACGTTATTTTCAACTGCAATCAGTTCAAGATCATTCAATTATTGGGATAGAAATTAATGACTGGTCCAGTTTCTTTTTGATTATGATGGCTACTCCTCCTGCTGCATGTTGACATATTCTGTCTTCTCTGTAGGCAGTTATATCCTGGTATTTTAAATGTTTGTCCTGGTACTAAGTGTGTTTCTGTTATGCATGCAATTGTTATTGAATGATTTTTTAGGAAGTGAATAAGTGTGTTTCTTTTATTTAATAATCCATTTGCATTCCATTTAGAAGTGTTATAGATTTTAAGTTGGGCTGCTTATCCATTTCTTATTATATTTGATATTTGGTTTGACACTATGCTTTGAATTTGAGGAATTATTGTTGCTATTATTTGATTAACTATTGTTGGTAACATCTGCATCAATATTTGTGTTATGTTTGATTGAATATTGTTTTGTGAAACTGTTTGAGCATATGTGGGTGTGGGTAAGTTTTGTCTGTTATTAAATGTCATTGGTGTGTGTAATGGATTGTGATTATTGTGGGTTTTGTTGTTGGTATGTTTTTGTGATTTGGTTTTATTTCATAAATATTTTGAGATTGTAAGTTTGATATGGTATTGAGTTAGGATTGTTGTTGCATTTTTCTTTCTTTTTGGAAGTATTTACATTGATCTGATGTAGCCATATGTTTCCTTTAACATAGAGTACAGATTGGGGTGGTGGTTTGTTTATAATATAGATCACAGTCTTTT